>CM065130.1:31057527-31657527 GCA_033026305.1 Cirrhinus molitorella
AAAATTAATAGTTTTCAAACTTTTAATTCTAAAAACTGAATCAAGATTGAATGATTTCATTATATATATATATATATATATATATATATATATATAATTTTAATATAATTAATAATAATTATTTTTTTTATTGAAATATATTTTACAAGAAAATACTATTTTACTTTACTTTATTGTTACTTGCCATTTCTTTGTCATTTTTACATTTACTAGCCATTTCTGTGTGAAAATTAGGGCTGCACGATATTGGAAAAAACTCACATTGCGATATTTTGTTTTTCTGCGATAAATATTGCGATATGAAAATAAAAAATCATCAGATTACTTGAATAGCTCTTTGGAAAAAAATGGGATGATTTTATAGCTGAGTAAATCAGCATTGAAAATAAACAAATTACAAACATAGATAAAGTTAATAGAACAAAGATACAAATAAAATAAAACACTTTATAGTCTAACAGTATTCAGTTACAGAAATTGAATAATCAAATGTAAAACTGCACTGCATATTCTTCACTGTATAAATGTAAACTAATAAATCTGTGTCAAAGCTAAAAAGTGATTTTTCTCTGTGTTTTGCTGTTTGATTAACATTCATGACACAGAAAGCCTCAGGAACATTAAACTGTGAACCTGTTACACATCCATTTTCTTTCTCAATTGTTTATCTTCACTTAAGCAACTGTGTTTACAAGGATACTTGCAGAGACCTGTATTTTGACATAGTTTCGCGTGTATGTGTCATTTCAGGCATAAAATAGCAGCGGAAGTGAACGGAATTCCGTGTTCACATGCATCTGCGTGGCTTTCACCGTGTCAACACCGGGCGCGAGCGTCGCGACGCGCCAAATGCGGTAGAACACATTATAATCAGTGATGCTGTCTGCACTGGACGCGAGCGGCGCGACAAAATACTGTATAAGTCATTATAATGATGCTCCCTGCACTGGATGCGGCGCGGCACGTCAAATACTCGAAAGTAAACTGCCGCGTTCCATTTATGTGTACTCACACAAAATGCAAATGATATGCAACAGTCGCTTTTGTCGCGTCCAGTGTTTAGACAGACTTTCACTTTAGATGTTGCGGCACAGGCAGCGCGACACGACAGCTGTCGCGTCCGGTGTAGACAAGGTGTCTGTGTGTAAGCAAAGAGAAGACGATCAGTAGCCTATAAATAAATATAACGATCAGTATAGGCTACTAAACATCGCACATCCTGCGATGTGACTATTGCGGATGAGCACATCGCGATATCGATGCTGAAACGATGTATCGTGCAGCCCTAGTGAAAATGGTTTCTAAAATGTTTTTTTTTTTGCTTTGTGTTTTGTTTTGTGTTCAAAGAAGTATGGGTTTGCATTTCTGCGCCACTGAAAAAAACATAAAAAAATGAATTGCAGTTTACATCATGCAGTTCTAGCTTATTTACTCAGGATTGTGATACATACTCACAATTCTGACTTTTTTTCTCTCAGAATTGTAAGATATAAACTCACAACTGCAAGTTATAAAGTCAGAATTTAAAACTGAGAAATTATATATAAAATTGCAATTGCAAGAAAAAACTGCATTGTGACAAACTCAAAATGTTAAGAATTCAGATTTTTTTTTGTTCACAGAAGTATGGGTTCATGTTTCAAAAAAAAAATTTAAATGCGACTTTTTATCTCACAACTGTGACTTTTCTCATAATTTTCTCTGGCTTTTTTGCTCAGAATTGTGATATATAAACTTCATGTGATATATAAACAATTGCAAGTTATAAAGTCAGAACTGCGAGATATAAAAAAAACTGTGACATTTAAATTCACAACTGCAAGAAAACAAGGTCAGAATTACGACATAAACACACAGTAATTCGGTCTTTTTTCTCAGAACTGCACGTTTATTCTCACAATTCTGACTTTTTTCTGAGAATTATGAGATATAAACTTGCAATTGCGAGTTATAATGCCCAATTCAGAGTTTATATCTCACAATTCTGACTTAACCAGCAATTATGTGTTATAAAGGCAGTGAGATATAAACAATTCAGAGAAAAAAGTCTGAGTTTGTATCAAGCTATTCTCGGCAAAAAGTTGCAATTACCTTTTTATTTTTTAATCAGTGGCGGAAACAGGTATCCATACAGAAGTCTTTGTGGTTGTGTTCAAACAATAAAAAAAATAATTTAGAAAAATAGAGAATGTACATATTTTATATTGCTGTTTATGCATTTTATTATATTGCTGCATTTAAATTAAAATAATCCAATTATATTCAGGAAAAACAGTGTATAAAGCATGATTATTATATTACTTTTCAAACTTGGCAGCAATGCCTCAAAATGTATCATTTTAAGTAATCTATTTAAAGTTGGCAATGTCTAATTATTCCTTATTAATTATAATTTCGTAAATCCTAACATGTATATATCTGGTTGAAAATGCAGAGCTATTTTTTACTATAATGCCCAGCCCTACTTGTTGTCGAGCTCTACTAAATGTGAATCCATTACAGCTGAGGATGTGTGACCTACTTAGGACTCCCTCTCTGTCTCTGTCTCTCTCTATCTGCCTTTCTCTCTCTCTCGGTTAACTCTGGAAGGTAGTGCCCGTGGGTTCCACTCTGACATCAAAGGTCTGTTTGCCACCCACTCCTTTTAGTGCTCATTGGAAACAAAAAAGTCTGTAACTAGAATGTTGCTCAACGTGAGCACACCAGCACGGTACGGCAGGTCCGTCGTCCTCTATTATTCAGCAGCTCATAAACAAGCTTTGGCTAATGTGGTCTCTTAACAGTGCTTTGATACGCACTGTGACACTCCCATCTGTTTTTCTCTTGTTCTCTCTCTGTTGAGAAAATTACAAAAACGTGAAGAAATCCTAGTGATTCTTGCACAAAAGTTGCAAAAATGATGCTTGGATGTTGTTGGTTTCAAGGGCGTTGCTATGTGGTTGGTAAAGTTTTGCAAGGTGGACCAAGTCAAAAGAACCTATAATCAAGTATCCATAAAGGAGGGAATCATGCCATACCTGGGGACCAGAATATCAGAGAAAGTCTATTGATTTTTTTTCTGCACACTTGTATAGTACACCAACTCTGATCTCTTAGAAAAGTAATATCACACCTCTCCTAAAGCCATAGAGTTTGAGGTATCTCCCATATCCGTCAAACAAATGGAGCGGGATGAGTTACATGCCAAAGTTTATTATGTTTAAAATGATAATCAAGTGAATTGGATATAAGAATCGATTTCCCACTCACAGATGGCTGCACAGCACTCTGGGAAACTGGGTATTCTGTCTGCTTGCCCAAATGTAAATGATATGATTATTATCATCACATTTGAGAACATTTTCATAAACCCGGTGAAATGAAATGTGACATATTATAGCCAGAACAAGTATCAAAAACATGGACTTGGTGTTCACTGCAAAGCACTGAGGAACATTGTACTTGTAAGGGTATAATAGTTATGTTTACTAGTATACTACACTTACTGCAGTGTGCAGTATATATCTTTATGTAGTTCATTAATAGTGCATTTTACTGTGTCCCACAATGCATTACACTCTTAATCTTGCATTTCTATTAAGAAATGTTAAACACAATATTTTATCATCTCATTCTTGACAATTTGATTGGAAAGCCAAGAGTTAAGATATTTTTTTATAAAAATCCACAAATCCAATTTCATAGTAATCCAGAACAAGGATTAAAACTGCAAAATAATGTTTTTTGTTTTTTTTGTTTTTTGATAACAGACACATTTCTGTATACTACAGTCTTAAAGGTGTATCATTTCATAATGCTTACTTTTTTACATACTAAGAAAAATCTGAACATTGCAAAAAAAAAAAATCAAGGTCCAAAAACAAGAAAAGAAAAAAAAAAACTGAAAATACTTAAACCAAGGATACTCTTAAGAATAAATACACCATCAAATTTATTGATATGAGTATGTAAATATTTTTAATGCACAAGCATTTTAAAGATTCAACCACAAATAATATTTGAAGTATTGAAATAGTGGTAATTTGGAGTTACACTGTGGTGCTAAAAACAAAAATCTGTTAATAAATAAACACATTTTCAGTCTCTCTTCATTCAAGAGTGCAGAAGATGCATTTGTATGCCTATAACCTACCAAAACAAAGCTGCCTGGGGACATTACCAAAATGACCAGCTTGCCTTAAAGGGACCTCGCAGTAGCTTCGACTTTTGACCATCCTTAAAAGTCGATCTTCTGATGGTCACATGTTGGTCAGAGCCTGTCTAGACAGTGTGTGTGTTGGGTAAGACCGGTAGCCAGGCATAAAATGCCTGTAAGATATGGCAGAGAGCCCGACTGCATATCAGTGGCCTGTCTTGGCCTTCAAGAGCTTGTCTGCTGCTGTGCTGATTTGCTCAGAGTCCCTTTAACCACCAGGAGGGAATATACACTCTTGCTCTAACATGAGCAGCTACCGAGAATATCAATCGCAAACCTAGCTGCCTCTCCCTCACTTCATCTCGTTCCCTTGCTTTCCCTCCCCTCCTTATCCATGTAAATGATTAAGCTCTCTGCCGTTTCAGGCACTCCCATTATCAGCAGCATATCTAATTAAATCACAGTTTAATCACAGCAGCCTTTAAATCACGCAGCCCATTAGTTTAAATCTTGACCAGTTATGCGTGCATACGCTCACAGATGTACAAACATACAGAGAACACCAACCACTTACTTGGATCATATTCCACTCTTAGGAGGCTTTTTTTTCTAAAGTTCAGTTACAATTCCACAAATATCAGTTCAGTTTAGTTCATCCCACAAATATGCTTTGCACACTAGGTTCTAAAACTGTTAACTCTTTCATATAACATCAACATGAAATGGCTCTCAAAACCCATTTCACTTTGTACACTTAAAAATTACATTTTTAACTGCATGAGTTTCTTTTTCTTCAGTAATTCACAAAATATTTTCATAGTCTGTGTGTGTTTTATATATAATAAAATTAAGAAAAAATCTACTGTTCTACATAATCTATATAGGAAACAATTATGTTTGGATCCCAACGCAAGATAGATAGATAGAAATGACAGAACGATAGAACGATAGATAGAACGATAGATAGAACGATAGATAGATAGATAGATAGATAGATAGATAGATAGATAGATAGATAGATAGATAGATAGATAGATAGATAGATAGATAGATAGACAGATAGACAGATAGATAGATAGATAGATAGATAGATAGATAGAAAATGACAGAACGATAGATAGATAGATAGATAGACAGACAGATAGATAGAACCATGACAGATAAATACGATAGATAGATAGATAGATAGATAGATAGATAGATAGATAGATAGATAGATAGATAGATAGATAGATAATGACAGAATGATAGAAAGATAGAACAATAGATAGATAGAACCATGACAGATAAATACGATAGATAGACAGATAGACAGATAGATAGATAGATAGATAGATAGATAGATAGATAGATAGATAGATAGATAGATAGATAGATAGATAGAACCATGACAGATAAATACAACTATAGATAGATAGATAGATAGATAGATAGATAGATAGATAGATAGATAAATAAATACAACTATAGATAGATAGATAGATAGATAGATGACAGAACGATAGAAAGAAAGAACAATAGATAGATAGAACCATGACAGATAAATACGATAGATAGATAGATAGATAGATAGATAGAAAATGACAGAACGATAGATAGATAGATAGATAGATAGATAGATAGATAGATAGATAGACAGATAGACAGATAGATAGATAGATAGAACCATGACAGATAAATACGATAGATAGATAGATAGATAGATAGATAGATAGATAGATAGATAGATAGATAGATAGATAGATAGATAGATAGATAGATAGATAGAAAATGATAGATAGATAGATAGATAGATAGATAGATAGATAGACAGACAGATAGACAGACAGACAGACAGACAGATAGATAGATAGATAGATAGATAGATAGATAGATAGATAGATAGATAGATATTCACTTTAAATACGGCACATGCCCTGTTACATTCAATATACTCCCTAACAAACACACACACACAAGATCTGCCTCATCAATTCACACAGAAGCTTGGTATTCTTCCCATCGTTTACACTGTACCCTTCACACAACCCACATGAATCATGTAGATCACCGCCGCTGATTCTGTATAAATATGCATCAACATGGCAGCGCAGGGCCTGGTGAGCTTTATTAGCTGCCAGCTGTGCCAGGACAATGGGGCAACATTCATATCCTGCCTTATTCATCCTAAAACACATACGCTGGTGCACGCTACACACGCGGTCGGGTGCCAGGCTGCTGATGGAGTGTAGTGTACCCATGGCGAGTGCCAATCAGCCCTGCTGTCAAACTGGCACAATTCCCACGGCAACAAACACACAAGCTTCCTTCATATTCCTCTGAATCTCATGTGTCCCTCTTCCTCATCTCCATCTTTATCAATTCTCTCTTTCCATGCGCCAAAGGAGATAGTTATCTCTCCTCCTATAGAGCCATCTCCGATTAATACTCGTGCTTTGAATAAGCCACAGCAGAGAGAAGAGACACTGATAACAGAAGATTTTCAAATCCCAAACGAAATTTGCAATTCAGAACTAAGAAAAAAAAAACGGGGGAGATCCAGAATGATGGAAAGCATCTCAAAGGAGGAAGCGTGTGAATGACAAAGACTTGCTGACTTAATTTGTTCAGTGTCTCAGATAAGCCTCATTTGTAGTGATGCATGCTGGGAAAAAAGGCAGTGGCGCATGGATAAAATCTGCCCTTAATAATGGATATGAAACAGGTAGATGACACGAGGAAGACTCATCTGAAAGATAACGACACTCGCTCTGGCTCCGAGATGAAATGAGGCACGTAGACTTTCACATCTGAGAAACAAAACACAATTCTGGTGAAAACAGCTATACAGCAGCTCTTGTACAAGATCAAGTGTGCTACATTTTGTAGTAGTCATCACATATTACTGAGGTGAACATGTTCAATAAAAACATCCGTCCGTTGTTTCGGACTACTCCTATTTTTAGTTTCGTAAATTGAGGTCAAAAGTTTACCTTGCAGAATCTGCAAAATGTTAATTATTTTAGCAAAATAACAGGGATAAGAGGGCTGTTCTTCAGAAAAATCCTTCAGGCCTCACAAATTCTTTTTTTTTTTTTCAACATTTTTTTGTTTAGCATTTTTGAGCATTTGAACCCTCTTCAACAATGACTATATGATTTTGAGATTCATCTTTTCACACTGAGGACAACTGAGGGACTCATATGCAACTATTACAGAAGGTTCAAACGCTCACTGATGCTCCAGAAGGAAACATGAGGCATTAAAGGAATAGTTCACCCAAAAATGAAAATGTCTCCTTAAGTTACTTACCCTCAAGCCATCCTAGGTGTATATGACTTTCTCCTTCCAGACGAACACAGTCAGAGTTGTTTTAAAATTTATCCTGACTCTTCCAAGCTTTATAATGGTGGTGGATAGTGGCTGATATTTTGAAGCTCCAAAAAGCACATATATCCATCGTAAAACTAACCCATCCAACTCCGGGGGGTTAACACATGTCTTCTGAAGCAGATCCATGGGTTTTTATAACATTACTCTGGTTCAAACAAATAAGGCTTTTCTTATAGTGAAATCTGCAGACATTTTTTTAACTTCTCATTTTCGACTTTTAATTCCTTACCAGCATTTAGTATTGCTCTATCCTCGTTTGTCTATTCTACAAATGCGACTTACGTCTTACATTGAGTCAGAGGTCAAAGAAGAAGATGGATCTCGACTAACGATGATTTGAGTTTATTATTTTAAAAACAGAAATATTTTTGTTATGATGGATATATGCGCTTTTTGGAGCTTCAAAATATCAGCCACTTTCTATCACCATTATAAAGCTTTGAAGAGCCAGGATACATTTTAAAACAACTCCGACTGTGTTCGTCTAGAAGGAGAAAGTCATATACACCTAGGATGGCTTGAGGATAAGTAAATCATGGGGAAATTTTCATTGGTAACACTTTAGAAAAGGTAACACTTATTCACTACTAACTATGACTTTTCTCTCAGTAAATTCCTAATTTGCTGATTATTAATAGTTAGTAAGTTAGATGTTAAGTTTAGGTATTGGGTAGGATTAGGGATGTAGAATAAGTTCATGCAGAATAAGGCATTAATATGTGCTTAACTAGTGCTAATAAATGGCTAAAATTCAATAATAGCAATATTCATGCTAATAAGCAATTAGTTAGTAGTAATAAGTGTTAGCTTTTCATTTTTGGGTGAGCCGGGGGTGAACAACTATCACTAAATTAAAAAAAAAAAAAACAGCTGTGGATCATTCAGGTAACTACACAGTATTATGAATTACATGTATGTAAACTTTTGAACAGGGTTTGTTTTTATCAATTCAAACATTATTTTCTCTTCTCTATATGTAAGCATCTTTTACGTGATATATCTTTTTCAGGTCAGTATTAAATAAAAAATAACATGCATTTTGTATGATCCCTCTTATTTTGATAAAATAATTAACATTTTGCAGCTTCTACAAGGTGTATGTAAACTTTTGACCACAACTGTACATAGTGAAGAGAATAAGTTTGAAATGGATTAATAAAAAATTTAAAATGTAACTAAATGTAGAGAACTGGAGCCAAAAAAGCTTTATTCTTCAGGTATTCATAAAAGGCTTTGTTTTATTCCCATTAACACGAACATTAAAACTTTATCTCCAAAGAAACATGAAAACTAAAGAAGACTACAGACGTGCTGCTGAACACAAGAACCTTGATTTTGAATATATAATCCTTAAATTTTCTAACAAAAACATTTGAACAATGTACTTTGTGCATGCATTGTCTATTGATAAAACAACCACGCATTCCCAATCAATTAACCTAGCACAGCTGAACTTGAATCTGTATTTGTACAAGTGTTTTGGGTATTTTTTAGTCGTCTTCGACTAATACAGCGATTCTTGTAGAACGTTTTCCCTGGCTAGCCTTCTCATGAGACTCTGAGGTAATAAAGACTGCTCTGAAATGGCTGAGTATCACGGCACTTTTGTAATTATGGAGGAAATCAAACTTTCCCCTGCTCTCGGTGGACTCTGCTGGGAGAAAAAAAATCCTCTGCAAACTCTAAAGTAATATAAGGGTGCATCTGGAAAGAAATTTAGGTTGAGGCCTCTTATAATGTCCCAGCACGCCTTCATTTAAAAGGAGACCACAGTGTGTAATGTGCAATAATTCCCAAATGGCCCTTGGTTTAAAACTCAGAAGCTAATGCATTTAAAAAGAGGGAAAGCCACAATTTCACCTTCATTAAACTGGCAGAGCGGGTGAACAAAAGTTTTGCTGCTGTATGCATCCGTTTAATGCCAATTTGATGCACTTGTTTTCTATTTTGTCAGATCATGTTTTGCCCACAGTCACTTGCAGACATGATGTAGCTTTGTATTTGAGTGAATGAAACTGAGCCAAGGTCATTAAATAATTCCACCATTCTGTGTGAATGAATGCAATTCACCTTCAATCACTGACACTGAACAGCCATGAGATTCGTCACCGAAATTCACTCGTTGTAGCCGAAAACGCAGCACAAATAACACGTGTGGCGTCAGTCGAGGAAACAGATGGGCTGCGGCACACCTCTTTAAGGCTTTCATCTCTGCTTTATCCTTTTACACCTCCACACAGCTATAGTATAGATCGTCCTTGACGACAGCATAAATCAAGCATCGCGCTGTAAGCCTGGGTTATGTGCCAGCAAACGCATAAACTTAATTAACTTGTACCTTACAAGGTGTGCGTGCGCACAGAAATGTAATGAAAACTTAATGTAAGACCAGAATTAGCCAGATGAACAGGTGAAACAGATGTGAACTGCAATAAAAAGATGAAGGATGGAGAAATGAGGATGGTGGAAGTGTCAAAGGGGTACAGAAAAACTGTTAAAGGTCTTTCATAGAGACATAGCTCAACAATGGACCTTAGCTCTAACTATGTGGGGTCACAAGCAATTAGAGTAGAATAAAGCCACAAGAAGCTGTGTGTTACAGTGATTTTATAGTAAAAAGAATAGTTCACTCAACATGAAAACCAATTTTTCAAACCTAAATAACTTTATTTATTGAAAGAGAAATGGTGATAGAAAATAGGTATAGAAAAAAAAGACAAAATAAAGTAATAAAATAAAATGACATGAAATAAAAATGACAAAATAAAACAACAAAATACAACATTTGAATGACATAAAATGACAAAATAAAATAAAATATAATAAAATGACATAAAATAAAATTACAAATAAAATAAAAAAATAAAATTACAAATGAAATGACATAAAATGGCCTAAAATAAAATGACAAAATAAAATTAGATGACAAATAAAATTAAATAAAAATAAATGACAAAATAAAATGACAAATAAAATTAAATAAAATGGATAATACGGCATAAAATAAAATAACAAAATTAAACAAAAAAATAAAATAAAATTATATAAAAATGACATAAAATGGCAAAATAAATAAAATAATAAAATAAAATGACATAATATGGCATAAAATAAAATAAAATAACAAAATTAAATAAAATAATTAAATACTATGACAAAATAAAATGAAATAAAATGACATGGCATTAAACTATTAAACTAAAATATTAAACTATTATATAAACAATATTTAAAATAAACTAAAATAAACTAAAATAACAAAATTACATAAAATAACATAAAATAAAATAATACAATAAAATGACAAAATAAAATAAAATGACAAAATAAATAAAATAAAATGACATAAAATGTTAAAATTTTGACAGGGGTTCCAAAAAAGGCAATAGATTATTACCATCTTGACAGCCTAAAAAATTATATTTAAAACAGTAGTTAAATAAAAAATTTAAAGTGGTGAGGAATGAGATTTGGAATGAATAACCTGTGAAATATAAAAGCTGATTTTTCTAGTGAACATTCAAACCAGTCTTTTTAACATAATGCAAAAGAAAGGCTGTTAAGCTTCAGATAGGACACAAAAGCACCATAAAGGAGGCAAATAAGGCCAGGGACACGTATTAATAAAGTAAATAGAGTCAATTTCAATTTCATGTTGCCATTAATACCTCATAATGGTGTAACAAACAACTTTGGCTACTTTTATTGCAGTGTTTTCGACCTTGATTACTTTGGCCTATTGTATAAACAGGAATATGATGGAAAAACACCAATGTTTAAGAAATTATTACATGTATTAGGAATATTAATCTAAAAAACAATTCCTCTGCTAAGCGAGTTCATTAGCTGAACTGTTTATAGCAAACAAATAGCCATAATAATACAGAACTTGACTGATATGCAGTCATAGGTCTCTGCATCACAGCTTTGAATGTGGCTTATATAGTCAGACTACGGAGCCGGAGATCTGTTTCAGAAAAATGCAATCACCCAAACTCTGCCTATAGATATAGATAGCGAAAAAAAAAGATTATTCTTCCTGAGCTTCAAACCAAGTCAATTACAGCGCTGCTTTGCTCATTTCTATTGCTTCAATTTGCTCAGTGAAAATCATGGCCGTCGCAGGAAAACATTTCATTACAGTAATGATGGCACGATTCATCAAGCCCTCAACATGATCCATCACCGTATTATAAAAAGCCATCTGAGTTCCACAGATTTCATAGCAGAATATCTACCAGTTCACGGCTAACAGCTATGATACAATTCAAGCTGGAAAAAAAGCCACGAAAGGACACATAACTGAGGGAGACAAAAGGAAAGCTGGGCGATTTGCTCAAGGTCATAGGATTCAGGGGGATGGACTCTCTAAGGAAGGACTACAAAAGATGGGGCGGGAGGAAGTCAACTGCTTCTTGCTGAGCTGACATTTTCGATTAAGTCTTTCTTGGAGAAACGTCTAAAGGGAAGCGCTTCCGCATGACAGTTTCATAGTTATTCATAGCACGACTGTGTATTACATTTATCTCTATTATTCGTGTGCTGGGTCATTAATTTAAGACATTATCTACAGCGTTGTGTTGGAAAATAAGCCGTTTGTCCTCTGTAATCTCAGTTTGTCCTTTCAGGATGACTTCCGCTGCATTTGACACACACCATCGGCCGGCGGTTTTGTCCTCCTGTGGATCATAGGGGAGCGCATGAGCCATGGAGATTAGCCCTACACGCTCAATAGCCCTCAACTGCAATGTTAAAGTACTTCCAAGTCATTTCAGCAGCTCAAACGGATCGTCTGTCGCTTCTCATGCAATGACTGGCATACTCTGCATGGTTATATTTTCCTAAATTCAACAGATAAAAGAGTATCAGTACTTTAACACTTCATGCACTCTTAAAAATAAAGGTGCTTTAAAAGGTTCTTCACAGTGATGCCATAGAAGAATCATTTTTGGTTTCACAAATATTTATGTGAAACATAAAGGTTCTTCAGATGTTAATGGTTCTTTGTTGAACCATTAAGACAAAAGTGGTTCTTCTATGGCAGTGGTCAGGAACCTGCCACACATGGCTCTTTGACCAAAATGACGTGGCTCGCCAGTTGTCTCCTTTCACTAACATTACAGTAAAAAAAATAAGCGCGCAGATTCAAGCAACAACCGTGAGTGGTGATGGCAAAAAGAACAGACAGACACAATTGTTCTGAGCAAACCAGACAGAGCAGAGAACATAGCTTTCAATAAAAGTTTATTGAAAGCTATGTTCTCTGCTCTGTCTGGTTTGCTCAGAACAATTGTCGTCGCAAAACTGATTTAAATCCGAACTTCAATTCCCGCATTACATTTAAATTTAAAGGAGATCACATCAAGGAAAGCAACAGATAAGCGTTGCATTTTATTAATTATCAGCTAATTTCAAAATTAAATAAAAAAAAAAGTACACTGTCCTCCAAAAATTTGGAAACACCCCTGTGAAAAAAGACAAGGCAAAGTGTGGTTTTGGATGATATGCAAATGCATTAAAGTAACTTGACATTATCATTGAAGACCATCATGTCTGTCATGGAATGGCCTCCCCAATCACCCGACCTCAACCCAATTGAGCTACTATGGGAGGAACTGGACCGTGGTGTCCGTAAGAAATGTCCAACCAGTGTGAATCATCTTTGGCCAATGCTTCAGGAGGCTTGGAGTCAATGTTTGAATAAACTGACAGCTCGGATGCCCAGATTATGCTGAGCTGTAATAGCTGCTAATGCTAAATATTTTGAATAATTGAAATTGTACGTTTTTTCTATTTATAAACTGTTTTTGTAATAAAATATGTTTTTGTAGTTTGTGTTGTCCCTTGTGTTGTCAGTGCAAAATTATCACACATTAAAAAGGATTCATACCAATATTGTCCAAAACCACACTTTTCTAGGGCGTTTCCAAACTTTTGGCGGGCATTGTATATACATTTTTATTGTTACGCTACATTTATATTGTTCCTCGGCTGGAAACATGTAGAACCCTTTTAAAGCTGCACTGAAAACTGCAATTTGGACCTTCAACCCGTTGGTCACTACTGAAGTCCAATATATGGAGAAAAATCCTGGAATGTTTTTCTCAAAAACCTTACATTCTTTGCGACTGAAGACAGAAAGACATGAACATCTTGGATGACATGGGTTAAGTAAATTACCATGATTTTTTTATTCTGTAGTGAACTACTGCTTTAAGACATAGTGCTGCTGCATGAAGGTGGAGCTGGGGAGGTGGAGGCTTTCAGAGGAATGCTTTAGTGAAAGCTAACCAGCCATTTAAATGTAAAGCAGCAAGCTCATTGGCTGTGTATGCAACATAAACCACTCAGCTTGTGCTAACTATTTTAACACTGTGAATATCATCAGTTTGCATTAAGGACCCATCAGCCTGTAGCATAGAGTTTCATAACCTCACTTGGCATGTAACAAACAAACAAGAAATTCATGTAAAATTCATATCAGTTGCAGCATTCTAGATTTGATCTGCACCGCTAGTATCGCCTTCGCTTATAGAATGCAACATATCATTGTGAATCATGCCTCTTATGTCCCTTTTTTATTGTTATCTGTTTTGAGACCAGATGGCACCTGCAATTCCCACGCTTCCACTTTTCAAGTTATGAGAAACCTCCGGCACTCTTTCTCAGAGACAAACATTAACACAGTAAGACGACGGAGCAATAAAGTCACAAATTAATATTCACAATATGTTCCAATTAACACTATTACTTTATTTCTCATTATGGCAAATGTGGAAGTGATGAGATAAATGATGAGATAAATAACTTGAAGTAGCATCTTCCCACACAGACAGCTATTTTTCTGAAATGAATCAGTAAGATTTGGGCGGAAGGTCAGGTCAGAGCCACAGATTATAAATTATAGTGGGCCGAGGTTGACAGAGTGGCACAGAACGGCGGTGTGAGTCAGTGCCACACATGTCAGTTTGAGGAAATGGTTAAGCAAACAAACCATCAAAGCAAAACAACTAAATGCTAATCTACACAATCAGACAGGCATCCCGCAACACTGCATCTCACCGTTTCATCAGCATCTGGTAACATGAGCTCTGCCTTTGTATAGTTAGGAGTGGATCAGTTTTTTTTTATATAATTAATTGGACTAAATTGACACATTTAATTGACAATGCCACAATCAAAAACTGCATATGATCTTAAATGGTAATTTACAGTACTACAACTAAAATATTATTTAATCCAATTAAAAAATGAAAGAATTTTCCATTCTATAATAATATTTCTCTATTCTTATTAGTATTCTTACATATAGTCATATTGTAAGTAAAAATAACATTAAAATTATTTGTATTTGTATTAAAATTATAAGTCTCTTCTGCTCAACAAACCTGCATTTATTTTATCCCAAATACAGCAAAAGCAGTAATATTGTAAAATATTTTTTGTATTTAAAACTATTTTCTATTTGAATATATTTTAAAATTTAATTTATTCCTGAGATCAAAGCTAAATTTTCACCAGTCTTCAGTGTCACATGACCCTTTAGAAATCATTCTAATATGCTAATTCCCTGTTCAAGAAAAAATGTTTTCATTATTATTATTACCATCAATATTTAAAACAGTTGAGTATATTTTTTCATTATTCCTTGAAGAATAGAAAGATCCAAAGATCAGCATTTATCTAAAATAAAAGGCTTTTTTAACATTATACACTATACCATTCAAAAGCTTTCAGTCAGTATAATTCTTTTCTTTGTTTGTTTTTAGGAAATAAATGATAGAAATTAATATTTTATTTAGCAAGGTTGGTTTAAATTGATCAAAAGTGATGATAAAGACATTTATAATGTTACAAAAGATTACTATTTAAATGCTGTTCTTTTTTTGCTGTTTTCTATTCATCAAAGAAACCCGAAAAAAAATCCTCAGTTGTTTTCAGCATACTACTACTAATAATATTATTACTATATTTATAATTTTGAGCACCAAATCAGAAAATTAGAATGATTTCAGAAGGATAATGTTACTGGATAAATTATGCTAAAAATTCAGCTTTGAAATCGCAGGAATAAATTTTAAAATATATTCAAATAGACATCAGTTATTTTAAATAGCAAAAATGTTTTAAAATGTTACTATTTTTGCTGTACATTGGATCAGATAAATGCAGGCTTGGTGAGAATGAGAGGCTTCTTTAAAAGAACATTAAAAATCTTCAAAAAATCTAAAACTTTTGACTGGTATATGTATATGATTAGTGAGATTAAGCGTGAAGACTAAATATTTTATATAAGGCAAGATATAAATGCGTTCTATATGCATTTTAAATGCAAAAAAATAATTTTTTATATTTGACAGTTTTATACAGTTGACAGTCCTTTTAATTTATGCTACTCATTCTAACCTTTTAAGGTAACATCTTCACTGAGCTTCTTCACATATTCTTCAGTCTTATCCTGATGAATGCAGGCCACATTTGAGAGCAAAAACAAGCTAATTCGCTCATGCAAGTGAAGATGGCCTTCAGAATGGAAAAACAAGGCGATGCAGAAGTGCTATGCATGTTAGATCAATAGCACTGGTCGTCCGTAAATGCTTTCCAGTGCCGTAATTGGTATATGATTACATGCGTTCAGCCGTGCTCAGATCCGCAGTGACAGGTGCCTATTGGAGATGAAAAGAAATGAGGGATGAAGGAGGGGTAAACTGAAGGGGTAAGGACCAACGAGAGGCATCTCATTAAGCACTGATAGCACTCGATGAGTGTGAAATTGCGTTTTGTGAGGTGTCGGTGTGTGTTATCGCACTGATCTAATAACGACTCAGTGGAGACTGGCACGCTAAAACAACTCTGGCACATCGTAACGACCTGAGTGTGACTCTCAGATAGAGGACAAAAATGGGGATGATGTATGTTAGCATACTTTGACAGCACAACAACAGGAATAGATGATTGGAGTGGCGCAGGGGCAGTTCTGACAGGGGATGCAGAGGAATAATGCATCGGCTTATTACTGTCCTGTCAAAGCAAAAAAACAAACGGACAAAAACGTAAAAAAGCATGCAAATTAAAGAAGTGACTGATAAAAGAAATACATTTAAAAAAAATACAACTAAATAATTGTACTGTTGATAGTGCTTTTTCTATTAGTGTCCTGCCAAAACATAAAAAAATAAGAATACAATTGAATACAATAAAAAGTTAAAAAAAAAAAACACTTTAACTACAATCAAAAGCATCCTTTAAAAAAAAACTTTTGAAATGTTTTTACCAAAGAAACTCCCCACTCCAAAGTCCACAGCAGTAAACCAAGCAACATGAAATTACCCACAGCTCAATATGAAAAGAGCAATAAATTAGGCAGCACAAATTATTCCACCAAAAAAAAGACAATTCCATTCCGACGAACCACTCCAATTCCTTTTTAAATAGACACTTCAGAATGAACAAGCCTCTTGAGTACTGAATTTGCTGAAGCAGACAGTTGACCTGCACATTCCTATGTGTCTTACTGCCTGAACAGTCATTATGATACACAAAAAATAACAATACTGCCGTAAAAAAAACATCTTATTATTCTTTTTTAACATATTAAATGGATAGCCTAGTTTATCCACCAAATAAAAAAGAAAATTCAAGGCATCATTTTCTCAGGGCCGTTGCCAGAAAATCTTCAATGGGCGGCATTTCGTTTTCATAGGGGGCCACAGTTATGAGCAGCTATAAAATTAGTACATTTTTATGTTGACGAATTATAAAATAAATCTCATTTTATAATGCCCTTTGTTATAAACAAATATATAAGTCTAACCATTAGGCATGGGCATTGTTAAAAAATATTGCATTTGAATATTTGGGCTCATAAAAAATAAATATTCTAATATTTGTTTATTTAAATGAGGTTTATTGAGACAGATATTATTTTTAATTATACAGTTTTTGACACTATTTCTGAACAAGCTTATGATTAGACGTTACACAACAAAGTTCCGTTATCTCTATATACATATATATAAATATATATATATAAACAAAAACATGGGTAATACAAATATATATACCTTTGTGTTCAACAGAAGAAATTAACTCATTCATGTTTCGAAAAAATTTGAAGACGAGTAAATGATGACAATATTAGAATAACTGTCCCTTTAAAGGTATCTTTAAATAATGTATATGAACACATGCAATAAATAGATAAATAAATACAGTCAAAAAGTTTACATACACCTTGCAGAATCTGCAATATGCTAATAATTTTTTAACAAATGAGAAGGATCATACAACATGCATGTTATTTTTTATTTAGTATTGACCTGAATAAGATATTTTTCATATAAAAGACATTTACATTGTAGTCCACAAGAGAAAATAATAGTTTAATTCATAAAAATTACCTCGTTTACAAACACTTTTTGAATCTGAATATCAGGGTAAACTGAACTTATTTTGTCTTCTGGGAAACATGCAAGTATCTTCTGTAGCGTCAGAAGGGCAGTACTAAATAAAAAAAAAAATATTATATTTAGGCAAAATAAGAAAAATGTACACATCTTTTTTCTTTGTTCAAAAGTTTACACCCCTGATTCTTAGCCCCCTCAGACTGATTTTTTATTATTTTTTTTTCCTTCAAAATACACAAAAATGCTGAAAAACCAAATAATCTGTGGGACCTGAAGGACTTTTCTGAAGAACAGCATACAGTTTATCTGTTCAGGACAAACAAGGGACTCATGAACAACTATCACTAAACAAAAAAACACCTGTGGATTATTCAGGTAAAAACACAGTATTAAGAATCAAGCGTATGTAAAAAAAAATTTCTCTTGTGGACTATATGTAAACATCTTTTATATGAAATATCTTATTCAGGTTAGCACTAAACAACAAATAACATGCATTTTGTATGATCTCTCTTATTTTGGTAAAATAATTAACATTTCGCTAATTCTGCAAGGTGTAAACTTTTGACCTTAACTGTATTTCAAGATCATGCAGGATATAAATGTACCACTTCACTTCTTTCTTGTATTATATCAAATTAGTTTAACCTAAAAATACCAAGGCATGTTGCTATATAAACAAACTATGTGATATCATTCACAAACACCCCGAAAACAACTGCGATAGCAGACAACTAATGCACAGCATTGAATTCTTGGAAAGGACTTCATCATTGTCTCTAGAACTATGGGATTCCAACTACAAGCAGAAATGCTGGGAAGCGCTTTTGTGTGTTTGTTGTGTGTTTGGTAGGATAATAAGATTATGTGCGACTCCTGGCAAATCTACCGCCTCAGAAGATAAGACCAATTACTCTGTTGTCTGCAACAGCAGGCAAAAAAACAAGAATAAGACAGCTTCTGTGGATCTTACTTGATGATGGGAGGGAAAGTCAATCTACTCGACAATAACGCTGTTTTTTTATGGCAAAGGATGTTTGTTGTTTGTTTATGTGGTGGGTGTTGACAAAGCTTCTTAGTACAGCCAAGGTTAAGAAAGTAAAACACTCGGCTGTTTACTTCAAGAGGCTGAAGGAAGAGAGAGAGAGAGAGAGAGAGAGAGAGAGAGAGAGAGAGAGAGAGAGAGTGATAAATGAAAGACTACAAGCCGCTAAGATGATAAAAGTGACACCTGAAGAGACTCAAAGCCACATAATCGCATTAAAAACCTTACAACAAACTTAGCCATCCTGTTTGGTATGCTACAGGCGGTGGGCTGAGCTGAAGCCAAAAGGGAACAGCGGTGCTTTGGACACTAATACTTTAAAATGAGTAAGTTAACATGTATGTAGACTCATAAACCATGTAGCTAAACACAAGAGGCTTAATAATATGCCACTTAAATAACCAGTGTGATTAAGTAAATATTTTATATGAATATTTCCTAATGTTTGGACACTGATATATACAATGCGTAAACCAAAATGCTTGTATTCAACTCAGATTAGTTTTGCTGGTGGTTCTGAGGCCCAGAATCAACAAAGAGCTTCTAAAACTTAATCCCCTACATCAGTGGTGCCCAAACCTGCTCCTGCGGGCCAACGTCCAGCCGAGTTTAGCTGGAGGTTTGTAGTAATCCTGCAGACCTTGATTAGCTGGTTTAGGTGTGTTTAATCAGGGTTGGAGCTGAAATCTGTAGAACATTCGCCCTCCAGTCATAGGTTTGGATACCACTGCCTTACAAACAAATATTACATTTAAATCCAGTGTTTTCACGACACGTCATCAATCGACCATATTGGTGGCACTGAACGTAAACAATGCCGCTGAACCGAACGGAACTCGAATATTTTGCCGATCGTTGCTTCACTTTCAAATTAGCAGCAATTCAGTGTATAGCAACTGTTTGTTTTTAGTTTGTTTGAGTTTTGCCTCTTTTCCCCGCATACCTTCGGTAAAAGCGCCATGCACATTTTGCTTTCACTATCAAATTAGCTGCCGTTCGGCGTCAAGCAGTTGTTTGTTTTTAGTTCGTTTGACTTTTCCTTCTTTTCCTCACATTCCTTTGACTGATAAATGAAATCTGATCTGTGATGCAACTGACACACTGCATTGAGCAGCCGCACTCCATTTTAATTGTATTGTCTGTTCCCTAACTGAACTAAATGATTTTTATTACTATATGAACAAGTGACTAAACCAGTGTTGCGGACTCACACCAGTATCACCTTCAATACTGACTATCGCAGCAAGTCTACTATAGACTGCCAAAGGTTATATATTAAAGCAGAGCATTTTCCCTTCTAATGACATGCAATGATAAGCCATTCTAAACCTGTTCTCCAACAAAAGATTTTAAATTGTTTTTAATTCTCAACATCAGTCAAGTATTTGAAATAACTTCCTTATGTGATCTGATGTGGCTTCGTATCACAGAACAAGGCAGACAGTATTCTAGATTCATATTCTATGTATGTCGATTAGCAATGTCTTACAAATCTACTTAATATGAATCATTATGAAAATACACAAGATGGCGTAAAGCAAGCAGATAAAACATGTATTATTGCAGATGAGTATTTACTGTCCTTACATTTCATAATTCAAAATTTTTAACGTTATATCTTGTTTTTATTCAGTTTCAGCGATAGTGATGCCTTTATCCATATTAGAAATTTCCCGGCTGGAACTGAACATCATCAATGTTACTTTTTTGACACATATGTGGATTTTCTGAACAAGGGTGCCCTCTGGCGTTCAGTATGAATGAAACCCATCCAATTTTGCGTAAAAATAGAAAAAATAATACTTTTATTGTAAGAAATATTAAGCAGACATATAATAATCCACACTTTTTCCAGTGTACAGAGGTTTACAGGAGTATTTTGATGTTAATTTGTTGCAAAGAAAAAAAAAAAAGAGAAAA
This sequence comes from Cirrhinus molitorella, assembly GCA_033026305.1. Lineage (NCBI taxonomy): Eukaryota > Metazoa > Chordata > Actinopteri > Cypriniformes > Cyprinidae > Cirrhinus > Cirrhinus molitorella. The sequence goes on from CM065130.1 coordinate 31,078,406, forward strand.
AAAAACGTGGTTATAAACCGAGTTACATATTGAACTGTATTGTTGCATCCCTAATATAAATAATACTAAAATAACACTAAATTATGTAATATATGTCATTTTTGTAATGCATTTAGCTGTAATCTGACATTTCAATTCCTTCAGTCTGTTCTAAATGATTTGTGAAGCCCAAATCATTAAACTCCAACACAGAAAAACTGACAATGACTGTACTTTTATTAAAAGTCACATCTATATATAGACTTGACATTAAAAAAGGTCTGCCTTGGACAAAGTTTTACTTTTTTTTTTATTTACTACCAGGCATGAGCTGTACTGTTGAATCAGAAAATTCAATGAAACGCAAGTTTCCCTAACAAACCTCCATCTTCCATTAAAAACAGATCGTTTCATGCCATTAGATGAACCAATAATGCTGTGTAGGGCTGGTTGGGATGCTCAAATAAATAGAATGCTTTTATAAAGTGCAACAGTGGGGTTCTAAAAGTAAAAAGTCCCACTCATTTTCTCCATAGGCAAATTGATTTTTAACGACAGGCCTATTGTGAGCCGTGAGGTTGTTAAGTCGCTGGCATACGCTTTTTGATTTTCAAACACTTTTTTGCTTCAAATCAAAGTTTTAATGTTGCGATTCACCATGTAGCTGATTAGTTTACTTTATTGTTTATAACTCTTAAACAAAGACTTTTTAAAAATCCCCACGGGAACAATAAATGGGAAAAACATTTCCCGCTGACAAAGGCTTGCTTATGCATTTCCCCAACATAAAATACAAAGGTAACCACTACACTAACATCAAAAAAGACACACTTCAGTTTTACGTGCATGCATTGCACCTATACCTGTACAAAGTGGTAAACGATGTACAAAAGCACATGGAAATCACAGAGCAGTAGCACATCAACAATTCTTCATTTTGCTTCATTTATCTGGAAAGCTTCTGGAACAGCAAGGGGTGGCTATGCCCCTGAGATTTGTGGCCACACTCGGTTGAGCAAAGACGACACACATGTAGTTGGCATACAGCGAGTGCTGGGTGAAGCTCTAATGCATCTCTGTCCTCCCTCTCTTAATCAGTCCAGAACAAATATCTGATTCAGTCAGATTAACAGCCTCAGTTTCGACAATTGCCACGCCGTGCCTTGGGGAGACTGAATTCGCGCTTTGAGCGCCAATAATCGTGTCGCTACAACTGTGCCAATTCTATATGTCAAGCCTATTTGGTGGCATTAGAGGACACCCATGGCAGAAAAACTGGGAAAACAGGCATGGAGAGAAAAGGTACACAGGTCAATGATGAAAAGAAAATCAGCCTCCATTTGAGTGACCTCATCATGACAAGATGAGCAAAGTTGGCTGCAAATCCAGCTGGGACTGATAACAACTCCCTCTAGCATTACACAGACAATCAATAACCTAGTCTGAGCATGCATAATTATTACGGCAGGGAACCTGAAGAAACACACAAGTCAAAGAGGGGTCCTCAATTACCTACAGGCGATGGAGTGGGCGCCATGCTGTCAAATGATTGGTTTTCTCGGCAGCCCTGTGTATTCTACTGATCAACCAGGAACAACCAGGGGTCTCTCCGCACTGAATAAAATGGCCACGAAGGTGACACTAGCAACACGCTCTGAATACTGCTACAGACAAACATTAAATGATTTCAAAAGCAAAGAAAGACTGAATGACTGATAAGTGGCTGTTTTTAAATGCTTCGTTCTTAATCAATATATTCTTGACATGACATCAATGTCTTAAGTGAGTCTAAACAGAATTGATAACAACGTGTCACAAATTAGATCTGCAAGACAGCAAGAGCTAGCCTGTCGCCTATTATGTTGTTCATAATACTAAAAGTAGGCTAATATTCACAAGAGAAAAACGCTCCCTGGTCTTGACTGGATAACTTCAACAAGTTAAATAAAGCCATAGTTACATAGTCAAAAAAAAGCTTCAAACACTCTTTGTTCTGTTGATAATAAAGTGATTCTTTGTTCTTTGTTTTATTACTCTTTTTACTTGTTTACATGTCATTTTCAAAGCAATGTTTAAATGTGAATGTATTTTTTCTTCATTTAAATTGCATTATTCTTATTCTAACTTTTTCTTTAAATATAATTAAACTGTTAAATGCAGTATATACACACACATACAGTTTAAGACAAAATTATTAGCCCCCCTGTGAAATTGTATTTTTTTTTTTTAGAATATTTCCCAAGTGATGTTTAACAGAGCAAGAGAATGTTTTCACATTATTTCCTATTATTTTTTCTTCTAGAGAAAGTCTGATTTCTTATAGTTGCTTGAATAAAAGAATTCAAAAAATTAATAAACTGCTAAGGTCAATATTATTAGCTCCCTTAAGAAATTATTAGCTTGATTAGCTATAGAACAAACCACTGTTGTCCAGTGACTTGCCAAATTAACCTAATTTGCCTGTTTAACCTAATTAACCTAGTTAAGCCTTTAAATTGCTCTTTAAGCTAAGATGGAGAAGGATACACACGTATATCAAAGCGTTTTCAAGTCTCAAGAACTGCAATGAGATGCATTATCAAGAAGTTTAAAGAGTCCAACACAGTGGAGAACAAGACAGGCAGAGGCAGGAAGCGAAGGATTTCAAAAACTTTGTTATAAAAACTAGTGAGAGAGGTTTCTAAAGACCCAAGAACAACTGCCAAGACACTAGTGAATGACCTAGCCAAGTCTGGAATTGATGTCTCAATGAAGACAGTCACTAGAGCCCTGCACAGGAATGAACTGTGAGGTTGCCAACCAAGAAAGACTCCACTTCTGAAGAAGAGACACGTGGAAATCTGTCCTTTGGTCAGATGAGACAAAACTAGAGCTTTTTGGCCATAGAGATGTTGCCTATGTTTGGAGAAAGAAGGGAGAGGCATTCAACCCCAAGAACACCGTTCCCACAGTGAAACATGGTGGTGGGAGTATAATGCTGTGGGGATGTTTCAGTGCGTTTGGAACTGGGAATCTTGTCAGGGTTGAAGGAAACATGAAAAAGGAAGAATATAAGAAGATTTTGAAAGACAACCTCAGACAGTCTGCAAGAAAACTTGGTTTGGGTCGACATTTTGTTTTCCAGCATGATAACGACCCAAAGCATACCTCACTTCTGGTGAAAAAAATACCTCCAAATGAGCAAAGTGAGTGTACTTGACTGGCCTGCATAAAGCCCAGACTTGAATCCAATAGAAAATCTGTGGGGCACACTAAAGTCCAGAGTTTGTGCCAGAAGACCAACAAATCTGGAGAAGCTTGAGAGATATGCTAAGGAAGAATGGGCTGTCCTTCCTCAGGAGACATGCTTGAAACTTGTTGAGAACTACAGCAAACGACTAAAAGCTGTTATCAAGCAAAAGGGATACACTATTGACTATTAACATCAGAGGGCTAATTTTGACCAGTAGAATTTTTACAATTCTTGGTTATACATTTATTTCTATTTGTATTACAAACCATAATAGCTTCCTGAATAAAGTACTATGTTTAAAAATGCTGTGTTGATAAAATTGTCTTTCTGTTAAACAACACTTGGGAGTTATTTGAAAAATAATGAAATATTTTATAAGGGGCTAATAATTTTGTCTTCAACTGTACATACAGCATGTATACAGACACAAAATTGCTAGTAAATTCCACAAAGAATTTTGAACAAATGGCATTTAATTAACATTTAATTAAATTTGAAATTCTTAAGTATAGCATCCCTTAAGTATAAGCATGAAAAACTTAAAAACATTTTATTACAGTGTATTCACAAACACACAGATGTTCCTTAAAAAAGGATTGCTTCTACAATGCTGGCTCTTAATTAGAAAAGAGAAGCTTCTAGATAAATTACATAACTGATGCAATTAGAGATAAATCACTTTTTCCATCCTTGTAACACCGAACTTGAATGGAACACAAATGACATATCAATAATGGCATTGTTTTAAATTCATTCTGTTTAATTAAACGGGCTCTGAAATGAGTCCTAGAACCATAATAATGTAAGTGGTGGAAAATCAAAGCTTGCAGGATACGAAAAAGATGGATTTTAACAAGCTTTTAAGTTTAAAAGCAACTGTACAGCAAAACTAATGACAGACAGAAAGGTAAGAAATGGAACCAAGCTGCCTGTTTGGTTGGACTCCAACACAAACAAATGAAACAGACACTTGCTAATCCAGCATATCACTGTAGTTAATGAAGTTGTGCAGCTGTAGTGCTGAGGATGCCAGTTTTGGATCTGTAAATTGCATCCGTTCAGAGTTATTTCTTTCCAGTATCATCTTTCCATTGAGTGATGGAGTTTTCATTGTTTCATACCATTATATTTAACACATTATTATGCAAGTAGAATTTTTTTTTAAAAGCAACAAAATATTAACCATGAACTTATAAAGCGTCATTTTAATCATATCTCTTTCTTCTCTGATGTCCTTGAAAGATTATATCGGTCCTGAGTAAGCAAAACTTCTTTATCACCAAGGTGTACCAAAAAAAGTGTAATTCTCTGACAAACTCTTTTTGATTTATGCTATTTGTGGATTAGTTTACTCAAAAATTTAAATTCTGTCATCATTTATACACCGTCATGTTACTTTCTTTGGTGAAAAAAAAAAAAAGAGTAATAAAGCATATACACTTGCTCAAAAGTTTGGGATCTGTAAGATTTTTTTGGTTTTTAAAGACGTTTGCTCATCAAGGCTGCATTTTGTTGATCAAAAATACAGAAATAAAAACTTAAAAAAAATTAAAATAACTGTTTTATCTGTGAATATAATTTTAACATGTAATTTATTCCTGTGACACAAAGCTGCAAAATAAGCATCATCACGCCAGTCTTCAGTGTCACATGATCCTTCAGAAATCATTCTAATATGCTGATTTATTATCAATGTTGAAAACAGTATTGCTTAATATTTTGTTGGAACCTGTGATTTTTTTTTTTTCAGGATTCTTTAACAAATAAAAAGTTGAAAAGAACAGCGTTTAATTAAAATAGAAATATTTTGTAGCAATATAAACTACAATCTAAAAGTAAATTTTTATTCTTTCTTTTTTTATATATATATATATATATTATTTTTTAAAGAAACGCTTTTATTTACTAAGGATGTGTTAAATTGATAAAAAAGTGTTTGCAAAGACTTTTTGAATAAATGCTGTTCTTTTGAACCTTTTATTCATCAAGGCTCCTGAAAAAAGAATCACAGTTTCCACAAAAAAAAATAAAAAAATAAATAAATAAGCATCACAACTGTTTCTAATATTAAAACTGAAGTAATGGCTGATAAAAATTCAGCTTTGCATCATAGGAATAAATTATATTTTAAAATATATTAATGTAGAACACCATTATTTGAAACTGTAGTAATATTTCACAATATTATTTTTTTTCTGTATATTTGATCAAGTAAATGCAGCCTTGATGAGCATATTAGAATTCTTTAAAAAAAATTACAAATCTTACTGATACCAAACTTTTGAGCACCAGTGTATGTATCATAAATATTACTATATATACACCATATTCTAATGTCATACAAAACTTCTTATTCACTAAAATCACTTGTATCTTAATCAGATTCATTAACAAAGAATTCAGACTGGTTCTGTAAACTGAATCCCCTAATTGACTCAAAAGAATAATTAATTAATGAATCAGACAAATTTAAGTCTGATTCTTACACAAAGCTAGTGCATGACTTTAGAAGACTTAAAACATATATTTTTGTGAGCTTGTCAGCTCCAGTCTGTCCTATTTTGTTGTCATTAAACTGAAAATAGTGACCTGGATGTCCTTCATGAATTCTCCTTTTGTGCTTCCTTTAGAAAAACATGAATGTGAGTAAATGATGACTCAATTAGCATTTTTGCTGAACTGTCTTTTTAAATTGTTCTTGATTCTTGAGAGAAAAATGTGTCACGGACTGTCACACCATATGATGTATGACGTGTAAAAAAAGCATGCCACGTCAACCATACATCACAAACATCTTACCAAGCTATGGCTAATTACATCCAGTATCCTCGAGTGCTTGCTGACCATCTGTGAGGTATGAGTGAGCCGGGACGATTTGGTTTTTACTAGAGAAAGAGAGATAGACGGATGGTGCTGGAAAAGTCCAGAGGCATTACTGTGTTTGATGGGACGCAAGCGGCACCACATGTACGTCTGAAATCCAGAGCTTAAAGAGGATTTATTCCGACTTAGAGACATTCATAGAGACAAGACATCAGCGCCTGTAGAAACTCTCTCAAACACACACACATACACAGAGAAAACACAGATGTACCAAAGACAGAGATAGAATAAGCATTTGTTTTTAGGCTATTATGACTATTTCCTCACCAGGTGAAACATGGAGTTGACGGGTTTCGAGTGTTACGACTAAACTAAACTGACAAACGCGGACTTCAACACACAGACACACATGCAAGCGCAGCAAAGGCCCTGGGGTTTGATGCGCAAGAGTGATTAAACTGGGTTTTATGCATGTGCGAGGATTCATACAGGCGCTATTTTGCACCAGCGGGAGGGATGAGGTAGCCTAGATGAAAGGAATGATAAGTTTGGAGTTCAAAGATAAAGCAGAAAAATGGATTTCCGCTTTCCCAGTATTCCCAATAAACAAACAAGCGCAGGTGCTGGTACACACATTATGATCTATGGCTCGTGCTGTATGCACACGCGCGTGTGTGTGTGTGTGTGTGTGTGATCGTTTGCGTGCACACGCACAGGTAAAAGGAACGGTATTCTGTAGAGTGTAGCGCTGGCTTGCCTCTGAACAAGCCTGTCAGGCATTCATAATGCAAAAGGCTAAAAATACATCAGAGGTTCACCCACACACACACACAGTATCTGGAATTCTCCTCATCCTACGATCAGAGCTAACCGAGAAAACCTGAGTTAACGACGAGCGTTTTATTGGCAGCATACAAACTAGGGTTGTGCAGTATCAAAATTTTGCCAGATACAATATCAGAATCTTGCATACATGGATGAGCTGCACTGCACTGCTATCCAACACAGTTAAAAGAGTGTGAAGCATAAAAGTGGATACATTGAGATTCATTAAAATTTGTTTAACGTCCAAATTTACTCATTTAAATTTAAAAAATTATATTTTGTAATGTACCTATAACTGAAAGCCAGTCACACACTTTAGTGGGTTTTAATTAGGGCTGTGCCGATAAACGATATCATATCGAATCACGATAAAATATATGTCGATAGCGATGATAAGCTTTAGGCATTTTTACTCGATGTGGATTAATATAAGAGCCAATCACGCAGCAGAAATATGTGACAACAGCCAATCAGCGTGCAGCTTTTAACATTCACGTTAAAGAACAAAGTCAATTTCCTACGGCACTAGGACGACAAAAATGAGTGGAAGCTGCAACGAAAGTGAAACTAACTTCAAGTTATTATCCAAAAATGAAATTGTCAACAAAAAAGGTAGCACGAATTCAGTTACATGAAAGTGGTTTGGCTATTTGAAAAGCAACAAAGCGTAGATTAAAACGATCTGTAAAATATGTTGTAAACGTTTTACACATTACGTGCACTGGCTAGAAGTTGTATAGTTTTATGTTATAGTTTTATTTTGCACATTTAATCTTGTGATGATTAGAAGTTTAATATATTTATGTTTACATTTTTCACATTTAATCTACCTCTTAAAGCCAGACAATGTAGACTTGTCTTACTGGAAAATAAAAAAACTGTAATTGTGCTACTTACAAATTATGTTTAAAACTTTTAGTTTTAGTTTTTAGTTAGTAAGTAGTCTTAATTTTTTAAGGCCAAATGTATCTGTTTTTGTTAATAAACTATACTTTAAAATGTAATTAATGAACCCTAAATTTTTTGTGGCTTCAGTCATAGTTGGGGTACTCTTTTAAAGCTGGCAGCATTAACAGTTTATATATCGAAATATACATTTTATTGTTATCGACCAATATGAGAAAAAAATTACTGACATAAAATTTTTTCCATATCGCCCAGCCCTAGTTTTAATTATTGTTGAAGTTTAATAAGTATTAAATAGCAACAAAATGCAAAAAAAAAAAAAAAAAAATCTAAATACTGAGAAAATCACGTTTAAAGTTGTCCAATTGAAGTTATTAGCAATACATGTTACTTGTTACTTATATACATGTTACTTATATTATATATAAATATAAATGACATTACATACAGTCAAACCAAAGTTTATTCAGACACCTTCAACATTTCTCAGATTATGACAGTCTATTCACTATAGTTTAGATAATGGTAGTAAAATATGACACAAACTCTTAAACTGTGTCAGAACAAATTCATCTTGATAATGTCAAATAACTTTGATAGAAAGGTATGTACCAAATCGTGGTTAGGTCAAAGTGGCAAATAAAAGTTTTGATCCCAAACTTTTATCAATACTGTAGTCCAGTGTATAAACAATTTTTGGGTGTATGTCACAGTTTACTTTATTTTGCTGTCCTCACTTACATAAATGAACTATAGTGTCTTGCACCCAATAGTAAAAAAAAAAAAGAAATTAAAACTGGTGTCTGAATAATTTTCAGTTTGACTGTATATTTCCTAAATATATACATGTATGTGGGTATATTTATATACTAATAAATAAACACAATACAAATACTCTATGTAAACATAGAGCAAACTTTTATTATGGATGTGATTAATCAATTTGACAGCACTTTTAAAATTTTAAATAGACAATCTACATCTTTGTATATATGAAATTCATACTTTTATTTACCAAGAATGCATTGAACTGATTAAAAATGACATCTGTAATGTTACAATACTTTTCTATTTAAAGAAAATAAATTTACTTTAACTTTTTATTTATTAAAGAAAAAAAATCCTGCAAAAAATTATCATGGTTTCCGCAAAAATATTTAGCAGCAAAAGTGTTTTCATCATTGATGATAATAATAAATGTTTCTTGAGCATATTAGAATGATTTCTGAAGGATCATGTCGCACTGAAGAATGGAGTAATGATGCTGAAAATTGAGCTTTGCATCACAGGAATAAGTCATATTTTACAATATAGTAAAAGAGAAAGCAGTTATTTAAATTTGTAATAATGCTATACAATACTACTGTTTTATTTTATTTTGGATCAAATAAATGCAGCTTTTGACTTCAAAAACATTTTTTAAAAATGTACTGATTCCAAACACATAATAAACAAGTTATATTCAAGGATAGAAGTACAAATATTATACAGTTAAATGCAACTGAAGCCACTTATGTTGCTAAGTGTTGAAGTAACATCATGTTAAAGCCAAAATGTTTGTATTGATCCAATCCTACCCCAAGCTCATTCTCCTAAATGTTTATCTCAACATTAAAAACTAGCTATTGCAACCAAATTAAACACTCTGCCAGTCCCATAAATGAGCTTGAATAACTGACTTTTGTTCAATTACACGGCTAATTAATTAATTCCCATGCTATTGCTACATACAACTGTGCTTAAACACCGTTAATCACAGCTAAATGTGTTCAGAACGAGTGAACGCGTCAGTTTGATTACTATGCTCCCGACTAGAAACAGCTTCCCGCAGACGCCCACAGCCATCAAACTTCAGCTGTAAACAGCTATTCCAGTTCAGACGTCAACATCTTATGCTGCTTTGCTACTATTTCATCATTTGTTCGTGGGAGAAAAAGCCACATCAACACTGTACGTCGCACTTGTCAGCGGCCAGATGCCAGGCCGACGGAAACTGTGGCGCTAATATAAAGTGCTGACGTTGATTGGGCCGCTAATACAGGCAAAACACAAGTAAATGGGACCACCGCGGGCGGCTTAAGAATTTTTCCGGCTTGTTAATGTGTTGCATCCACTTCACTGACCATCATGGGTGAGTCATTTGCAACAAATAGCTGTCTCACCAGCAGGCCACGATACCTCAAGTCACAGTGAGACATTTAGACATTTACATCCTTTTTCATTTTATTGCAGCTGGTTTCTAACCAGGCTCCCAGGAGCACATGTTGAATTGAAGCGGTGCTTTGCTGTCGATATGCGCAAACAAATCGATCCGATTCTAAAGAACTCCGCAGGGTGGACAAGTGAGATACAGATACTAGATATTCAAGCTGTTTGTTCTCCATTTCCATGCAACTGAGCCTCAACATACTGTTCAGAAAGCAAGTAAACATGAGCCTATTTTTACATAAATGTATCATTAAAATGCCATGGTTAGTGGAGTTATTACTACTGTAATAGCATACATTTAGATGGAAGACTTCCAGAATGAAAATTTCCTGATAATTTACTCACCCCCATGTCATCCAAGATGTTCATGTCTTTTGAAAAGAAATGAAGGTTTTTGAGGAAAACATTTCACCATTTTTCTCCATATAGTGGACTTCAATGGTGGTTGAAGGTCCAAATTGCAGCTTCAATACAGCTTTAAAGGGCTCTACACAATCCCAGCTGAGGAATAAAGATCTTATCAAATAAAATGATCTCTCATTTTCTGAAAAAAAGTACTAATTTATATATTTTTTAACCACAAATGGTCATCTTGCACAAGCTCAACCCCATGCATCATGTAGTCATGCATGCATGACGTAGGCAGAAGTACCGACCCAGTGTTTAAAGTGCATGCGCAAAGAAAGTCAAACGCCCATTACAAAAAAACGAATCGATGTTGGACGTTTTTGAAGTTGGAGGAGAAAATAAGATTTTTGAACCGAAGTACAGAGACATAGACCTAACCACTTGTGACTTTTCCACATGCTCAACACAGAGCTAGTGCAAGATGAGAGCATTTATGGTATATAAATGTTTAAGTATATAAATGTTTTTTTTTTTTTTCATTTCACCAGATCCTCGGTTGAGATCATGAAGAGCCCTTTGAGAGTTCATTGCGACTGAAGAAAGAAACGCATGAACATTTTAGATAGGGTTGCAACAAACGATTATTTTGATAATCAATTAATCTAACAATTATTAGAATTATTAAGCAACTAATCATCAATTATTTCACTGATTAATCTGTAGACTTTGATTATATCAGCTTTTGCAATTAGTAAAAACATTATGTAATTACAACTATTTTACAATTAATTGGTACTTTACAATAAGGTTTATTACTTAACATTAGTTAATGAACAAAACTTTTACAGAATTTATTCATCTTAGTTAATGTTAACTTGAACATTTACTAATGCATTTATAAAAATCACAAGTTGTGTTTTTTAACATTTGGTAAATTCACTGTGAACTAACATGAACAATAAACAGCTGTATTTTTATTAACCAACATTAACAAAGATTAATACATAAATGTAATAAATGTACTGTTCATTGTTCGTTCGTGTTAATTAATACATTAGCTAATGTTATTTGTTATAACACTTATTGTAAAGTGTTACCAATTCATTACACAAATAGATGTTTTTGGCACACAAAATGAGATGACAGACAGAGAAACTGTCTTATACGCATCATTCTGCCTAACATCTGCTTTTGTAAGGCATACGAATTAGAAACAAAATGAAGGTAAGTGATAAGAGGCTCTGTTTTTTGGATAAACTATTTTATTCAAAACATAATGTCTTAAAATACCTTATAGGGTTATGATAACCAAACCAGTGCTGAGCTAGATCAAGTGTTGATCAATGTAAACAAAACTGTAATGGAATTTTTTTTTTCCCCACTAATAAAAATATTTTCTCATTAGCTAGCTCCACACTGGAGAGCTGCTTTATAACAGGAAATCAAGTTGTAATTCTAACTGAAAGCAACAGGTTTTTCATGTTAAATACCATAATGTTGTTTGATTTAAGGCTATCTATTGCATAATGTTCTATATAAATAAACATGATGTGACCGGACATTACTGAAGTAAGTTAATGTTACTGAACTACAGAGCTTGTGCAAACATCCGCATCATTGTAATCAGATGCATTTTTAGCTGCTTTCACACTACTGTCAGTTTTTGTTGTGTTTATTTTGCTTAGATTCAGCTGCGTTTGCTCTGAAGCGCTGTGTGTCTTTTTCTCTTGAATTGCATCCAGGAGGGCTGAATTACAGTCTTGCGCTACAGCGCCACACTGGTCAAACCACATTATTGCAGGCTCTTACATTAGGTCATATGAGATCAAACAACTACTCAACAACAAAAATATTTGTCGACAATCTTTTATTGTCAACGTTGTCGATAACGCCGACTAATCGTTTCAGCCCTAATCTTGGATGACACAGGGGTGAGTAAATTATCAGGAAACCCTGTTGTGACCCTGGACCACAAAACCGGTCATAAGTGTCAATTTTTTTTTTTAAATTGAGATCTACACATTATCTGAAGACTGAATAAAAAGCTTTCAAATTATGTATGGTTTATTAGGATAGGACAATATTTGGCAGAGATATGATTATTTGAAAATCTGGAATCTAATTTACAAAATATTTTCATGGAACATGATCTTTCTTTAATATCCTAATGATTTTTGGCATAAAAGAAAAATCGATAATTTTGACCCATACAATGTATTTTTGGCTATTGCTACAAAAATGACTTATTTTGTGGTCCAGGGTCACATTTATAGAACAGAATATCAATATTAATCTCTTTTTTTAACAGAAGAGGTGGGCAATGCCAAGCTATCACAGTTTTATTGTAATGGGAGCAACAACCACAGCACTATGGCATTTTGGGATACCATTTACTGAGGTTAGCAAATATTCAAAATGTTTACTTCTATAAAAAAAATATTGTCAACAATCGCAGCTGTCTTGGCTCTTTTCTATTTCGGGAACACTTAAGAAACGGTGAGTGTGTGTGTGCGCGAGTTTCATACACAGCTCGCTGATCTTCGCCTTTAGCGCGGGAAAGAATGAGAGAGATGTGGAGCAGAAAAAAAGAAAGTGTGCTCAAAAGAGTAAAATCTGTGCTCAAAGAGACGCGATCATACGTGAGGTGAAATCTACAGTAGAGCTTTGGCAAATGTCAGTGTGGAGACTGAAACGTTTTGAACGTGGTTTTATGCCTGACACTGCTATTCCAACATTAAGAGGAGGTAAGAGAAGGGCAGAAACTTTGTAAAAGTTCTACATTCTCGATGGCACTTTTGTGCCCTACATTTATAAGAAACAAAGTAAATACTTTGAAAAATATATCTACTACTGGAATCGGAATATTTGCTTCTTAATACAAGCTGTCATATAGGAAGAAATGCCTAAAAATACCTGCTAAAAAAAACTATTGTGCGAAGGTGATTATTTTCTCGTTGACATACTAGCGTTCCGTCGGTTTACACAGTTGTTTCAGAACAAAGCCAAAACTCAAATGTTTTACATAAGAATTTGCCCTGCCAACTCATTGTCTCTGGGTTTATGTAACTGGAACACCCACTAAACACACACGTTCAGAAACAGGCCAAGCCAGTTTGCCTTAGCAGGCCTCGTACAGTCATACACCGAGGTGTGCAAAGCCAGTTGGCCTTGCAGCGTAACAAGGTATTCACAACAAATGTCTTGGTATACATTCATAGTGAGTATATATAGCCTCATTCTGAGGCCATGTTCAGAATGGAATGCTAGCATTTCCTTCATGTATATACAGCATACTACATGGCTTCAAAAGAGTATGTGAAACATGCATTGTGGAATGATTTCATACATGAGTATGCTACACTGCAGTTACATGACCTCCTTAAACAGCATTCGAAATTCAGCAAGTGATATCTAGTTTTAATCACATCAGATTTATAGTATTACAATGTCTCAAAGGATTAGTTCACTCCTGAATTAAAATTTCCTGATAATGTACTCACCTCATCCAAGATGTTCATGTCTTTCTTTCTTTGGTCGAAAAGAAATGAGGAAAACATTCCAGGATTTTTTTCCATATAGTGGACTTCAATGGGGATCAACGGGTTGAAGGTCCAAACTGCAGTTTCAATGCAGCTTCAAAGGGCTCTACACAATCCCAGCTGAGGAATAAGTGTTTTATCTAGCGAAACAACCTGTCATTTTCCAAAAAAAAAAAAAAAAAAAAAAAAATATGCTCATCTTGCACTAGTTTTACGACTTCACGCATTACATAATCATGTTGGAAAGGTTCTCCCCTGTGTGCTTTGGTTTAAAAAGGTAGAGTAAGCGAAAAACTATGTAATGCATGAGATGGAGCTAGTGCAAGATAAGCATTTATGATTAAAAAGTATATAAATGTTTATTTTTCTTAGAAAATAACAGATAACAGATCATTTCGTTAGATAAGACCCTTATTCCTCGGCTGGGATTGTGTAGAGCCCATTGAAGCTGCACTGAAACTGCAATTTTGGACCTTCAACCCCTAAGCCATCATTGAAGTCCACTATATCGTGAAAAATCCTGGAATGTTTTCCTCACAAACCTTCATTTCTTTTGACTGAAGAAAGACATGAACATCTTGAATGAATCCTGGAATGTTTTCCTCAAAAACCTTAATTTCTTGTCGACTAAAAAAAGAAACATAAACATCTTGGATGACATAGAGGTGAGTAAATTACGAGAACATTTTAATTCTGTAGTTAACCAATCCTTTAAGATTTGGCAGCCCGACCAAATGACAAAATCATGCCTGGGATTTATAACATCGCAAATGCAAGGTCAAGTTAAGCACATTGCATTATGGGATACTCTGCTTTTCCACACTGTGCTCTACTGCAGTGGAGGGCAACAGGGGATAACCTAAAATTATTTCTCAAAATTAAAAAACAAAAAAAGGTTTTCCTTTTAAAATAAATGCTTTATGACTGAAAAAATGTGGAATACTCTGGAATAGTTGGTTAAAATAAATCAACACATCAACAATCCCAGTTACTGTTAATAAAAAGTCTAAAAACAAGCCATGCTGTCATAATAAAAATAAAATATCTGAGGAATTATCTTAGCCAATATGGTGGGAGATGGGAGACAAAAGTTTGAGAGCAAATGCTGTATTGTATACCATGCATTTTAAGTCGTAAGTAGCATGGGTATATTTGTAGCAATGATCAACAATACTAGGGCCCTATGAAATCCATTTTATTTCTTCCTAAATTCAGTTTAATTTTTTTTCCAAATTTTGTTTGAATTTTTCTGCATTCGTTGTTTTTTTTTTTTGTTTGTTTTCAGTTTTAATTTTTCTGGACTCCTTTTTAATGGTTAAATAAAATCTTATTAATCAAAAAAGATGATTAATTAAAATCATGAAATAATTTAACATCAGTTTATTAAAGGTTTAACAAAAATTACATGTTTAGCGGCCTATGAAATGTTGTGTTTTTTTCTTACAATATGTTTTATTGTTACCAAATTTTTTAGCATGTCTAATTATTTGAATGCATAACAACAATTTATTTTTACAAAAGTCTTCAGAATTTTTATTCCCAGAAATTCTGAGATGTGTATTTATATTTTTCTGGTTTTCAACGGAAGGAATAAAATATTAATTTAATTTATCTTTTAATTAATAAAAAAGTTACCTTTTTTATCAAGTAAAGGAGATTTACTATTAAAATTAAAACATAAAATAAATATTGTACAATTATTACTTTAAAAAAATAAAGTTTTATTAATATTTCAACAATATTAGTAGTATTACGTACATTGTAAATATTACAAATATATTTCAGTCATATATGTCTTCCAGTTAAACCAAACTTTTATTTTGACGGGTTACCGTGAATAACTGTAACTGACACTGGTTGTGGCTAGATATAGCTGTGGCCGAAAACTAAAGCGACTCTCAGAGCAGTTCTGGAGATGTTGTTCATGTATTTATATCCCCATTTATTGAGACGGCAGATGCTGAAATCGCAGCGAACGTCACGCGTAGTCACTACGTGTAGTAAGAAAAAAATGCGCATCTGCGCCATTCATTAACACAGAGACACGCGAAACATGCAGGATTCATATTTAAATAGTCTCTTTGTGGCTTCATATTCCAGATTTTCAAACAGTTGTATCTCTGCCAAATATTGTCCTATCCTCACAAATCATACATCAATGGAAAGCTTTTTATTCAGCTTTCAGATGATGTATAAATCTCAGTTTAAAAAAAATACCCTTATGACTGGTTTTGTGGTCCAATATCAAATATAGCAGATTATTTGAGTATTTCCTACATACTGTACTGTTAACAGTTAACACACTAGATACTTCAGAAATAGCATGACCAAGACACATATATAAAACTCTGTTGCATTTAAAACTATTTATATGCATATTCACAAACACACACACACTAGGGAATTCTGTGAAGTGCAGCTATTTCGCTTTATTATTCTTTAAGTAAATACTATATCACATATACTGAATGCTGACAGGAAATGCAGCAATTATTTTGCATCATGCTGCTATACACACACACACTCATTATGAGTATCATGAAAAGAGGCTCCATCTTTTCAGCACCACTGGCCTCTGACTCACCCAGAGGGGACGTAACCCATAGCAACACCCACAATGTGGAGACCGCTTGACTCAGAGAAGAACTGAGCTTTCCATACAATCACACAAACACACATGCATGCATGTCGAAAATAAAAAGCAGTGACGTTTAAATTCACTTTTGAAAGAAACACAAAGAGAGACAGACAGATAGAGAGAGAGAGATCTCCTGAAGCAGAAAGCTCGGCTGCCTCTGTGGTCTGCCACTTTAAATCAGATGGCAGCGTCTGATGGCTCAATGTGAATGCTGCCCAATAATAGAAACAGTTTGGCGAGAAATACAGAGGAAAGAGGGCAAAGGAGAGATAGAGAGGGGGAAACGAGGGAATAACAAGGGCAAGGCAGACCTCCGTCTGAAAGCCGCTGGCCTGAGGGTCTATCATTTTCTCTTCTGCTCTCTTTTTGGTTTAGAGAGTTGAAAGGTGCAGGAAAACGCTATATTCTCTCACCCCAAGAATGAAGTAGCTGCAAGGGGCCTGTGTAGATCTCCAAATGCGATCTTTAGAAGCTGCTTTGAGTCAAAGTATGGATACAATTTGTTGTAGTGCTTTAATAACTACGCAGTCGATTGAAGTAAAAGAGGCCTTGCTCTAATGACACACTATGAAACTTGATACAACCATCAGATATGTGAATCGATCACAATGAGATCTAAACATTGGGACACCAGTCTCACATTACCTGGTGCTCTGGTCTAATCTAATTAGATCAAGCCACCAAGAGAACCTCCATCATTTGGACTGCCAGCGTAACATTTGAAGATACATTGAAGCAGTTTGTCATGGTTTAGTACACATTACGTTGACATACAGGTCCATCATTTAAACAACAGCAGGGTGTATTTCATGTGGATATATGATACGGTGGGTCCAAATAGCATTTGGATTCTTAAGCCATACTTCAAATATATGATTATCATGACGTTGGAGACTAAATATTTGATCTGTATATCTGTTATCTATAATTTTACGATTGTGCATTTTTTAAATAAATGCCACTGGGTTTAATACTTTATCTAATGCAATGACATTCATACATTTTCAAAGTGTGGCGTAGGTGTCCAAATGCTTCTTCAAGGTCAGTGTATGTGTATAGCTACACTGCTAAAAGATGGTATTTACATGCTTAGAAATAATTTAAAAGGTGCCGTTCGAAAACAGATTAACCTTTCATGCTGCGTCATGCTTGTGTTTTTATTTAAAGGTTATATTTAATGATGCAATTCCTTTTATGGGGATCTTAAACCATCATTAACAAGTGTTAATTGCCTAATACTCAATAAAATGTTTGCTTGAAATGGCTCCGTCGCTGATGGGCAACATTTAGGCCGAGATCTTGTTAAAGACTCTGTCCTGTCTGCATCATCACCATAATAGCAGATGGGATGATTAAAGAGATTATTCCCCTTAATGACAATTTTCACCATTTACTCCCCCTCTTGTTGTTTCAACTCTGTATGACTTGGATATCTCGATCTGCTTTCAAATAGCATCACAAGACTTGAAATACTGAGCATGAGTCATATGGACTACTAGCTTGACATTCACTGATTGGAGTATTTTTTTTGTACATAAAAGATCAAGAGATTCTTCAAAACATCTCCTTTCGAGTTCCATATAAGAAAAAAGTGAATGATGAAGAATTCTCAATATTTGGGCAAACTACTTCTCTAAATTTCTCTGCAGAAATGCAGAAATTCAAGTGAATGTCTTGAAATGTAGGTTTATTCAGTCTTCCCATCAGGTGTCTGTGGAAAAGATTATTAATACAGTGAGGTATGTGATCTAGCAACAAATACTTGTCATTGCTCATGCCTCATTCAGGTCAGACTGGTTTTAAGTGAATGATGAAGTGTAGACATTCTTGAGGAGTGTTTGAAACAAACAGAAACTCTTTGCTAAGAGAGTGTGAAATTTTCCGCAATCCGAGTCTGTTGTCTGATTTCCAAAAATCAACTCTTTGGTAGGTTACCTTAATGACATATTACACTTAGAAAACCTGTATTAGACTTTATGTTCATCTGAATGCAACTGAATACATTTCTTTACATAAGATGTGTTCTTGCATTCAAAAACAGAACAATGGAAAGAAACATTACAAAAATGTGAACTATTTTCAAGTCGACACGCCTTCTTAAATGGAACGGTAATGACAGGATGCTCAAAAAAGCCTAAGCATCACTCAGTATAAAAATTAATATTAGTACAGAAAGCTGCATAGTATTAGCAGGTACAGTACGTAACATTAGTAGCCAAAAAAGTGCTGGCGCATCTAAGGAGCATCCATTAATGGTTTATGGATGAAGTAACCCTGTCTTCCACAAGCTAAATTAAATATTAAGATCCATATAAAACAACAATGTGATGCATCATTTATCACAACATAAGGGCAATTTCTGCTGAGCTCTGTAATTGTTTGGGACGACATTAAGATGGTTTGATTGAACGTGTACTGATGGTGTGGATATCTTCCGCAGTCAGCCGTGTCTGAGAGGATACAGGGTCTCTGAAAACACACACACACACACACACACACACACACACACACACACACAAACCGTGTTTGCCTCAGAGAACAAGTCCAGATACTCGACAGCACATGATGCAACATCCAACAACATCATTTTTAGGTGGAAAAGGGAAAAAAAAATGTTTCTAGCTAAGCCACATACTAATCAACATGAACAGTATTTTTCTTAGTTTCTAATAGTAAATATATTATATATCCATTTATCAATCCAAAACGAATATATAAAAATGCATAAAGCCCACTTCCAAGTCAATATGCCTCAAGTACACTTTCAGTGTAAGTGCATAATTGTTTTCACCTGGTAAAAACCATATTTCCAACTGCTGATAAAAGTAAAAGCACACTAAAAGCCTCAACAAACATCACAACTTAAAGTGTGACCCTGGACCACAAAACCAGTCTTAAGTAACACTGGTATATTTGTAGCAATAGACAAAAATACATTGTATGGGTCAAAATTATCTGTTTTCTTTTATGCAAAAAATCATTAGGATATTAAGTTCATGTTCCATGAAGATATTTTGTAAATTTCCCACCTTAAATATATATATATATATATATATATATATATAAAATATTTAAATAAATATGCATTGCTAAGAACTTCATTTGGCCAACTTTTAAGTTTAAAGGCGATTTTCTCAATATTTCGCTTTTTTGCACCCTGAGATTCTAGATTTTCATATAGTTGTATCTCGGCCAAATATTGTGCTATCCTATAAAAAAAGCTTATTTATTTAGATGATGTATAAAAGCTTATTTATTTAGATGATGTATACATCTCAATTTCAAAAAACTGACCCTTAAGACCCTTAAGGTTTTGTGCTCCAGGGTCACATTTATGATATTATTATTACTAATTCAGTAGCACAAACAATGTGACATGAGCTACACACTAATATCGAACATTTCAATTTAAGTACAAAAAATAGTACTAAATAAATAGTACTAATAAATGAAAAGTTTAGATCAATTGTTTAATAATCGATTGCATTAATAAATGCAACTAGGTTAATGCTTTAAAAGGAACACAATGCATTAAGACATACATGTTTCCCAGAAGACAAAATAGTTACATGTACCTTGTTTATTAAGTTTTCACCCCCCAGCTCTTAGTGCATTGTGTTTCCTTCTAAAGCATCAGTGAGCATTTGAACCTTCTGTAATAGTTGCATATGAGTCCCTCAGTAGTCCTCAATGTGAAAAGATGGATATCAAAATCATACAGTCATTGTTGGAAAGGGTTCAAAATACACAAAAATGCTGAAAAACAAAAGAATTTGTGGGACCTGAAGGAATTTTCTGAGGAACAGCGGGCAGTTTAACTGTTCAGGACAAACAAGGGACTCATAAACAACTATCACTAAAGCAAAAAACAGAGCTGTGGATCATTCAGGTAACAACACAGTATTAAGAATCAAGTGTATGTAAACTTTTGAACGGGGTCATATTTAGAAACTCAGCTATTATTTTCTCTTGTGGACTATATGTGTATGTCTTTTATGTGAAATATTCAGGTCAGTACTAAAAAAAAACAAAAAAACAATAAGCATTTTGTATGAACATTTTATGTAAACTTTGACTTCAACTGTATATACTACCATCTGTTCACAGCATAAACGCTAAGAAGTCAAGTCCATGGCTATATATCATCATATCATATCTGTAGCTGTAATTACTTGTTTAACTTTGATGAAAAATAGAAAATTACATAACATGGTATCCATGGTGGTCCAATCAGTCCGTGTAGCTTTCATCCTACCACTTAGTCTATCAATCCTACACTGGCATGTCATTTTTGACCCATGCATGTCCAGCTCTTAATATTTGTGACCTGTGTTGCCCTTCCACGTCAGCCCTGTTATCAGTCTCTGTCATGTTAAGGGACACAGCCGTTCTGGATTACTGCATGCAAGCAGAAAGCAATGTCCCCGTGAGGACGTCTGCACGGGGGGTTACGTAATGCTCCGTAATCCCCATATACTCTGTATGTGTATGTGTGTGCTAGACAAAGAGTGAAAGAGAGTGTGCTTGACAGCGAGACAGAGAAAAAGCGTATGTCAGGGGGTCATGAATGTGCCCACACCAGACAATTTGTCTCCTTGTCCTACAGTGCTATCTATGCCTTTAAGGCCACTGGCATCATTTTTATATTAAAATACTTTTTCTTATCCCGGTGTAGAGTGCAGAGATACCAGAGTGCTAAGCCATTTGTAGGTTGATTTCCCTGAAAACAAACAATGTGGCTCCCCAACACGCGGAAAAACATTTTCCTAACATTGCGTTTTGGTTACATCATAGCAAAACGGCCTAGAAAACAAACCTACACCCAAGATAAAACAGAAATGAAGACATTAAGTACTGCTTACTGATTTGGAAACCAAAAAAATAAAGTAATTGTTTACCCAAACATTAAAATGTACTCAGACCATCGAAAGAAGAAATTTAGCATTACAACACTTTATCTCACCAATGCATCCTCTGCAGTGAATGGGTGCCGTCAGAGGAAGCATTACTATAGCTTATGGACTGTATTTAAAAAAAATGCTAAAATAAGGCAAGGGTGCTTTAAATTGATCAAAAGTGATGATAAAGACATTTATAATGTTACAAAAGATTATTATTTCAGATAAATTATGTTCTTCTAAACTTTCTATTCATCAAAGAAGCCTGAAGAAATTCTACTTTCAACATAATAATAATCATAATAATAATAATAATAATAAATGTTTTTTGAGCAGCAAATCAGAATATTAGAAAGATTTCTGCCAGATCATGTGACTTGAGTAATGATGCTAAAAAACATCTTTGAAATCACAGGAATAAACTACATTTTAAAATATATTAAAATAGAAAACAGTTATTTTAAATAGTAAAATGATTTCAAAATTGTACCTTTTTTGCTGTACTTTGCATCAAATAAATGCAGGCTTGGTGAGCAAATAAGACTTCTTTAAAAAAGATTAAAAAGTTTTGACTGGTAGTGTAATTGTTATAACATTCAACATCTATCACAATAGTTATGAAGGGTAATAACATCACAAACAACAGCAAACATTGCTCTATTTGCTTGTCAAGTTTCAAGCCAGACCATTTATTTTTTCCTAAGCAGTAGGAGCTACAGAGAGAAACAATCATTAATTTTGCAATTTCAGTTAGTTGGGTGCCACACTGCCACATCAAGTCACACTCACAAGCACATTCATTTTGTTGCTGTGGTTTATCTCAGACTCAGCATGTGTGGTCTGACGCCAACTCGATGCTATCTGAGTACGCACGCATGTATTCGACAATACACTGTGAGTACACAGAGACTGTATCATCCTCATCACCATTATGTCATGATTATTTACATACGCACACGTCATCGCAGACTTGCCCTTGCCAGCATGACCAACTGTTCAGACAGCCAACTGTTGTTCAGCTCTTGTAGTGTGCATGCAGCAGAGCTCTGTGGGAAGGAAATGTTACGCCAGCGGGAACGACCTGGCATTGTGCCTGTTTCTGTGTTAACCACAACAAGCAACCTCTGATTCTAAGGTTTGATCTTAATCGGATTCTGGTATTTTTGGAGATGATTCTCTGTCTTTTGTATTTGTCCAATAGATTACAAGGATTAATTTTTTTGTATATGATCATTTTGAATGTTATATCCTCATTCAAAATGTACTTTAAGTACCTCTTTAAAAAAAAAAAAAAGAAAAAAAAAAAGAAACAAAATAATATACACGTTAAAGCTAGCCATGCTAGTTTGCATTAAATTAATAAACAATATATTTCTCTAAAATTAAAACATTAACAGGCAGCTCTAATTCATTTTTCAAAATATGATTATGGGTAAACAATAGAAATACCATATGAATGTTTTCTATATGAGGTGCATGTCTGCAGCATATACCATGCCCTGCCTTTCCATTAGGGATTAGAGCAAAAGAAATAAACTAAACACAGTCCACTCTTCCCTTATCGATTAGTCAATCATGCCTCACTTCCCTCATTAGAGCTTCCTTTTACCTCTCAGTCACTCCATTTGCCTTCTCAAGGGTGCGTGTCGCATTTCTTAGATGCATTTTCCAAGCATACTTGTTTCTTTGTTTGCATGACTTTCTTTTTCATGATGTGGTTTGTGTTAGATGTGAGCAGTGTTCGCAATGGTAGGAGTGTACTTTTTGTGTTAAGTGCTAAAACTAAAATAAAGCCACGTTTTTACTAATTGTAATTAAGCTGAAGCAAAACTTTTTACATTTTAAATGTTTTTTTTTTTCACACAAACAACTGCAAAATGTAAATGTTACAGTTTAATCTTGGCAGCTAAGTAACTAAAATATGTTTTAGTTAAGTACTAAACTAAAACTAAAATTAAAATAAATTAAAGATGAATATAAATATTTTTTAAAAAAGTAGGTGTCAACTGATTATCAACCTGCCTGATATTAAGCATTTTTATGGTTATCCGTATCTGTCTTTTTCAAAACCTACTTGCCGCTAAAATAACTGAAAAGAATTTAAAGAAAGTTGTTGTTTTTGAGCCCTTGTTCTTCTTAATTTTGACATTAATTCTCATTTTTACACCAGACATATAAATTGGTTCAAAATATTGGTTATCGTCTACTCGATCGGTAATAATCAGTACTAGCATCTGCATTAATTTTCATACATATCGGTACAAAATAATGTAATTGAAATTTAACACCAGACATATCAGTTTAAAATATCCGTTATCGGTCTAATTGATCTGTAATAATTGGCATCACATTCATTTTCATTTTCACACCAGACATATATATCAGTTCAAAATATTGGTTATTGGTCTACTTGATCTGTAATAATTGGCCTTAATTTTCATTTTTACACCAGACATATATATCAGTTTAAAATATTGGTTATCGGTCTAATTGATCTGTAATAATTGGCATCACATTAATTTTCATTTTTGCACCAGACAAATATCTCGGTTCAAAATATCGGTAAAAGTAAAGTAAAACAGAAAATATACAAATAAAAGCTATATCATTGTGGAGCACATAAAAGATCGTTACCTCAGTGTCCAAGATGCTCTTGTTGATATGTACCAATGAAAGACAATGTTACAGCTGCAGTCCGTAAGTTTTGCCTCTTTGTCGCCATCTCTGTCTGAAAAGCTGCAATTGCAGTTAAGTGTGGAATTATCTTCCATGCGTGGGTTGTGCTCCGGCACGGCTCCAGCGCGGATTAATCTAATGTTTTGGTAGCTGTCAGTCACCACACCGTTGTGGATATTCACTGTACTTAGAAATCACAGATTAACAACTATATGGGCCAAATAAGAATTTTCACCAGATATTGTCATCTAAGAGTAAGTCAGTCTAAAACTTTTGTTCTGACCAACTGAGTAAAAACGCTACAGGTGTTTAAATCTAACGATCGGTTATCTCATATCACATCAAACTAGCAAGTTATTATTACTGTTATACTTTGTTCTCAAATTGTTCATGTTAACAACATCAGCATTGCGTAACTACTGGTATGTAGTGTGTAGGCCTATTAGCGTTTCTGTTTCTGTACAGTCTAATCTCTGATTGACATAAAATTCACATTTCATATGATGAAATTCTTTTAGCCGAAAAAGCAAATCATTCTTCCTTAGGACCGGTTCTCTTTAAAATACAAAACTTGTGTAATTCCACATAGGCTATCTGCAATCAAATGCACATTTAAAACTGGAGTAATCCAATTTCAGTCACTTATGTTTCATAAACACAAACTTTTTGGATTACATTCCGCAATCAAAATGATAAGTTTAATTATTTCAGC
The DNA here is from genome assembly GCA_033026305.1 of Cirrhinus molitorella. Classification (NCBI taxonomy): domain Eukaryota; kingdom Metazoa; phylum Chordata; class Actinopteri; order Cypriniformes; family Cyprinidae; genus Cirrhinus; species Cirrhinus molitorella. Next base: position 31,103,190 of record CM065130.1, read on the forward strand.
CGCTGTGAGAAAAGGCTATAAACCAGGGGTAGGGAACGTTGATCCTCGAGAGCCATGTCCCTGCAGATTTTAGTTTCAACCCTGAAGAAAAACATGCCGACCTGTATCCTGAAGACATTGATTAGCTTGTTCAGGTGTGTTTGATTAGGGTTGGAGCTAAAATCTGCAGGGACATGGCTCTCAAGGATCAACGTTCCCTACCCCTGCTATAAACTATCTGGCACCTGCAGCATTCTCACATGCGATGAAGCTACTAGCCGGGACACCTTCTTTATTCTTACAGACGGGACGTAATGACGCAGTGGCATGCTTGAATTTCCCATGAAAACCTACCCGTACCACTCAATTTAAAAACATCATTATAAGATAACCGTTGTGAATCGGGCTAAAGTAAGGTGATAGTTTTGAACACTGGCTGGTTATGTACTTGCTCAAAAATTGATTTTGTATAATTTTGAACCAACAAAGTTACAGACTTAGATGTTCTGTCTTTGTATTCCATACAAGAAAGAACATGACATTTAAACAACAGAAATAAAACAGTAAGATACAGTCGGTAAAAAATGACCTATTTTTTAATTATTATTTGAGACTAAAGGTCATTCCACACTGAGTCTGAAATGTTTGTATGCGTTTTTTCATTTATTTCATATTCATCATCCTTTCGAACCTGATCCAAAACTTTTTCATGATGGGCAAAAATTTCGGACTCAGTGTGCAATGACCTTAAAAGAAACCTACACCATTAACATGGAAATATAACCGCCCAGGCAGAAGATTTGGCATATTCCACCCTTCTGGTTGCCGTAATTTATCTCTTTCTTAATTTGCTCTCGAGTGGAAAGTCATATTTGAAAACTTGCTGTTGGTGCAATAACATTTGCCAAAATCTCTCATTACACCTCTATACACCAGCTTTACCCCATTATTATTTACTTCAAGGTTCCAAACACAGAAATGTGAAAAAGAGTCAGCTGGTTTATGCTTAACAATCCTTAATACACTCAACATCTCCCTCATTCATTGATCTAGTTCTACAGCATATCTGCCATGTGTTATACGACTACACCCCCTCAACACAAATCTACATAAATAATACCCCCACATGTCTAAAACCACACCCAGCATAAATCACTCTTTTCCATGAATCATAAGCCCCTCCTACAAATCTGCCGTCTTACCACTGCCAAATATGAAATCCAGTGACGCCGTCAGCACGTATGGCAACCCACAAACACATTCAACATTTTCTGATTCATCTGCTGTTTATGGGCACAATCCATCAGTTTTAGCCACACTAATGCTGGTAATTAACAGGACAAAAGGCTACCACATGTGCCATTTGGAGGTGATACTGTATAATCCTTTGCGCCATAAACACAGCTGGTGATGCAGGTTTATGAGCAAGAGTTTAGTATGCAGTCGTGCAGATCTGCTCACATGCATTAGAGTCTAATACCCTAAAATGTTGCACTACAGAACAGAGAGAGGTTTCGACATTTTCTATGAATTACTGAGACACTGTATATTATGGATTGATACTATACAAAGCTATAAAGAACTACTTTACATTTATAATTTACTGTGATCTAATAATATGTTGAGCATTTACTGTAACACTTATCTATTGCTGAAAAGAAAACAACAATGCCAATGCTCTTGCAGACAGTCTGCACACTTGCTCAATTGCTCAGTATACAAATACTACAGTAATATCGTGGTACACACCAAAACTTAAGTCAACTGCTGAAATGCATTAGAAACACTGCATGAAATTGAGTTATAGCATTTGATTTACAAAAATATGTTAAAGTTTCAAATATCACAACAACAACAACAATTTAGTAGTAGTAATAATAATAATAATAATAATAATAATAATAATAGATATAACCAATATTAATATAAATTAAAATAATAATAATAATAATAATAAGCTGTAGAAAAGTAACTGAAATTGGCTGCAACAAAGCTTATTATTAATATATTTTTACTGATACTACTACTACTACTACTACTACTACTACTACTACTACTACTACTAATATTAATAATGATAATAATAATATTAATAATAATAATAATATTTTTGTAGATATTAATATTAGTTGTCTCTATTATTATTATTTGTTTTTATTAATAATAGGTTATCTATTATTATAATATATTATATATATATATATATATATATTATATATTATATAATTATAATAATATTATATAATTAATTTTTTTAGATATTGATATTAGTTTTATCTATTATAATTATTTATTTTTATTAATAACAGGTACGTATTTATTATTAGTTGTATTATTAATTATTACTGATACTAATAATAATAAATATTATTGTCGTTGTTTTTAATATTTACAATAAAAAAAATGTAGACGTTAACATTAGTTTTATGTATTATTATTATTTATAAATACTAGGCATTTATCTATTATTACTATTATTACATTGTTACTGATACTAATACTACTAATAATATCACTAATAATTATTATTATTGTCATTGTTGTTATTGTTATTATCAACTTATTTTTTTAGATGTTAATATTAGTTGTATCTATTATTATTATTATTATTATTATTTCTTTTATTAATTATAGGTATTTATCTGTGTATTAATAATACTAATATTATTTAAATTATTACTGATATTAATACTACTACTACTACTACTACTACTAATAATAATAATAATAATAATAATAATAATAATAATATTATTATTATTATTACTATTACTATTATTATTATTATCATCCAGATCAATTAACAACCTTATTGCACACTGGTTTTCTGCTGTAGCTCACAAAGTATTAGCAATCAGCAAGCACCAATAACTAGGAACTTTTGTCAACTTTCATTATAGATAAGTAAAATCATTTCCAGCTTGTATTATCAGGAATATTTCACAGACGGGCAAGCAACTCCCATGGTGCTCTGGTATCTGACTGCAGCTCGGGTGAATTTCCGTGCAAGGACGACTTCATCAGCGATGAATACATTGGGTTTTCAATCAGGCCTTTGACAAGCTACTGTACTTGACAGTTCATTTGGTCGACGTGCACCTGCCAGCAAGATGGGATTAGCATCTTCAAAGGACAGAAACAGGAAGTTACGAGCGGAGAGGGTGAATAGAAAGAGAAGCGACCAAAAAGAGAGAAGCGCTAATAAAGAAGAGTGGATATGCGGGCTTCAGACATTGAATTCTTAAGTCCTAATTGTCAGGTTTTTTGCTTTGCCGCAGGCACGCATACTCCATGTTGACAAACTCCCAATGCTCCTAGTTACACCAATACTGTTGATTGCAGAAGGCTGCTGGTGGTTAAATTAAGCTAATTAGCGCATTCGTGACATGTGCAGATTTTTTCCCATCGCCTGAACACAATACCACAAGGTCCTTCCCTTCCATCACATACTGAGGCTGCAATGATAATTAGAGGTTGCAGAGACATTCTATACAAGGGGGACAAACAGTGTCTCTCTCTTTTCCACAGCGGTTTAAGATGTTTATATAGGTACTTGTCCTTCATTAAGTGAATAAGCTGGAACCGTGCCTATACATTGTTCATTAGCATGAAATATAGCGTCCGGCAGACAGCGTAATATGATGTGCGATGGTTAACACCTTTAAAGTAAGTGCTGACTCACAGTTTTGATATGCAACAAGGATCGTTTATCAAAATAAATTAGTGTGCCAGGGAATATTTAATAAAACCTTTAACTAAAGCTTCAATAAGCTCATTAAAGTCAAAATGACACTATGCCCTGGCGTGCGATCCATTTAAAACAGTCAAATGCTGTTATTGCTCTAATTCTGAGTCACAGAGCTGCAAGGCCTCCATAATTTTAACATGCCTTTAAGGCCCTCAGGAGGTGATATTCCATGCAAGGAATGACTTAATTTGGCCCAGATGAAAGGTTGAATTAACCTTTCATATGTTCTAATCAAAGGTTCGCTGTTTGGACAAAGAAATGCAGTTTCTCATTATATGAACGGTGGAATTGGAGCCTCTGGCTGATTTCCATTTCAAAGAGCTGAAACTGTTGCTGCGATTGCAATACTTCACTCCTAGAGAGATGAAACTATAACACAATTCAGGAGGACTGCGTTTCAGAATTGCTGTGAATTCCCACATTGACGCTGGCTCTGAAAAAAAAACAACAATGGCGTGTGGTCCACCTACAGCAGGGGCGAGAGGTTTAAGCGCTGCTGATGACACACTGCGTTCAAGTCCTTCTGGGAAGTTCCTATTTCAGAAAATGTGATATGATGTGTTTATTTAAGTGATTTCAGTCCGAATAAAATGGACGCGCTGTCGCTGGACAATTGCATATTTCTCGCTCTCATTTCCCAACAAAGATAAAAAGGATTTTCACTAATGCAACGTAATGAAGAGCAAAAGATGCGGATTAGATCTGCAAACAGTGCTTTAACTGTGCATTTATCGTTCTCATGCTTTTCGACTGAAAATGTATTTTGATCAAACACATCTGTCTTCTCAGAAATCAGCTAAATGAGCTGCATCTTCTGATAAGCTTTATTGCTATTGTACTGTACACAAAATATATACAAATGCATCACGGCTTATAATTAATAATTTACTTCCGCCAAGTTTCCCACTGATAATTACAAATTTGCGGTGGCATTCATGTGCACTTAACTAATTAGTATGTTCATTCCAGCATGATTCGAACACAGTTTTAATGTGTTTCGTGTTTTGAATTAAATTAACAACCGTTTTCAGTTTGAAGTCCTTTAAAGTGATGTAAAGTAGACCTTTAGTAGAGTCTAAGGTTAATGTTAATTCTAATCTAATAGGATGTTCTAACAGTGAAACAATCATGCAAGGCACTGCACCAGGATAAATGAAAAAATAAAATGTTTTTGAAAGTATAGACATGACTTTACATTCAAAGCTGTTAAAACATACATTTTAACTTCAGATTAGAGTAGTTAAATGTGACCCTGGACCACAAACCATAGTCATGGTAATCTCAAACTCAATTTCAAAAAATTGTCCTGGTTTTGACTGGTTTTGTGGGCAAGGGTCACAAATGACTTATCAATCTAAATAAAAAAATAAATACATTCTGTGCATTGTCACACCCAGCTTTTTAATTTATGTCATAAATATGTGAAGCTGATAAACCCAAATTGCTTTATGATATTCGCAGTGACACCAGAAATGGACTGTTTGCATAAAGACAAATCCACTTATTGGAACTGTGTCAGTACTAAATAATCAGAAGCTAATCTGTCAAGAATTAAAAAGATAATTTTGACAACTCTGCAGTGCAAACAACACTCATTTATTTTACTTGTCATTTAACCCCCCCGGAATGTCTAGACTTCCATTGAGTGCTTTACTGTAAATGCAATTTTCTCTCAAAAACTGTATGTGGTAATCAATATGTGCAGTCAATGAAGCCTATCTTGCTTAAACCATTAGAGAAGGCTTGAGGAATGAAGTCACAGATGCATTTTTGATGCACACACAACTGAACTTTGTTCAGATGTGGACTGAGAATACTACATCCCACTACTACAACCACAAATAACCGTAGTGATTCTCCAATGACACAAAAAACAGACACCCTCACTAGACTACAGGAAAGCAAAGGTGGATGAGGTGGAGATGAAGCAGATGGTGGACGAAGCTGTGCTGTGTTTGTGCCTGTGGCAAAGACTGCAGCATCATTCCCTGTTATCAGCTGATCCTCAGTGTGTATAGGCATTTCACTCACTCCATCTATTATTCACACACTTTGAATTCCATATGAGGACTGGACATGGGAGACACACAAGCACATATGAACACAAAAGCAGCCTACATACTACTGTGGTCAAAACCACAACAGAGCATACAGTATGGTACTTTTTTAGCTAAACATGGTCCATGAGCATTTTAAACAAGATTCTCTTTGTGCAGCTGGAAAAAGAGCTAGACAAAAGCAAAACTAAACATAAGCATTATTTCAAAAACACACCTGATACAAACACACCCATTTACACAGGGAACCTAAAGACCACTTATAATAACAATAATTGAACATTTGACTAATAAAATGGTCAAAATTACTCACAAATCTTCTCAAACTTGTGAATTATTAGCGCTCACTCATTAAAATTAAGTGATTCACAAGCAAATTACTCTTATGAGCTATAATGAGTTGGTCAAAAATACTCTCAAATCAATCTCAAACTTGTGAGTTACTGGCTTATAGGGCTGTACTAGAATAGTCGAATATTCGAATATTCGTTCGGTGGGTTGGCATTCGATTTTCAATTCTGAGATTCGAATATTCTTTTTTTTTTTTTTCAACACGTGACTTCCCCCACGAACAGTTCTCATTCGCGCTTGAATGGCCCATTAGTGAACGGGAGGGGGAGAGCTGTCAGCAAGCCAAGGAGAAAAGAGTGTACTAGTGTCACTAGTGTACTAGTGATTTATTTTAAAGTTTGAAGTATAAAGAAATATTTTTGTTCATTGAAATGTGAGCTGTCTAGCCTGCCTAACAGGGCATGTGGGCGGAGATGCATGCCGTTTTCAACTGAAGCCTCTGAGACACACTGCCTGCGTGGCGGACGTGGAGCAGGTTTGTTACGTGACTGCTGCGGAACAAATCCGCTTCACTTCTATTCTGTCGCGGGGTCGCGGTTGCGGTGTGGTTGGACCGCACCTGATATAAGCACGTATTCCGCAGACAGTGTGGCTGCTCTAATCTGTTAACATAGGCGCAGAAAGAAAAATCAACACGCGACGCGTTCGCCACGCAGCCTATATCCTATAAAGAACTCACAGCAACAGTTATAAAGCCTAGATATGTTATATAGCCTAATTTGCGCGCATTGGGGAATCACTCTATAGTATTAAAATTGAATGCGCGTGCGCGTTTTAATTTCGGTTTGGTTTTAACGATCGCGTAAAACTCTTGGCGGCACTGAGCGTGCATTCTAAGCGCGTCTACAGGCTTTTTTATAATGAGAGGATTAATTAGCTTGCAGAACTCAGGACTGAACAAAAAATCCAGCGTTTTGAGCGGTGAGCGGATTCTGACTGATCAATTCAAACACAGATGGAGTCTGGCGTGAGGCGGCTGCCGTTTACTTTCGTTTTGTTAATGTTTATTTTGTTATTAAAGTGTGTTTGCAGTTTCCCGCATCCTTCCCAGAGTCTTGAACTTCGTTACATACATACATATATCTTCCGGAAATCATCCTGGCGACCTATTTTTTAAGTCCCTCAACCCACCCAATGTTCGGACCCAGGGTTTAAAATCCACTGCCCTAGACTGGTTGTGTGAGCATATTGGAGCGGAATTCCCTTGGGTCTGCAGCAACACATTCGTGACGCGTTAAGTCGTTTGGATGAACGATTCCCGACATAATACAAATGCAAACAGACAACACAGAGATTTCTGCCTTTACTCCCACCGAAGCTTCGAATATTCGATATTGATTACCACCTAAGCTTCGAAGCGCAAAAAATGGTATTCGAACCAGCCCTACTGGCTTATGACTCATAGTGTGAAACTCTTATGAGCTAATAAATTAATCAAAAATTTACAAATCACTTTCAAATTTATGATTTCAAATTATGATTTCAAATTCAGAATTGAGTAACATGATGAGATAATGAATTAACCAGTTTTGATCGTATTTTCAGTCTGAATCAATCTCACTTTGATTCAAAAACAAATGATTCTTCTAAACTAATGAACAGGTTAAATAATATGAATCAGCCCTAAAACTCCCAAATAATTCTTGAATGTATGAGGTATCAGTTTAAGTCAAACTCTAATAAGCTAATGAATGGGTCCAAAATACTCACAAAATCCACCTCAAACACATAAGTTATTATAAATAACTCTAATGAGCCAATGAATTGGACAAAAACTCAGTTTAAACTCATGTTTGAATCAGTTTAACAACTCACTCACTGACCAGAATAGTTTAGTTACCACACAAATAAAACTAATTTAGTTAATGAACTGGTTAAAAATATTGATGATGTAAGTTATCAGTCTGAATCAATTTCACAACTATGAATTAAATGATCTATGAACAGCTTGGAAATATGAATCAGTTCCAAAACTCTAATAATTATTGAACTCATAAGTTATTCATCTGAATCAAACTTTAATAAGATAATGAATTGGTCAAAACTCATAAATGTGACCCTGGACCACAAAACCAGTCACAAGTAGCACGGGTATATTTGTAGCGATAGCCAAAATGCATTGTATGGGTCAAAATTCTTGTCTGAAGTCTGAATCAGTCTCACAATTCTGATTCAGGAATAAAGGATTCTTAGGATCTAATGAACTGCTTAGAAATATCAATCAGTACCAAAACTCACAAATAATTCTCATGAGTTATCAGTTTGAATCAAACTTTAATAACATAATGAATTGGCCAAAAACTCAAATCACTTTCAAACTCATGTCTGATTCTGTTTATCAACTCACTTACTGACCAAAATAGTTTAATTAACATGAAAATTAAATAAATGAGTTAATGAACTGAAATTCAATTTCAAACTTCTCGATTATCAGTGTGAATCAATGTCACAACTCTGATTCATGAACAAACGACTCTGATGAACTGCTTAGAAATGTGAATCAGTTTCAAAACTCACAAATAATTCTTTAACTCATGAGTTATCAATTTGAACCTGTCTAACAACTCTTACGAGCTAATGAATTGGTCCAAAATATCAAAATTAAAAAATTTCACAATTCAGTTTCAAACTTTATCAGTCTGAATCAATCTCACATCTCTGATTCACGAACAAATGACTCTTATGATCTAATGAGCTACTTACAAATACGAATCAGTTCCACACAAATAAATTAAATTTACAAATAATTCTTGAACTCATGAGTTATCTGTTTGAATCAAACTCTAAAAAGGCAAATTCATTGGTCAAAAATACTCACAAATACATCTCAAATGCATGAGTTATTATGAATAACTCTTATGAGCTAATGAATTGGTCAAAAACTCACCCATTAGTTTCAAACTCATAAGTTACTGGTTTGAATCAGTTTAATAACTCAATCACTGACCAGAATAGTTTAATTAACATACAAATTAAACAAATGAATTAATGAACTGAAATTCAGTATCAAACTTCTAAGTCATCAGTGTGTATCAATGTCACAACTCTGATTCATGAACAAACGACTCTGATGAACTGCTTAGAAATATGAATCAGTTTCAAAACTCACAAATAATTCTTTAACTCATGAGTTATCAATTTGAATCAGTCTAACAACTCTTACGAGCTAATGAATTGGTCCAAAATATAAAAATTAAAAAATTTCACAATTCAATTTCAAACTTATAAGTTATCAGTCTGAATCAATCTCACATCTCACGAACAAATGACTCTTATGATCTAATGAGAATGAAATACGAATCAGTTCCACACAAATAAATCAAGTTTACAAATAACTCTTGAACTCATGAGTTGTTTGAATCAAACTCTAAAAAGGCCAATTAATTGGTCAAAAATACTCACAAATCCATCTCAAATGCATGAGTTATTATGAAATAATTCTTTAACTCATGAGTTATCAATTTGAATCAGTCTAACAACTCTTATGAGCTTTTTTTTTTAGAGTGTCACTCTCTAAAAAACTCTTACATACACTCACCGTAACCTTAAATGGTCGCACACACTCGTATGCATCCTAAAGGCCAGGGCCTCAGCTGCCGCCTATGTGCATGCTCACAGAGTCCCAGATACTGCTCATTTATTATCAACCATCCAGTTAATGTTATCCTTCTGTACCCTCTCCTTCTCTCCATGGCAACAACTCTCACATCTACATGCTAATAACATCCTCCTATCTCCATAACAACTCTGACATATTGTGCCTTTCCCCTCCTCCTGCTAAGAATACACTCATTCGACCCATCAATAATGCTAAGATATTCGGTGTCCATGGTAACAACTTCTTCCTCCCCATTTTCATCATGCCCTCGTGCACCAGTAAGGTACACAGGCCTGTCCTGAGTAAAGGTGATCCACTTGCTATGATCAATACACACTCCAACAGTGAGTGTCCTTAGAAATGATGCTTGTGCTTTTATAAGATGTGTGTGGAGTGTTTACTACCCACCAACCCTAAGGCAAACGCTGTGCCTCTGACATAAAGGCACTTTAAGCACAGCACAAGTCAGAGCCAGGGCATGTGGTGCAACCACTATGAGGGAAAGAACAAAGAATCTTCTGAATGCTGTTCGGCAAAGTACTTGTCCATGCTCTCAGTGTTCTATGAAGTAGAAATTACACAGTCAGTCTTAAAGGGATAGTTCAACCTTGAGGTGCCAAACCAGGAGGAATTTTTCTTCTGTGCAACAAAAAAAGAGACCTTTCACAGAATGTTCACACTGTGGCTGTTGAGCTCCAAAAATGAAATGATACTTTTCAATATTCAGGTTCAATATTCATGTTTTTTTTTTCACGTTAGTTCACCCAAATGGAAAAATTATGTCATTACGTGTGCAAAAAAGTTTCCACTAGTTAATGTTAACATATTACATTTATTAATTATTATTCGATAATCCAATTTGTTAGTTAATGTTGAAAAATTCATGCTAGTTAATAAAAATACAATGGTTCATTGTATGGCCATGTTGGCTCAGGTCTATTAAATCATATTAACTTTGATTTTAAGATTATATTATTAAATAATGCAATTAATATTAATAAATAGTATTTTTCCATTGTTAGTTGTATGTTAACTAATGTAAACTAATTTCAACAAATGGAATCTTACTGTAATTAGAAGACTAATTTGCCATGGGTCCCCTCAAGAGTTTTCTTTTTATAATGGGGGTTTTTCAATTTTATGAGTAAAACATTGTCTGTGGTAAATATGCACTGATGACACTTGGACTTTTTGCTCTACCGTGTAAATCACACACACACACACACACACACACATACACACACTGAAAATAAGTTGAAAACCTCATTATAAAAACCCACAGGAAAACCTCCAGGGAACCCATGGCGAATTAGTCTCTTGGGTTTTGGCGTCATGGCTGCAGCACTATATTAGCCCCAGTCCCCATCCACTTTTATTGTATGGAAAGGAGCAATGTGAGCATTCTACATACATAAAAATAAATCAATAAACAATCCAAGTAATAAATGCTCGTGTTCCACGAAAGAAAGAAAATCATATGCCTCTTTAAACAATGATGGTGTCTTGGCTACATATGTAGGGAAGGTAATTTATTTTGGGTTGAACTGTCCCTTTAAATGTAAGCCTCGACAATACAGGTGCGCTCAGAGACAGGCAGACAACTCTCCTGGCAACAGTATTGTTTGGCAACATTCACTTTAACGACAACAAAAACAAAGTTCTCTCAGTTTACCTGGTTTGACGGTCTTAATTCGAATCGGCTCCCGAAAGTGGCGGATCACCGCGTGTGTGTCTCGGTTCGTCAGCCCGCTGACAGGTGTCCCGTTCACTTCCAATAACACATCCCCGTAGTACGGTAGTCTCCCGACGTGGCACACCAGCACGTCTAAGTTCATCTGACCGAGGAACGGGAACTCCCCGTGCTCGGCGCCTCCGAGGATCTCCACAACATCACCGAACTCCCCAACGCTTCCCCACGACACGGCGCACTCCTGCACTTTAGTGGACCAGTGTTTCTTCCTCTTGAGCGTTTTAGACATGGTTTATCCTTTAAGTTTGTGCAGTTTGACGTGAACAGGTTTTGAAGCCTATCTTCCCGGTGTGCCGTTCACTTTACCCGGTGTGGGGATGACAGCGCACAGATGTGGAACGCCATCCACAAGCCTCATCTACCATTATTAGTTCAAGACAACATTTAGATTACCTTAGTTTTACGCCTGTTACAAATGTGCTAGAATACTATTACAGCTACATAATGCAAAAGTAAACAACAATCGACACAAGAATGAGGTAAAACTGTGTTTACCTGGTAAGTTCACTCGGGTTTTGCATGCAAAGCATCAAGCGCGCTCGACTGACACACTGAGAAACGTGTCTGTCAGTACAGCGTCATAAAAATGTATGTCTATAAACGGAATTAGCAGCAAAACAGTGTCCCACAGGTATAGAGAGCTACCGACGCGGCTGTCTCGGATGTATTCGGTCGTTGTCGAGTCTGTTCAAACGGCCGGAGCTCGGGTTCGTCTTCGAAACGCGATGCCCAGTCAGTGAGTAGATGTGTCTGGCGCGTCTTCATTCCTGGCTTGTGGCTGAACCGTCAGCTTTACACACATTATGAGCCCTTGGCAGATAGCCTACTAGAGAAATAAACCGGTCGAACATGTGTTTATCGCTTCAAATGGACGCTGCGATGCTGTCATACGCGGCGGTCGCTCTCTCAGATCTCCAGTCACGGAGGCTACTGTTGCGCTCAGCTTGTATTTGTCAAATGAAGCGAGCGCGTGTGTAACGCGGGCGCGCTCACAGCGAACAGCCAGTGCGGCCTGTGTTACTGGATGGCTCTCAGGTGGAGGTTTGTATAAACTGAGCTTAACTGATTTTGTAAATAAAGACACAAATGAACCAATTATAAAACCGTCAGTTTTGACTCTAAATTCTGATTGGATGAGTCGCGTTCTAATTCGCTGTAGGATAAGCCAATAAAAGCACACCTGTAACCGATGAATTGTATATTAATATGAAGAGTTTCCACCCTAAGCAACAGTTAGACTAATGAATAACTTGTGCGTTTTGGTTATTACTACTAATAATAAATGCAACAATTTATTGAGTTATATTGGTTTTTGTAAAATTTTCATTACCATAGTTTTATAAAAAAAAATAAAAAAATAAAACAATAAGCCAAGAGAGGCTGTGTTTTACAGTAGGCCTAATTTGAACACAGTAATTTTATGTTGTGTTTTAAAATGGCCCTTACCTCTGGTAAAATCACTATAACGTAATACTAAACTTTAACTTAGCATGTTCCAAAATTATATTGGCTTTTGTTAATTTTCATTGCACCAGTTTTATGAAAAAGTAAGCCAGATAAGGCTGTGTTTTACAGTAATTTAACCCAAATTATGGCGTTTTTCTGTTTTGTGGCTTAAAATGCACCTTACCTATGGTAAAATCACTGAAATTCAATTCTAAACCTTAACTTTGCATGTTCAGAAATTTTAATTGCCACAGTTTTATGAAAAGAGTAAGCCAGATAAGGCTGTGTTTTACAGTAATTTAACCCAAATGATGGTGTTTGTTACTGTTTTGTGGCTTAAAATGCATCTTACCTGTGGTTAAAACTACTGTAATGCAATACTAAACATTTACTTTGCATGTTCCAAAATTATATTGGCTTTTGTCAGTTTTTATTGCCACAGTTTTATGAAAACAGTAAGAGAGAATAGGCTGTGTTTTACAGTAATTTGACCAAAATGGTGTGTTTTTTTCTGTGTTGTGGCTTAAAATGCACCTTACCTGTGGTAAAATTACTGTAATGCATTATTAAACCTTAACTTTGCATGTTCAGAAATGTTATTGCCTATTGTCAATTTTAATTGCCACAGTTTTATGAAAACAGTAAGCGAGGTAAGGCTGTGTTTTACAGTAATTTAACCCAAATTATGGCGTTTTTCTGTTTTGTGGCTTAACCCTTTAACTGCCATTAGCTGTTCAGGAAGGCTGTTAATAGCAGTTAAAGGGTTAAAATGCACTTTACTCTGTGGTAAAATTACTGTAATGCAATACTACACCTTAATTTTGCATGTTCAGAAATGTTATTGCATATTGTCAATTTTGATTGCCACAGTTTTATGAAAACAGTAAGCCAGATAAAGCTGTGTTTTACAGTAATTTAACCCAAATGATGGTGTTTTTCTGTTTTGTGGCTTAAAATGCACCTTACCTGTGGTTAAATCACTGTAATTCAATACTAAATGTGTTAAAAGCAAATAATAACTTGATGTAAATGCATTTATGCATTGTGCAAAAATTGGTTTTAAATAGGTATTTAAACAAGTTACCTGACAAAAATTAGCTTGTATTTCTTTTTCACCAATGCAAATAGTTACCATTCAAAACATTGATTTTTGCATGTCACCAAGCAACACATAATCTTTCTATTTCCTCATTTCCTCATTTGCTCACAAGTGAGGGAAAAAAAACACCCATGCTTTGACTTTCAAAAACATGCTCCAGACAAACTTATAGCTACAAGTCTGATTCTATTCATGACAGAAAAAAAGTTAAATAAATAAAGATTCAAACTAACTCTATTCCATGCATAATGAAGCATAGTGCTTGCAACGGCAAGGTCATGGGTTTGATTCCCAGGGAAATTGATAACATGTATAGGCCTACCTTAAATGCAACAAAAGTTGTTTTGGATCAAATCATTTACCAAATTTATAACATGTACAAATGAAAAGCAGTAAAAGCATTTCAGAATAAGCTCTCTTTACCAAATACGATAAAATAATAAATGTAACGTCAGTACTTGGCTTTTTTTTCTTTCTCTCTTATTAATCTGATAATGTAATTTAATCAGTAGCTTAAGCCTAGGTGAGGATCACAAGTAATCAGTAAATATTTCATCATGTAACCAAATTATAGTGCCAATTATCTTAATAGTACAGACCTGTAGTGTAGAGTAAGACTCAAAGCCGCCACCTTATGGTAAGTAATTGTAACTGCAGCATCACTTGAGTCTCATCATTCAATCTGCTATGGTTCAAGACAAACATGACACACTATTTATGTGCCCAGCTCCCTTATTAATTACAGACAAGTCAAGACAAATCAAAACAGTGCCTTCTCTAGTTGGTAAAGGATCCAATTTAATTCCCAATCACTGCTGTGCTCTTCAAAACGCTGAACACTTGAATTTCCCCAGAGTATTGAGATCAGACACAGGAAACGCAGCAGGAAGTGTGCAGACATGGTTAATTATACTATAGCACAAGACCAGACATGAAACTAATTTCAGTGTGTTAGTTATATCAACCTCAGAGTTATTTACAGAGCAGCCCACATGTATCTTAAAAAAAGCATACAGCTCTTACAGAATCTTCAAGATACATGCATTCTTACATGCATTTGGCTCTCAAAAGGACAGTTCACCCTAAAATTAAAATGCTGTCATCATTTTCTCACTTTCATGTTGTTTCAAAGTTGACTTTCTGGAGCTTTCAGCCATTGTTTTAGCCTATAATAATTAATTATTTGTGCAAAATGAGCAACTTACCCTTCCTTAAAAACCCATGTTTTTCTCTTAAGATTTTAACCAAAATGATATAAAATAATGACATTTTAATTTGGATAATGCACAAATCTTGTTTTAATTTAACACATTTTTGAACAAGGTGTTTGAAACCAAAATACAAACCACTTTTAGCTTTATAGTTACTAAAATGTTGCCCCTCACAACAATAAGGCCTGTTCCCTCCTATATTAAATCTGTAAAGCACAGGGCTCTGAGCACACACACACACACACACACACACACACACAAAATAGCTTATTAGATATCTACTGGTTGTTCTAAACCTAGTCTTGTCTCAGTGAAGGTCTAAACTATGGCAATAGCCTGAGATTTTTTTTTTTTTTTTTTTTTTTTTTGGTACAGGACAGTGCGTGCAGAGGGCGCAGCACATCCCTGTTCCACTAGTGTAATAATCTGAAGCGAGTGTAGTGTTTGAATGAATTATTGATAAAGCTGAGTAAAGAGGGTTAGCAGCAGGCGGAGGTATGTACTTTGATCTCACAACTATAATTTCTCGCTCAGAACATCTCTTGGAGGACGGCAATGAAAATTGTCAGTTGAAGTATTTAGAGGGATTCAAATGGGTCTGCGTCCTTTTAAACTCAGTGAAAACTTTCAGAAAAGTTCTGCAGTTCACTATATTAGCATAATTCAATCACCCTTTGAGACTACAAGCACTGTAAATGAGCTGTGGCATAACGCTAATACAATACAATTACAATAACACTTTTTTCCCCTCACAAAACAATATTATTACATTAAATAGCTCACCCAAAATGAAAAGTTTTACAATTTACCCCCATGTCAGAATGAAAATGACTTTTGTTCTTTCAACCTCACCCTCATATTTGATAACACTTGAAATAATAGTAAAAAATCTAATTTACTTGAAATGGAATGGTTTATAGAAACCCATTAAGAATATATTATTTCACATAAAGTCCACAAGAGAAAATAATAGTTGCATTTATAAAAATGACCCTGTTCAAAAGTTTACATACACTTGATTCTTCATATTGTGTTGTTAACTGAATTAACCCCAGCTGTGTGTTTTTTTTTTTTTTTTAATTTTCATGAGTCCCTTGTTTGTCCTGAACAATTTAACTGCCCGCTGAACAGAAGGCTCAAACTTGATGCATTAAAAGCCTGGGATGAAAACTTTTTGAATTTGAAGATCAGGGTAAATTTAAAGGGTACATAACATACAGTTTCACCTAATCTCATGTTAATCCTGAGTACCTATAGAGTAATACTGTATCCTTAATATCTCCAAAAAGTCTTTAGTTTTATCATATTTATAAAAGAAAAATACAGCTTTCCGATTTTCTCCGGAAAAAGCCGAGCTTCTGGAGGCGCGCCGTGGGCGGAGCTAAGGTCGACGATCACTTGCGCCTGGATTGCCAATAAACAGACATTTGATGTTGTTTCACTTATCATCTGCAGTTCTGAATCATGACCGGGATCTTTTATAGCTGGGACCGCTCCATCTTTCAGTATCAAACAATGTGCAAATCCAGCGTCTTCTGGAGCATCAGTGAGCGTTTGAACCGTATGTAATAGTTGCAGGAGTCCCTCAGTTGTCCTCAGCGTGAGAAGATGGATCTCAAAATCAGAGTCTTTGTTGGAAAGGGTTTAAATACACAAAAACGCTAACAAAAATAAATAAATAAGAATTTGTGGGACCTGAAATATTTTTCTGAAGAACAGTCAAGCATATGTAAACTTTTGAACAGGGTCATTTTTATGAATTCAATTATTATATTCTCTTGTCTTTTATGTGAAATAACTTATTCAGGTTAGTACTAAATAAAAAATAACAAGCATTTTATATGATCTCTCTTATTTTGGTAAAATAACATTTTGCAGATTCTGCAAAGTGTATGTAAACTTCTGACCTCAACTGTAAGTTACTTCAGTGCAATAAGTATTCATCTTAAAATAATACTAATGAAATTAATACTAAAAAGCATTTTTATGTTTACCTTACAAACATCATTACATTTCACAGTAAAATAGCACAATTCAAATAAAAGACCTTTTACTTGGTAAAAATGATAAACTATCAATCAGGCCAAAAGCCATGTAGCCATGATTTAGTAACTTTAGAAATGTGCATATCAAATATGATACAGCAGGCTTCACAGGGGTAAAATACAGTACTAATAGCTTTACTAATAACAGTTTATTTGAATAACATAGGTACATCTTCACTCGTGATGCATCTGAATTCATTTTATTGTTTAAATGTCAGCTAAATGTCAGAATTTTCTGAAACAATGTTCTTTATACATGCTTTACAGAATGTACAGGTACAGCATACGAAAAAAAAATACACACAAAAAAAAAATGAACAACATTTTTAAAAAAAGCAGCATTTAAATATTGTCAAAGCATTTAAGCTAAACTTTGGTTTTGCGGAAGGCAGGAATGTTTAATCCATGTGGATTTTTCTTTGGTGTAAATCAAACAGAACTGCAAGTGAAATCACACTTGTTCATTTCAAAAGATGTATAATTCAGAGCAAAATAAACCGGCTATTCACTAATTTTACATTTAAACTGCTTTGCGCTAATCTCCCACAAGCATTAACAGTAATTCGAAAAATGTAGATGTTTTAAACGTTGCTGGAAGCCACTGATGACACATACTTCTTTCCTTTCAACCAGGGAAATTGACGCAGCGAGGAGTCAGACGCATCATTTGACATCAAGGTCTCTGATTAGTGTAATTGTATCGCTAACTGCAAGGCAAGAGATTGTGCAAAATGCAACAAATCAATATGCAAATCAAGGGGTAGTTATCACAGTCGGAAAGTGGTTGAAAAGAACTCATTTCTATTAAAAGGGGAAGATGGGGAAAAGTGACCATAGATATCTGCTGTATGCTCAAAAAGTGCAAAATATCAGTGTACCGCTTTGTTGTGGAGCTTTCTGAACAAAAAAAAAAAAACAGTCAAGATTTAATCAGGGATCCATACACATGGTTTGGATCATCAAGCATTGACGTTTTGCAGGCAAAGAAAATTTGTTACACCATAGCAATTGTATAGCAATTCATGAAGCACTGTTTACTCAGAGGTCACTTCTAAAATAAGCAGTCTTAAGGTGCATTCACAATAGCGAAAGGTCAGTGACATTTTGCAGGCAAAAAAAAAGTTCAATAGCTGTTGTCAATAGAGTAGCGATGTATAAAGCATGGCTCACACAGAAGTCACTTTTAAACAAAGCAGTTTTCTGTGCTGCGAATTCATGTGACCAGCTTGAAAATCTGTGTAGAAGCCTATTGAAATGACTTGATTTTGCCTGTAAAATGTATTAGAGCAATGGTGAATCTGAGAACACCTTTATAATAGTAAACGCTGTGAATTTTTGTTTATGCAAAATCTGCACAGGCAAATGTCCTCACACGAAATTCCAGATCACGTAAATTCCTATTGATACCACTGCATTTTGCCCACGGAAATTTCTCCACAAATGCAAATGTGACAGCACCTTTAAAGCAAAGCTGCGGCTGTGTCCGAAACCTAAAAAAAAGCTGTTCTGGAGGTAGGAATGCATAAAAGCATATTCGAAACAAATGGTTGCATAACTTCCTGTCCAAAAAGATCCCGTGTATGCGGTTCGTCAATAGTTAAAGAAAAAAAAAAAAAGGCTAAATTCAACTGAGAAATGAGAACTGTGGTCATTAAATATGACCTTGCCCATCTCTGAATTTGTTCAAGATCATTAGACATGATGTCCAGTGCCAGTCTTGAAATGGGTTTCCTTAAAAGGTGTTTGTTGAATGAGCAGGCAGCAGGACAGTAAGATAGCTGCCCTTGGTTTTGGACACAGGCTCTTAAGACAAAAATTAAAATCCAGCTGTCCTTCTAAGGCCACAACTGTCAAAATTATTCTTAAACCTCAAATTAACACGATCCGAGGTTCACAACAAAAAAGGCAACGAACTCGACAAGACGAGACCAGTTTGATCCAGCAGTAACAGATTTCAAATGCAGCATATATACTTTTAAAGGTGAACTCTGTGATTTGTACACCCAATGGAATTGCAAAAAAATTCAAATGCTTTACCAGTCTCCTATTGGTCAGGCAGAAAGTAGCCACGCCCCAAATGCACGCTATTGGTGCTCAGTCACAGACTGTAATTTTACTAGATGCGCACTTGCTAGAATGTAAATGGGGAAGACCGATTAAAGACAGTTCTGTCGCAAAATACACAAAACAACAATAGAAAAGCTTAATATGGAAAAGAAGTGTAAAAAAAGTTAGCATATCATGATCTGTATAAGGCTGTCCTGGGCAGATTGTCAAAGGTGCAACATATCGTAATGTCTGTTGTAGTGCCTTAAGAAAACAGAGAAACTGAGGAATACATTTATGTTTGTGAAAAGCACTACGCAAAAAAATGCATTAGTAATGACAAACAACAGTAACTCTGGCGTACCAGTGGAAACAACAGAGCCGTCAACTCTGTTAACACATTATTGGTCATCAGTCTGTACCGCTTGCCAATAGAAATGAGAAATACTCATTAGTACATGGCCCTCAGAGAACATCACTGCCCTCTTTAGGCAGTCCAATCTTCACAGTCACTACTCGTACAGGTCCTGTACCAGAGCAAAAGCAAGTTATAGGGGAGTCTGGGTCAAGCTTTGGCATATGCAAAAGGCTCAACACTCTTAAGTTGGTGGGAAAACCAAACATGGCATAATTCGTAAGTCACAGGTTATGGTAGGCCTAGTGGAGCTCTTGGAAATGTTACATTCAGGGCTCAAACCAGACCGGTTAGCTGAGGAATGGTGAAAGCGGGAATTCCATCTCCTGTTTGAAAGAGTCTTCCGTAAGGAATATGGCGGGGAGGGACAGGAGAGGCAGTGTAAACATTGAAGAGAGAGGCATTTCATTTGGCAGATAATGAGGCTTCTCAAAGGAGGTAGTGGGCTGGGAGGCGGCTGAAGGACAAGGTGGCGATGTTTAGGGTCAAAAGGACTGGGGATGATGGGGCTGGCTGGGTTTATGTGGGCGCAGAGGTGCTTTCCTGCGGGTTAGTCCTGTATGAGCCGTCCTCCAGTACCGCCGTCCTCCTCTCCTCTCGGCCGTCCCCAGCGGACAGAGCCATCGGGGGCTTGTGTACAGTCACTGAGCCCTGGGTGAGAATGGAAGAGTGGGGTTCTTCACCATTCCAAAATGACCTGCCTGGGACATCTGAGACAAGAAAAATAGAGATTAAAATAGGTACATGTTCTAGATCAGTGGTTCTCAAACTGGGGTACGCGTACCCCTGGGGGTATGTGAGGTGACGGAAGGGGCTACGCGAACAAAATGCTGAGCTTTGCTATTCATTTAACTGTACCCTAATTTAAAGTAACATTAAAACAGAGCATGTATTTCTGACAAGCTAAATGCCGCTTTTCTTATAAAACAGGAAAATGGGAGTGCCGTAAACAATCAAACGACATCGAATTACCTCATCTCTTGTGGTCAAAACTGAATGTTTCCACACCAGCAGTGTGCGTATGATAGGATGTTACTTTAGCAAACCACGCTGCTGTTCATTGTGTCTTCAAAGTAGTTTTGTAGCACTTAATAGCAAAGAACAAATATTGACAGACTGAATGATTTAAGAAACTCTTTGATACAGAAACATGCCCTGTGCAAGTTATTTTTCATTTTTAAAATACAAGCAAGAACGCATTTTTTTAGAAATATCCAAATGATTGCAAATGTCCAAAAAAAAAATAAAAATCCAAATCCAATTTGAAAAAAAAAAAGTTAAACATTCTTTAAGTACCGCGGCCTGATACTTGGTGATAAAAAAAAACACTTGGGGATGAAGCACAACCGGAAAGAGGTGGTAGTTCATTGTGTAAATGACGCAAAGCATGCAATAGTGCACTGCATCCTCTTTCCTACAGAAACATCCCCTGTGCAAGTTATTTTTCATTTTTAAAATACGAGCAAGAATGCAATTGTTTCTGAATATCCAAATGATTTTACATTAATTAAACAAAAAGGTAATATTAAGTGAGCATTTTACATTTTAAATGTTGCCTGCATTTTAAAAATAATAGTGTCAATATTGTTTGTTCAATTTTCACCAAAACAGAACTGGTGTGCGTCTCCAAACAATAGCAGTGTTTCCTAAATGAAGAAATCTGCAGCTTCGAACAATTCAGAGAGTGAGTGAACTACAGCCATTTGCTTCCTTACTGGCGATTTTAGTTTAAAATCTAATCACTTAATTTTACCATCATTTATGAGATACAACTATTTGAAAATATGTAATCTGAGGGTGCAAAAAAATCTAAATATTAAGAAAATCACCTTTAAAGTTGAAAATAAAGTTTTTAGCAATGTATATTACGAATCAGAAATTAAGTTTTGATATATTTATGGTAGAAAATTTACACAATATTTTCATGGAACATGACCTTTTCTTAATATCCTAATGATTTTTGACACAAAAGAAAAAAAAAGTTCTCATTTTGACCCATTTAATGCATTTTTGGCTATTGCTACAAATATACCCTTGCTACATAGAATGTTAAGAATATGATATAAAAGAAAAGTTTCAAAGAGTAGTTTTTGAGATGTGATCATGGAAACGATGTACAATATTGTTAAAAAAATGTTGGGGTCAGTGTATTTTTTTTTTTAAATAAAATTACTACTTTTATTCATCAATAATACACTAAATTGACAAAAAAGTGACATTAAAGAAATCGTTCACCCAAAAACAAAAATTCTGTCATTAATTATTCACCCTCATGTTGTTCCAAACCCATAAGACCTTTGTCCTTAAATTTAATAAAAAATATCTTAATTTGTGTTACGAAGGTGAACTGAGAGCTTTCTGACCCTGCACAGACACATTCAAAGCCCAGAAAGGTAGTAAGGACATTGTTAAAATAGTCTTTAGTATAACCTTGATTTTATGAAGCCAAGAGAATACTTTGTGCGCGAAGAAAACAAAAATAACGACTTCATTCAACAGTTTCTTCTCTTCTGTGTCAGCCTTTGATGTACATTCACAAGAGTACCACGACGCATTTTGCACATTTAAAACAACATGAGGGTGATAATGAGTTTTTAGTTTTGTGTGAACTGTCCCTTTAAGGCTTTTTTTTTTCTTTTGGGGAAAAAAGAAAAAAAAAAAAAACACTTTAAAAAAAATTATTGCTATAATCATAGCAATTAAAGTTTTAATATTTTGAGAGTATATCCTCTTGCCAGTCCACCGGAGTTTATTTGAATATATGTGGAATTATTAGCAGAAATCATAGGCCTACCATGTGTCACGTATTTGCAGGGACAGTATGATTGGAAATAATATTGCATGTCTTCATTTGCATTCATTAGGCCTGTTTGTAGTGCGCCCACCTCCCAATTATAGTGACGAGCTTTGTGCTTTTGGTAGTCTCAGCTTTCAAAATCTGTCAGTTTTATAGCAAAATACAAAATGTGTTTTTTCATCTGTTTAATGTTGCAGGACAGATCACTGTATTCATGTGAATCAATCGTCTTTAAGATTACAACGAGACATTTGTTTAATTAAATTATACTGCTTTCTTTGTGAAAATTCCATCACCTACTCCGCAGAAACGTCTGTGGCGGCCAATCTTTCATTACTCACACGTATTTAATTAAAAA
The DNA here is from genome assembly GCA_033026305.1 of Cirrhinus molitorella. Lineage (NCBI taxonomy): Eukaryota > Metazoa > Chordata > Actinopteri > Cypriniformes > Cyprinidae > Cirrhinus > Cirrhinus molitorella. Next base: position 31,126,090 of record CM065130.1, read on the forward strand.
CAACAATAAAACATTCCAAAGGTTGAAGTGGACTCCAACATCTTAATTTAAAGTTATATTGTTGTCTTTTCTAAAAGGTATATGTTTGTATGTAATATGTAAATATATGGAAATGGTGGGAAATAATATTTAACGTTTTCCATTTATTATTTTGTGCTTTGCTGCCTTTAATATAACACAGCCCAGCTTTTAAATGTCAGTTTTATCACAAAATACAAATTATAAATGTTTTTCCTCTTAATTTCAAGTTTATAGCACAATAAAGTGCTATAGGAACATCAGAAAGAATGAAAAAAAAAAAACAGTTTAGCCTAATTTAATAAAAAGTGTGTCTCACTGGAATCGGAAAACTGAGGAAAATACAGCGATCTGTCACACCACATTAATGAGTGTGAAAAACACAATATTATAATAGACATATTGTTTGTATTTCGATGACACATTTTGAAAGCTGAGGCCTTGGAATATCTCCCAGTGCTCCCAATCCGGGCCATTTGCATATGCAAAAGGCTAGAATATATTCTCGAAATATTCTAACTTTAATCTCTTAACTGCTACGCATTAATTCTCATAATTTTGACTTTATTCTCAAAATAATTCGACTTTGTTCTCGTCATTTTGACTTTATTCTCAAAACATTTACTTTATTCTCGTCATGTTGACTTTATTCTCAAAACATTTAGACTTTATTCTCAATTTTATGATTTTAATCTCGTAATCTTAGATTTGTTTTTATTTCGTAATGTGGCACTAAAACACCATCGTAGTTTAGTAACGAAGCAATGGTTTAAAAAAAAAAAGATATTCATACAAAATTAGACAGCATTAGAATATGTCTTTGATGCATTTATGGTGCTCATCTCACCAGTGCTATAGTGTTGTGACGCTGGGAGTCGTGGTTCATGATTGGTGAGGAACACAGAGGCGTTCTGCTGATTTATAAAACTCTCCAGCGCTGTGTCTGCGTGCTCGGTGTGCTGATCCCGCTCTTGATGGCCGCTCTGGTGTCCATCCCGAGAGATCTGAGACACAAGCGAGTCATCCTCCGTCAGGTAGGCGTATGGACAGTACTCACGTGTGCGCGAGTAGATGTTAGCGTTGTCGTAGCAGTCCGAACAGATGACCAGAGGGCCTGCTCCTCCTAAAAACACAAACAGGAGTCAGGATGGCCGACTAGTCATCTAACAACTCATTAGTTGATTACTGAGGTCAAGCGGTGAGACGAACATACTTGCAATGACACGAAGGAGAGTAAATGACAGAATATTCATTTTTAAACAAATTAAGTTATATGAATTTATGGGATGAATTTAAAATTAAATGTTACCATTAGGGATATTTGCCTGTCCTTCTCTGGGTTCACTCCGGGGGAAGCTGCTACGTCCAGCAAAGAAAGAGCCCACACGACTACCCAGCATTCCATTAGCATCTGGATCAACATCGCTGCTCACTTCACCGTAACATACACCTGTGGAAACACATCACACCACGATAGTATTATACAGCCATTATAGTGACATATACAAACGAATCAAGTTTTTAAATGTATAGCCTTTTCAAAGAAATAAACTTTCTCGCTAAAGGAACATAAGGTGATATTACCGTCAGTGCCTTTGTGGATGTAACCGTTAGCATGAGACGGCATAAGCTGCTGGTGGCTTCCATTCTCTGAGTTACTGTAGCCCTCTTGAGGCTCTGACAGTGTACCCTGAGATGAGAGGTAACTGGGAATGTCCGCTGGCAGGTTCATCTCATCTGGAATACACCAAAAGTGAGATTTATACATTAAATTTACATTTTTTGTGCATAAATTCGTATGATTTCAAATTATTCCATTTCTGGTTTATGCTCAAATTATTGTAATTGCTATTTTAAATACTAGGTAGGGCTGTTGTATTTATTAAGACTATAGAATACCCAAGACATGTCACTTGTATAGTTTTGAATGTGGAAAAAGGCAACGCTCATTATGGCTGCAAAGCCCCGCCTTCTTAACAAAAGAGCCAATCGTTGATTAGTAAAGTCAGCGCATCACTGCAGCTGCTGTTAGAAGTTCCGGTTGCTACAGAAACAGTCGGCATTCTAAGATGAGCGCTTGGCTGCGCATTGGCTAATCTAGCCTGAAAAATAAGCGTTTATTAATGCTATTGGATCACAAGGAACCATATTTATGAGGCAGTTCTTGTCAGATTTCATTGGTGATTTCAAATATGAAATTTAATCATAAACTTGATAGGAGATAGGAGATAAAAAGATAGGAGCTGCACTTGCATGCCCAAGAGGCGTTACAAAGATGGCCGCCGAGTAGAATGACTTGCCTTAAAGGGACTTTGATTTATTTCATAATATCTTGATTTTGAGATTTGAGATTTTAAAATCAATAATAATTTTAAAATCATACATTTTTATGTAATATTATTATTATTATTATTATTATGGATAACAATCATATTTATTACTATATTACATTTTAGCTGTGTGGGTTAAAAGGTCACTTAAAACTTATAATTTAAGTGGACCAAAAAAAAAAGAAATATTTAAAATATTAAATTATTTAAGATTTTTTTTCTAATAAATAGTTTTTAAAATAGTTTATTTTATAAAAATAGCATTTGTTATTGAACTTTCTAATTTTTGTTAATGAAAAAAGTAGTAAAAACAAAATTATATTACTTTAACATGTAACTAATTGCACTACATTGTTACTGTTTATGAAAAGCAATGTGTTAAATACCGTTGCATTACTTTTGTTTTCAAAACTAATAAAATAAAGTAAAAAAATCCTAATTGTGATTATTTCAGATAATTGCAACTATGCTATACTTTAAAATCCAATCACATATTGTGATTCAAGAAAGGGAATTTTAAGAAGAAAAAAAATCAATCACAAAAGCCCTACGACTAAGCATTTATTTTATATTAATTTTGTCTATTAACTATTAAAAAAAAAGTATTATTATTTTATATAGTGTATATTGTGATCCTGGATCCCAAAACCTCAAGTCGCACGGGTATATTTGTAGCAACAGCCAACAATACATTTTAAGTTTTACATTACAAATTATTATATTTTTTTTTATACAAAAAATCATTAGGATAATAAGTACAGATCATGTTTCATTAAGATATTTGGTATATTTCCTACCATAAATATATCAAAACTTAATTTTTGAGTAGTAATATGAATTGCTAAGGACTTTGATTTTGATTTTGCACCCTCAGATTCCAGATTTTCAAATAGCTGTATCTCGGCCAAATATTGTCCTATCCTATAACAACCATACATTAGTGGAAAGCTCATTTATTCTGCTTTCATGTATATAAAAGTATATAAATCAATGAAAAAAAAAAATTACCCTTACAACTGGTTTTGTTTTCCAGCATCACATTCTTCAACTGATACATCCAAAATTGTTCACTGACCTGTATTTGTAATGCTGTAGTCTTCACTCTTTCTCCTCATGTGATAAATGACGATGACCCACACAAGCGAGGTGCCGACAACGCAGCAGACGACCACCATCACAACAATGCCAACTGTTGTCCATCCATCCTGACTGTATATGCTGGACACCGGGTCACAGTTGGCCGAGGGTGAAACGCTGAGGTATATATGGCCGCGCTCCGTACCGAGCGTGTTGGACATGATGCATGTGTATTTCCCTGCATCAGCAGGGCTGGCATCTACGATTATGAGGAGCTGATTGGCAGCAGCGAAGAAGTGACGTTCCGTCAGTACCAAAGGGGCGTCGTCTTTGGTCCAGTTAAGGCGGGGGGCGGGACTTCCACGTGCTATGCACTGGAGAACAGCAGTTTCACCTCGAGCAACATTACGGTCCTCTAGAGGGCGCTGGAAGGATGGCGTTTCTGTCAAAAAAAAAACCAGATGATTATTAAATGTAAATTATTATCAAATATAAATAATTTAAAAGACCGTAAAATACTATACCTAGCACAGTAAGAGTGGCATTGGCTGACAGGCTGCCCGCCTCGTTTTTGGCCGTACAGCTATAGACGCCCATATCCTCTGTCTTTACATTAGCAATGAAAAAAGTGTCATCATCTGGCATGACATGCATCCTTCTTTCACGGGCAGCAGGGAAATTGATACCACCATCTTTCTGCCAGGCGATCTGTGGTGTCGGGTGTCCCTCCGCAGCGCACTCCAACCTAGCAACTGTACCGGTGCGGATGGTCAAGTCCATTGGCGTCTTCAGAAAGGTGGGGAGTTCTGAAAAAGCCGTTAGAGAGTTATTTTCACTGCTTTACTCAAGTAATTCCATAAAGTCCTGAAATACGTGAACTCTACTCATGAGACTTGACTACCATTAAAAAAAAAAAAAAAAAGACCAAAAAGATACAATTCGATATTTGAATTTATTTTATTTGAATATCTGGAATCTAAGAAAATCTTATCTGCAAAAAGAAAAAAAAAAAAATCTAAATATTGAGAAAATCACCTTTAAAACGGTCCAAATTAAGTTCTTAGCAATGCATAGTACCAATAATAACAAAAAATAATAATAATAAGATTTTATATATTTACGGTATGAAATTTACAAAGTATCTTCATGGAAGATCTTAACTTAATATCCTAATGATTTTTAGCATCAAAATCAATCATTTTGACCAATTTAGCATTTTTGACTATTGCTAGAAATATTCCTGTGCTATTTAGGACTGGTTTTATGGTCCAGAGTCACATGTAATATTAACATCATTTTCTACTTATGAAATATGACAAAATAATTAATTTTCAGATTAAATCACTACTACAAAAATGAGCAATCCATTGGCCAATCAAACCCTACACAGTGCCATTTGCATTTACATTGTTTGCTTTGTGAATCATATTCCTGTTATTGTCATATTCTATTATTAGGTTACAAATCCGCTCTTCCATGAGTATCATGAACTGATATAAACAGAATAATTACATTGCTGAGGTCGGCATCCCAGAGGGCTGCTATGTTTGCTCAACAGACATGGAAAATTAAACTGACAGAGCTCAGAAAACAACCATGGAGAGATGAGGGTAAATAAGGAGAGGGAAAAAACAAATGCCAAACTGCTTATCAAAGGCTTGGAGAGATCATAGCGCTTTAGCAATACGCCAATACAAAAGTCCTGCAGATGATCACATAATCGACAATGCATTTCAAATTAACAATCTGACACTATGACTATTAATAACATGCTTCCATGCTTTCCAGTTCACACACGGAAAAAAAAGGATGAAATCAACTATATCCGCAATGGTTTTCTGTCAACAGCCACATCCCAAAAAAAAAAAGATTTTGATAAAGAAAAATAAGGCTGAAAGATCAATTTTGATGAGGAACTAACCGTTAACAGTGAGCTTAGCCAGAGTAGAGTAGTTGGACCCAAAATGGTTGGAGACCACACACTGGTACTGGCCCTCATCTGTGAAATTGACATTGAGCAGGTGAAGTACAGTTGTGTAGAGGAGGCGGTGATCCTGGTACCGAGCGTAGTTCTGCACCTGGGCTTCATACAACACCTCTCCGTCTTTACGCCAGGCGGTGCTCATGGGAGAATCGCTGCTGCTAAATGCAGAACAGTTCAGAGTGATGTTGGTCCCACGTAAGGCCACAGCGGTCTTGGGATGAGCGCTAATCTGGGGTTTAGGGAAGTCATCTGCGAGTGAGAGACAAGAAAGAGATCTTAATACAAAAAAAGAGCTAATATTTTAAAATGTAAAGTTTCACAATGGCTTTTTTAATGGCAAAAGACAAAACCAAAAAGGTTGCCAAGGACATGTTACTGTAAGGTCACTCACTGCAAACAAAATCCTCTGGTTTAATAACAAACACACTGGATCCTGCCAGAAAGGCGGGGTGAGCACAGACAGCGGTGCAGGATTGCTGAAACTGACTGTCAATCAACCACTGGCCCAACCACTGCAGCTGACAGTCACACAGAAGGCTGCTGGTGTTCAAATCACTGAGGAAGACCACAACACAAGCATTACTGAGATACACCTGAACTAGACTATTGACACTATTGTACAAACACTGTCTATACAGACAAAATACAGAAAAAACATGAAATACATACAGTCTGGAGAAAGTAAACAATGACTTACAGTGTTTTAAGTTTTAAATGAGTGAAAGCATCAGGATGAATAGACATGATGCCATTCCTACTCAAGTCCCTGCGGAACAAAATCAAAAAGATTATTTACAACAGAACAGCATAAAACAGAAACTCTTTGTGCTCTATTAGATTTTACGGTTGTTATACAACAGCATAACCTTATAAATCTATGATCTATAACCTACAGTATTTAGTAGGGTCAAAGTTTTAAAACATGACAAGTCTTTTCTTTTGTATTTGAGTAGTTTTGATGCTCAATTTCATCTGAATCAAGAAAATTTCAGCTCTTAGATGGAACTATGGAAGCCTGTTTCCAGCAAAGAGTTAAAAAAGGCTTTATATCTTGCAATTGCACCTTTATTCCTTACAGAAGAATACAGAACTAAAGACCTGTCGTTGCTTCACAATGTTAAATGTTGAGATACGCATCTCAGGAAATGACTTTATTCCACATTATAAACTCTCACAAACTTGTTTTGTAGCCAGCTCAGAAACAGAAATAAAATAATATCTGGTAGGATTTATATATTACTCCATCCAGTAATAATGAGACATCATGTTTTCAAAATACTACGAGTTAAAGGAGACTCACAAATGCTCCAGCTCCATCAGACCCTCGAATGCTCTTTTTGTGATGGTCCTGATTTTATTATTCTGTAAAACTCTGGAAAACACACACATACACGTCAAGCCACGCTTTACATCTCTGAGTCAGATCAAACAGCTCACATTCACCAACAAACTTACAGCGAGTTCAGCCTCTTCAAACCCACAAACATGCCAACGAAGTCCTCGATGGCGAGGGATATCTCGTTATTACGGATGTCCCTGGAAAGAACAAACATCAAAACAGACCTGTCAGAATATTTTCAAATTGCTGCTGTGAAGAACAAGCTTTTTGTTATTAATCTAAAATGTCAGAGCTGTTTTGTTTAGGTGATTATACTTCTACAGATACTTGAGTTTTAGGGCTCTAGGCAGCTCAGTGCCATTGCATGCTTTTCATATATAATAGAAGGTTTTGTATGGACAGGCTGGTATGTGGGAGTATTGTGAGATTGTTTTCACGCACTGCTGACTGTAAAAGGCTGACATCCCTTTTATAACTGTGCCAAAGGGACATGGCGGAGGTTACGAGAGGTGGGCATGTTTGAATGTGCTCTTTATCAGTGGGGTAAGACACTAAACTAGAAAAATTCATATAGGGCTCAAACTACAGGGATAGACTGTATGTTTTTAATTACGGTTTCATTTTAGTTTACAGAGCTCAATGCTACTTCTATTTTCATTAAGATCACTAATAAACACACCTGTTCTTTATCTGAGAGCAAATACCAGCAAAACTGCTGTATTTAGATTATAACTATAATACTTCCAGGTATTAATGCAACTTAAAAAAAATGTAATAAATAATAATAATAATAATAATAATAATAAATAATAATAATATATGTGACCCTGTACCACAAAACCAGTCATAAGTAGCACCGCCATATTTGTATCAAACAAAAAATACATTGTATGGGTCAAAATTATCATTAGGCGAAAAAATCATTAGGATATTAAGTAAAGATCATGTTCCAAGAAGATATTTTGTACATTTTCTACCACACATATATATATATATATATATATATATATATGTGTGTGTGTGTGTGTGTGATGCGATCTGGAAAACCCGTCAGATGCTAGGACGTTTTCAGGAAATTCAAAAAAAGTTTGCGATTTATTGGAGCAAGCAGAAATGCATGTCTTTTTTTTAAGGTTAAGAACGTGCTGCGGAGGTGCTTTCTCTAAACACCACAAAAACAGTTAACCTATCAAAATAAACAATGTAACATTTAATAAAGGTGTAACAATGTACATATCCCACTGTAAACTACAGCACGCAAATTTGTATTTATTTATTTTTTTTTTTTTTTATATCATGAGATGACGGAGCACAAAAGATCAACGCAGTCAAAGAAGCTGCTCACTCAAACGATCTAACTTGCCTTAATCTGCTCAATCCTGGTGATGTCAGTGCCAATGCTAAACAATGTTATAATGGACTATTTCACATCCAGAGATGAAGAATCAGATGAAGGAGTTACTAAAGAGGAGGAGTCTGATGACAGTCTGTTATATCAACAGCTGCGCTTGCGTTTTTACTACAAGGTACATTATTCATGCTATTTAAACATACAAGGGGTGACCAAAAGTTCGGAGACTATACCCATGATAAACAACGGAAAACAGAAGTTAGTCTGTTTGTGTAATAATACAGTATTGCGCTCCTGACAGCCTTAAACCCATAAAATGAAAGTAAAACACGTCTCACTTTTAAACCTGTTTTTCCTCGAAATTCCTGAAAATCATAGCTATCAGCCAACTTCAGATAACCATAACTTTTGTTATGTTCAAGCTACAAGTTAAAAACTGTTTTGGAAAGGGCTTGAACCCAGCTTTCATATGGTATCAAAACCTAAAAAGGTAAAATTTCACCATGTGTTGGGTTTTCCCAGATCGCATCAAATATATATATATATATATATATATATATATATACACACACATTATATATTGCTAAATATATATTTTGTACACATTTGTACAAAAACTATCTGCACAAAATGAGGGACAGGAGGGGAATGTGGGTTATCTTACAACATGCGGACATTAGCCAGGCTGCTGAACACTCCTTCTCCCAGGTGTGTGATTTGATTGTCACCCAAGTTGAGATTCTGCAGTAGACTGAGACCAGAAAACACCCAATCCTCCAGACGACTCAAGTGATTGAAGGACAGATCCCTGAAAACAAAAAACACACATGTATTACACACACAGGAGGCCAATGTTCAAATACAACACTGAAGGGGCATGCAAATTTCACCGTGATAAATATAGGTCTAAATGTTAAGGTCAGGGCCAAAGTCACTCACAGTTCTTCCAGGCGATGACAAAACTCCCAGGCATCAGCTCGAATTAGTCCGATATTGTTCTGATTTACCCGCAGAATCCTGAGCATGTGCAGGCCATACAGCCAGCCTTTATTCAGCTCCGTCAGATTATTATACTCCAGCTCTCTGGCAGAAGACAAACAGAGCACAATTCGCCCATAAATTACACCTTCGATTCATGCGAAACATAAACTTAAATTATACATAAAAAAAAAACAAAAAAAAAAGAAGTGACCCTGGACCACAGTCATAAGTAGCATGGGTATATTTGTAGCAATAGTTAAAATACAATGTATGGGTCAAAATTATCACTTTTTTTTTTGCCAAAAATCATTAGGTTATTAGGTAAAGATCATGTTCGATGAAGTTTTGTCAATCTCCCATCATAAATATATAACTTTATTTTTGATATTATTTTTGTCATATGCATTATTAAGAACATTTGGACAACTTTAAAAGCGATTTTCTCAGTATTTAGATTTTTTTGCACCCTCAGATTCCAGATTTTTAAATAGTTGTATCTCAGCCAAATATTGTCCGATCCTAACAAACCATACATCAATGGAAAAATAAATTACCCTTATGACTGGTTTTGTGGTCCAGGGTCACATATATGGTTTCAAATACAGCAGTTAAAAAAAAATAATAATAATAATAAAAAATAAATAAATACAAAAATACTACTAAAGCCAAATCTTATTTAAAGACGAGTGATATTGCAAAAAATAATACTATATATATATATATTTTTTTTTTTACAGCATTTTTGGCAAATACTAATATTATATATATATTAATATTATATACTGAAATCCAGGAAGCATTGACTTACAGCTCCTCCATGTTTTCTAAACCAAAGAGAGCTCCATCCATGAGCTTTGAGATGCCATTGCGCTGCATCTTTAACGATTTAAGAGCCTTCAGTTCTTTGAAAATGAGACTTTCTACGACACGAATCCTGTTGCGCCTCAACTCTCTGAAAGTGACAAAAACATGAAGAGTGGCACATTACAATGAGAAAATCAAAACCACTGCCCTAACAATCAATCGGAGACAAGACAAGAAGGGAAATGAACTCCCCACTTGATAACATCAGGTGCATTTAGCAAGCAGTATTCTTGTCAGACACAATCTGAGCACTGCAATAATATCCTATTCATTAGCCATTGAATACGCACAAGACTTGGAGCTGAGAGAGGGTGAAGACTTTATCAGGCAGCAGAGAGAGTCTGTTCTGGTTTATCTTCAACACCAGAAGGGAGCTGATGTTTCCGAAACAACCGGCTTCCAAGGAACTTATCTTGTTTTTGCTCAGGTTGCTGTCGTGATGAAGAGAGGAAACAGACAAATATCCATGAACCCCAAAAGTAATCAGAAACACCAGGGAGAAACATCCATTATTCAATGACAAAACAAAGATCAAAGCAATAATTAATACTTGTGTTGTCACAAACTGATAAAGATAGTCTCTTCAGAAAGCTCTCTTAATCTACTCTTATGAAAGTGGAAATCTCAGACAAGCCCAAGTACAAAAACTCACAGGTATTTCAGCTGCATGGGAGGGAATGATCCGGCCTTAAGCTCAGATATAGAATTAGAGCTCAAGTCCAGACTTTCCAGAGATGAATATGGCAACAGCTGCTCTGCCATGACTTCAGAGATTCGATTATGAACACTGAAAATAAACAGCAGATAGTTATAGTACCATGTGTGACCCTGGAACACAAAACCAGTCTTAAGTAGCATGGGTAACTTTAAAGCAATAGCCAAAAATATGGGTCAAAAACTGTACAGGTCAAAATTATCCATTTTTCTTTTATGCCAAAAAGCATTAGGATATTAACTAAAGATCATGTTCCATGAAGAACATAAATATATCAAAACGTAACTTATGATTAATAATATGCATTGCTAAGAACTTCATTTGGGCAACTTTAAAGGTGATTTTCTCAATATTTGGATTTTTTTGCACCCTCAGATTCCAGATATTCAAATAGTCATATCTCTGCCAAATATTGTATGGTTTATTAGGATTGGACATCAATGGAAAGCTATTTATTTAGCTTTCATTTGATGTGTAAATCTCAATTTCAAAAAATTGACCCTTATGACTGGTTTTGTGATCATTTACACTTAATGAAAAAATTAACGCAGAAGGAAACTTACAGTGACAGCACTGTGATGTTGGATGAGGCATCTCCAAGAAAAGGCACTGCTGTAAGTTCATTCTGATTCATAGACCTAAATTCACAGAGAAAACAAAATATTAAAAGCCTAAAAAGGAAGTCTCAAACAAGAAACAACTTTACAGAAGAATACAGCTATTATAAACCCCAAAACAGAGGAAAATTACTAAAGGAACACCAAAAGGCTTGTCTAGTTGCACTTTTCACACAATTGTTTACTTATATAGATTTAATAACCATAAAGCAAAGCAACTAAGCTGTTGTATACAGCTTAGTTGATTTGCTTTATGGTTACAAACTAAACTAAGAATAGTAAATCTAACTAAACTAAAACCAGGCTAAACTAAACAAATTAGACTGAAAAAAAAGTAGCATATTTTAAACAAAGTACGATATAGTGAGAATATGGAGCTCACACTTAAGACTGAAAAAACACCTCAATTTTATTGAGAGGAAAGAATATGTATTTATTAATATCACAAAAAAATATGAAGCTTGTAATGCATATCAATCAAATTTTTGAATAATAGACTACATAAAATGCATGTAAATATCAGTTGTCCTATCTCTCTCAATAACATGTCATTAATGTTTAATATTAAAATTCTTAGTTTTATAATAAAAGCTCTGTGAGTTTTCATTTGTGTGGGACAAAAAATACAATGCACTTCAATAGAATGAAATTTAAAGTTTGTCAAATTAATCATATTTGAGACTCATTTTTAACAAGTTTTAACAGATAATCAAGCAAACCCAAGCTACTTCAGTCCAGTAAATGTTAATATTGAAGTATTACTAACAATATAGGAGTCATTCTTGAGGTTACTTTATGAAATAAGTGTTTTACAGATTTAACAATCAGACCTTACTGTTTTACAAAAAAAAATAAATTAAAAATAAATCAGTGTAAGAAGCTTTCTGTTACTAAAACCAAATTATCACAGTTGCATTATTATAAACAAAAAAGTAACCATAACAATTACGATATTTTGCAGGAAAAAATTGCTATTGTATTTCTACAAAGGATCACTTCTAAGTAATGCCATAACACAAGATTTGATCAACACTGAGTAAATATCACTGCACCAAACAAACAAATGTGAACTAATCAGCTGTCAGTTGTGCGTTAGCATTGTCCACATGTGCAACCCCTGCATAGTGCTGGAGGCTGATCACCACCAGAGCATGTAAACAACATCTCCTCTAATACTCACGCATGGGTGACCCATGATGGAGCTTCCACAGCTGCAGCAGTCAGTCTTTTCCTATTGCAATCCAGCAACTGTGCTGCACCTGGACCACCAGAACACGTACAAGGAGAAGGGCAAGTGTCCAGGCCCACGACGCTCACTATGAGCAGGAACAGGGCCTGGGGGATGGGCCAGCCCTCCGCCATTTTGAGTTTCTTGATCGCAAATAATCAGTCCAAATTAAGACATTAATAAGACACAGAGACTAATCTGTGTTTTAAAATACAAGTATGATTTCATATAAATCCAAATTAAGTTGAAAAACATGGCAAAACTCTGGTAAAAATCAATCCGGAGTTCAAACTCTCTCAGTTCGTCCCTTCGAAATTCCCTTCTTCCGCCTTGCAATCTCTGCAGCCTCAAGAATTCCCAAACGGAGCGTCAAACAAGCTTCAAGACGCGAAAATATGGTTTAGGTGTTCCGAAAGATTTTATATCCTATGTAAGATAATTTGTTTGCATTTGAGAGAAAAATATAGTATAACTGGAAATCGCCTTTCCAAACATTGTTCCTCGACTTTTTTCCCAAGGAAAAACAAAAGCACCTTCTTCCGTTGACACGTGAGCCACCCCTCTATCACGTGCTGCTGGAAGCCTCGCGTCATTGGCCAGTCGACTAATCCGTCAAATTTGACTTTTCCCACTATTTCTTCAGATTTGCTGTACTACGTTATAAACGTTTTCTGAACGTTATCATTTAAAGCGTATAATATGACAGCTTTTACATTTTATTGCGTCTCTTTAATTAGTTTTTAATTATGAAGTTGACAGATTTTTATAATTTAACATGTATTATTTATATAAAATAATTAATGATATAGAAATTAATATAGAACTATTAATATAGTTATAGAAATTAATATAATTTAATCAGCAAGGATGCTTTAAATGGATCAAACGTGATGATAAAGATATTTATAATGTTACAAAAGACTTCTATTTCAGATAAAGCTGTTCTTCTGAACATTTCAGCAAAGAAACCTAAAAAAAAATCTACTTATAAGCATAAGCATGCTTTTTGAGCCGCAAATTAGAATATTACAATGATTTCTGAGTGATCGTGTGACTGGAGTATTGATTCCTAAAAAAATACTTTCTAAATATATTCAAATAGAAAACAGTTATTTTACATTTTAAAAATACTTCAAAATTTGCTGTACTTTGGCTCAAATATGCAGGCTTGGCGAGCAGAAGAGACTGATTACTGTTCAAAAACTTTAGACTGGTAGTGTTTGTGAGCAGTTTTTTAGAATTTTTTTTTAACTTTGCACAGTACTGTGATTATCATCTTTTAACCTCACATGTTCATTTTCATGATCTGATCAAAAAAAATCTGAAGATGTAATGTTATTTTTCTCAAAATAAACACAGAAATAAACAAATTAAACAACAATGCATGTGACTGTTTGATTTCCAAGAGTTGTTTCCACAGCAACATAGTTTCAAATGTGAAGTAATGCAAAGACTGTTACTGATGTGTAAGACTGAAATGATCTAACTCGTATGTATGTGTTAAGGGCCAGTTCTCTGACTACACTCCTGATGTAACTCAAAATATAAATTAGACACTATAGTGAGATGAGATATTTTTTAACTAGGCCAGCACGCTGAAATCAGTAATATATATTGTGCCCAATGATATAACAACAAAAAGATTATATAACACATACATTTATTTACAGCTATTGCATTATTGTGTAACACACACAGTGGTGGCCAAAATGATTAGAACACTAGTATTTTCACCAGCTAAAAAAAGGGTTCTGTCTTTTGCTGTATTGTGTCCATAGGAAATATTAGTTTACATTTCCAAATATTAATTTTGCCATTAATTGTAATAATCCAGTGAGATTTTTGCTCCACACAGAAATCTGATCTCATCATCATCCAGTCTGTCTGGAATGACATGAAGAAACAGAACAAACTGAGACAGACTAAATCCAGAAGAATTGTGGCAACATCTACAAGATGCTTCAAGAGACCTACCTGCAAAGCTAGAGTACTGTTAAAAGTTTTAGGCACTTGTGTAAAAATGCTGTAAAATGAGGTTGCTGTCAAAAATGTCGTAAATAGATTTTCTTTTAACTAAATTAAATCAACATTTGGTGTGACCATCCTTTGCGTTTAAAGCAGCTTTTGCCCTAGGTGAACTAGCACATAGTTTTTCAGTTAGCTTTGTAGGTAAGTCTCCTGAAGCATCTTGGAGTCGATGCCACAGTTCTTCTGGATTAAGTCTGTCTCAGTTTGTTCTGCTTCTTCATGTAATTGCAGACAGACTGGATGATGATGATGATGATGAGAACAGATCTCTGTGTGGAGCACTGGCTGTTGTGCAAACTAAATTTTCACTGGATTATTACAATTAATGGCATAATGAATGTTTGGAAATGTAAACTGATATTTCCCACTGACACACTACAGCAAAAGATAGAAATAACTGATTTAAAACCATTTTTTAGCTGGTAAAAATGCTTAGTGTTTTTATCATTTTGGCCAGCACTGTATGTTACTATACATAGGCTACATATGTAGCTATACGTGACCCTGGACCACAAAACCAGTCATAAGGGTAAATTTTTATACATCTGAAAGCTGAATAAATAAACTTTCCATTGATTTATGGTTTGTTCAATATAACAATATTTGGCTGAGGGTTCTATACTGTAAAAAAATGCAAAAAACATATTTTTTACTTTATTATTATTATTTTTTTATTATTTATTTTTTTTGCTTAATCTGTTTATTGAACTTTTATAATAATAAAAGGATAAAGATACAGGAGAATAGCAACAAATTCCCCCACCGCCAAACAAATTAAAACAATCACCCATGTACATTGTATACATTTACATCCGCAAACAAAATATTACTTATATAAATTACGTACATACAGCACACATACTAGTACTCAATACACTTTTGATCACAATCAAGCCACAATCACAGTCAAGAAGTTCTCAAAATAAAAATAAAAAAAGAAAACGAATAAAAGTCAACACTATTCTAGTGTTGCCCTTTATTGTGTACCTAATTTTTTCTGAATGAATGAAGCTCATAACATCTTGCAGCCAGTCATCAAACGATGGAGAAAGAATTTGTTTCCATAACGGAAGAATACGGCATCTAGCTAATAATGTTAAAAAAGCGTTTGCAAAGCATCCAGGCAAACCTGTGACATTTGGAGGAAGTCCAAAAAGTGCAACCAAAGGACAAGGCTTGATCCATTTCTTTGTCACAGAGGAAAAACATTTAAAAGTTGATAGCCAAAAAGAAGTTATAGATGGACATAACCAAAACATATGTATTAAATCTGCAGGGGCCTGATCACACATACGATCCACATCTTGCCAGATTTTTGCCAACCTCACTTTTGTCCAATAAATTCGAAAAATGCAAAAACCTATCTGCTTTGACATGAACAGACACATTTACACATCTCAGAACACTAATGCTTGCAGAAACGAAGCCTGCAGGTAAACTTGTCATACCAGAATTGCCTAGACAAGTTAATCGTATGTTGTATGTGGAGAAAGCAGATAATAAAAGTGTGTATGTGGTGGGGACCTAAATCTGAATACACACAGACTCATGGTGATTCGTGGGGCAACTCGTGGGAGCTTATAAACAGTGTTGGGGAAAGTTACTTTTAAAAGTAATGCATTACAGTATTGCGTTACTCCCTAAAAAAGTAACTAATTACGTTACTTAGTTACTTTTTAATGCATTACATTACTTTTGCGTTACTTTTGCATTACTTTTTAAATCTGGCCATGGCTTGTTTGTTTTTAATATAAAAAGTTACATTTTTAGCGAATGTAAAAGCCCTTCACACCAAAAAGTTAAATGAATAAGCCTAAGACTGAAGAAAAAGTAAATTGCCGTCTGTACAGTAGAACTGTAGGAAAAGGAAGTTCAACACTCTTCAGCAATGACAAAAATTCAGCACAAATGTTGAAGAAAGTTTTGCTTATTAGTATGGTTGAATTGGATCAACAAAGTTCAGAAGCAAAGTCATTGGTTAATAAAATAGGATTAAATACATAAAGGAAACAAAAAGTAACTGGTGTTACTTTTTTGAAAAAGTAACTGAGATATTTTCTTGTGAATGAAAAAGTAATGTGTTACTTTACTAGTTACTTGAAAAAGTAATCTGATTACGGAACTCACATTAATTGTAAACACTGCTTATAAATCATACAGAATGGGTGTTTTTGAGAATGTAAAAATGCATAAAGGTTTCTGTGAGGGGCTTAAGTGTAGGACGATAGAATATACGGTTTGTACAGTAGGAAAACTATTACACCTATGGTGAGTCCCCACAAGGATAGCAAACCAGATGTGTATGTGTGTGTGTGTGTGTGTGTGTGTGTAAAACTGTATTATTTAAAAGATTTTTTTGCTGAAATACGGAAAACCAAAAATGAGGCCTTAAACAAGCTATCTATGTTTTTGAGACACATGAGGTCCAATTAGATCTATTTTTTGACATTTTGATAGATAATTTAACAGACAAAAAGAAAAATATCAGTAGGGCGTAGTACTGTGTGAAAGTCTAATAACTTGTGTTTCTAGTTAGAGCAGGTATTAATAAGCATTAATATTGCAACCAATAATGCTTTATTGCATTTTGAGAGAGGTGGTTTCACAATATTACACACACACACACACACACACACACACACACACACACACACTATTTCACATGCATCAGCAATAGGCCTGCTGTTTGATGTAATACTGTCTTGCAAACGTATCTGGTTTACATCTGTGTAAACCATGTATACTTTTTTACTACTATTTTTTACTAAGCTACCCATTCATTTCTTTAGCCATTGTTAGTCAATAAACACATTGTTTAATCCGATAGGCTTTCCTTTTAAATGCTTTCTAGGAAAAGGCTTTGAAACGTAGCTTTGAGCAAGTTTTTGGACAGGTGTGGACATGTCTTTTCTCTCCCGCTCCATCATCCACCCCCATTTCTCAGGAACAAAACGAGTTATTTGAGACCTGTAGACGTGGAAATCGGTAACAATGAATGTGTCGCAGGAGCAAACAAACTCAGTCAGCTTACCTCGGAGTTTGCGAAAAAGAAAGATGATGTCAGACGTGACAATCATGTCTCAGCGGACCTGTCGACTGGAAATTAATGCACCAACACAAATTGTGCATGTCGTTGGTACGGAACTTAAAGTGATTGTAGACCGGTAGGTAACGTGATAATATTATAATCCATTGTTTTCCTTCATTGTGTTCTTTAAAAAATACATGTTGCATGAATTGAGGAACTGATAGCAGTAGCCAAGCCCACGTTGCAAATACCTATAGGAGCTGTTTTTAGGTTTGCAAAAGATACAAATTGTGTTGCTAACTGTAAACAGAAAATGCATTTATTTATTAAAAGAATAATTCGTTATTAGTAGTTATGTCTGCATCATATTATCATATCATATCATATATTATTATTATTATTATTATTTATTTTTTGCATTTTGTCACAATACTAAAAACTTTAAAAACAAAAACAGCAAAGATCAGCACTAATTCATATAACTTAAATGATAAGTGCATACTAAAATAGTGGAAAAAAGATCATTGGTAATAATGGATAATACAAAACAGGTATGCAATTAACTCCACTGTAAATAGAATAGTAAATGTTGATTCTAGACAACAAACCAATAGGCTTAGCAATTAATGACTCTAAATGTACATTTCAAATTAAGTTGATTGAGGAACAGATAGCAGTAACCAAGCCCACATTGTAAATGGAGTTATAGGCATATGCAAAATATACCAATTGTGGTGCTAACTGTGAACATTAAATGGATTGGATGGGTGAAAAACAACGGCTTGTCTGAAGGCAGTTCTCCAGAGCAAAATATGTGCAGCCTCCAGAGCACCATGAAAGAAAAAGCTATTAAAATTACCATTAAATTGTTTTTTATTCATTTATTCAAAGCCATCCCTTAGCATCAATTTACAATCATCGTATTTGCATCATGTGCTTGCAAACTGGAAAAAAACGGTTTGTTATCCTGAGGCAACACGGTGCAATATTAGACAAAATGTTCAGTCGCGTTTAATTGTTAACAGCGCCCTCTAGCTGTTATCCGCTATAGTGTATACTGAGTTGTAGGCGTTTCCAGTCAGCTGAAGTCTTCCCACTTCTCTAGACATCCACCTGCATTCGCTCAACCAATAGGCTTTCTGACATCTCGTGTACATAAAGGGTTAAAGGGACTTGTTAAAGTCACTTTGAAAGAAAGACGCATCTTTGCAAACCATGGTGTCTCAACGATCACTTACAATCGACACTGAGAAAACAACAAAGACGACTTATGTTCTTGGAACGGAGTTGACGGTGAATTTAAACAGGTGGGCGAATTTACTTTTAATGTATTACGTGAATAGACTCAAATAAATATTAAAGTGTTGTTTTATTTTAAAGGGAGGTTGTGTTCTTGCGTTTGTAAACAGCTCGAAGGAGCTCAAGGGAATTAAACACCGAGATCTATTTTAATAGTGCGAAAGACATATTTAAAGAGACAGTTCATCCACAAACGAAAGTCCCTGTGTCATTTACCAGTAAAAGGTAAAGGGTTTCCCTACCTTTGTTGTTTCAAAACTCGTTCGACTTTCTTTGTTCTTCCGTGGAGAACAAATAGCTATACGTTAGGGAGGATGTTTGGAGATGACCCAGTCTCCATTTAATTTCGTTGAATACTGTAGGCGTCAACATTATGATATAACACATAAATAAAATGTATGTTTACATTCAACAGAGGTGTCTTCCTGCTAGTTGTCTAATTTGAATGATATTTACTATATATAACTTTGTGGGCAGTATCAAATTGACTCAAAAGCTCTAAAAAGTTTTAAACACAAATCAAGCAAAGGGTTAAAATGTGTTACTGTTTGACCACTGAGTTTAATTTAGATCAAAGGAACATATTTAAGGAAACTGAATGGAAAATAAAAGGATTTGTTTTAAAATTACTGTTATTATTTTGACAAGCACATAATTACAGACTCTGGAAACCCAAACATAAGAACAGTCAATCTAAACACAATGTCACCAAAGATAATGCATGTACACATAAACCAACAACTGAAGTAAACACAGACAGAAAATTTTAATGTAATACAATTTTGCTAACATAGTTTACAGTTAAAAGTTTCTAAACAATTCATTGGCGACATCTTTCTGGAATGAATAATGAATGAATTTTCAGTATTTGCAAATATCGATCTGTTATAATTGATCTGTTCTGTATAGCTGAATATTTGTTGGGAGTAGAAGAATGTCCCTTTTCAGTTTCAAAGGCAGATGAATGCACTTGTTGTGCTGCAACATTATTGAAATTCATCACTGAACTCGGTCTCAATGCCTCTGTTTATAGCAGCCACTGTCGGCTATTGTCTTTGATAGCTTTCCAAACTTATTAGCTTTTTTTTTGTTATTTGTGTATATACTGAAATAGACAATCCCCGAGCATTATTACGACTATCGCCTGTTGTCTAATGCAGTAATTATAATTATTTGGGTTGGTGACATGCCATGTTCCAGAGTGTCATCACTGGTGACATCACTCATTTAAATCCATAATAAATTACTTAAAAAAGAAAAAGAAAAATGTCAGAAAATGTTTTCAATTTCAGAACATATATTGTTGTGTTAAACATTATTATTGTTTTTTTGTCAACATCAGGTTTTCATAGAGACTAGAGTGTTTTTTTTCTTTTTACACCAGTAAGTTTATTTTTAAACTCATATTTTTGTCATACTCTATGGCAGTGGTTCTCAATTCCAGTCCTGGGGGCCCCCTGCTCTGGATATTTTGCATGTGTGTTAAGTAAGGGAGACATGCAAAATGGCCCCAGGACCAGGATTGAAAACCACTGCTCTATAGGGTTACTCTAAGTTACTCTAACCTAACATTTAATGTGCCTAGTAGAGGCTTTTCACTTAAATTTAAACAATAAAACAATTATGCAAGACTGTAAAAATCAAGTACTGTAATGGCAAAATATAAAAGATAACATTACCATGGTTTTCAGTATAATGAATATATTTATAACATTTAAAACTCAGGTAACAACTTGCCTTGGCCTAGCATTTATGCAAAATCACTTTTAGAAATGGCATTTACAGAAGTTAATGCAGTATAGCTTAATTAGGATATAGCCATTTGTCAACAGCCTAACGTTTAATGCCCTAAACAAGATTCTAATTACAAGTGATCTATGTAAGCCTAGTATAAATATGAAAAATGAGGTCATACAAACAACAACATGTAATAATTCTCCAAGACTTAAAAATAATGGTGTGAGAATTTGTTTAGATGCAGTAAAGCATTTCCATTCATACTAACCAAAGTGTTGTTAAGCCAGAAATGATTTGTGCTGAATCAGTTCTCAAGGCTTAACAGTTAGAATTTTTTTTTTTTTGTTCTCACTATATATTTTTTACTAGAAATTGTATATTACTAAACAGTCTTGAAATATTGGCAACAGACAGTGAGTCAAGTCCTTTACCATTATATTTGCCAGTAAATCAAAAAAATGTCATAATGATATCATCCCTATAAGAAGGGAACTCTTCATACAGCATTTCCTTTTTAGGCAAAAAAAAAAAAAAAAAAATCAAAACTGTACAATACAGTAATATTGTGAAATATTATTACAATTTAAGATGTTGAAATAGCAATTTACTGTGGAATACTGTGGAAACCATGATGCATTTTTTTCAATAGAAATTTCAAAAGAAAATCATTTATTTGAAGTACAGTTGAGGTCAAAGTTTACGTACAGCTTGGAGAATCTGCCAAATGTTAATTGTTTTACAAAAAATAAGAGGGACAATAATTTTTTTTTTTTTTATTTAGTACTGACCTGAATAAGATATTTCACATAAAAGACAATAACATATAGTCTACAAGAGAAAATAATAATTGAAGTTTACATTCACTTGAATCTTAATACTGTGTTGTTACCTGAATTATCCACAGCTGTTTTTTTTTTGTTTGTTTTTTTTTGTTAAGTGATAGTTGTTCACGAGTCCCTTGTTTGTCCTAAACAGTAACACTGCCAGCTGTTCTTCAGAAAAATCCTTCAGGTCCCTCAAACTCTTTGTTTTTTCTGCATTTCTGTGTATTTGAACCCAAAATAAGAAAAATGTACATATCTTCATTCTGTTCAAAAGCTTACACCCCTTAATTGTTTTTCCCTCAGTTGTTCTCAGTGTGAAAACATGGATCTCAAAATCATACAGTCATTGTTGGAAAGAGTTCAAATACACAAATATGCTGAAAAACCAAAGAATTTGTAAGAACCTGAAGGATTTTTTGATGAAGAACAGCAGTTTAACTGTTCAGGACATGCACTCATGAACGGCTATCACTAAAGAAATATTTTTTTATTCCATGGAAACTGAATTGTAAACTCAAAAAAACAGCAGAATTGCAAGAAAATAGGCAGAATTGTGATATAACTCAGAATTCTGAGATGTAAATTCAGAATTGTAAGAAAAATGTCAAAATTGCAAGATATAAACTCAGAATTGCAGAAAATAAACTCAGAATTGTGATTTAAAAAACTATGAATTCCGAGATATAAACTCAGAATTCTGAGAAAAAAAACAGAATTGTGAAATATAAAATCAGAATTGCAAAAACCCTAAGAATTCTGAGATGTAAATCAGAATTGCAAGAAAAATGTCTTATAATTGTGAGTAAAATCAATTTTTTATTTTATTTATTTATTTTTATTTTTTAAACAGCTGTGGATCATTTAGGTAACAACACAGTATTAAGAGACTAAAGTATTGTGAACTATATGTCTTTCATGTGAAATATCTTATATTCAAGTCAGTATTAAATAAAAAAAAAAATAAAAAAAAACATGCATTTTGTATGATGTTATTTTGACAAAATAATTAACATTTTGCAGATTCTGCAAAGTGTATGTAAACTTTTCACCTCAACTGTATATATCTTTTGTTACTTCTGTTTAATGTACCCCTGCTGAAAAAAAGACTGACTATTAAAAATAATTAATTAGTCTTGAAATGTTACAATACAGATCCTTTGTGTGAAATAGAATAGTTCATAATGTATGTATCTATGTTCTCTACAGGTGTGCCCCACCTCTGGCCAAATTCTTTTCGATAAAATGTACCCCAAACGTGCATTACAAGGTCACTCCTCAGGCCAGGGGCAAGAATGCTGTTCCATACCCCCTCACCAGAAGCTCTGTCCTCATCATCACAATGGACACAGTCAGCGAGACTGCAAATGACAGCAAGGTACCTGTGAAAGCATCAAACTAGCACAAATATTTAAAACTAGGATCTGATTGGGTTGTTTTCTGTGGATTTTTGTGTGGACAGACTCCATTTGGGTGCATTGCTCGATGTATGACCAGCCTTTGCGCTAAAACAGATAGTAGTTCTTAAGAAAAAAAAGGAAAAAAAAAACAGAACTGAAAGAAATTGACAGCTGCAGACAGGAAACTGCTTGTCTTGTCAGTCTGGCTGCTCTGATGCATCCACTGTGGTAGTTTATGCACGAAACTGAGGTTTATGTGTCGATGTGGTCTCATGTCACTTTCACAACACTGTCTGGCACTTACAGCTTGAAGGTATATTTAGAAAATTTCTTAATAGAGCAATGAATCACTCTAGTAATTAAAGAAAACCACAGTAATTGCACAATATTTGTCGCAATGATCCAGCTTGTGCTTGTTTCTATCTAATCTGCTTCAGCTATCTGTGAGGTACTATGGAGAGAAAACGGATTCGCTCGGGGATGCCTTGCTGCATCTAACAGCTGTCGGTACGTCTCCGATGTTTTCATTGAGACCTGTGCGTGTGTTTATGAATAATGCTTATGTAAACAGTATCTGTGCTGTAACTGTAAACAGACTGTGTAGGAACAAGCAAGTGTCATGTTGTTTCTGTTCTGTTGCAGAGATATCTCTGGACGTAGATGCTGACCGTGATGGCGTTGTTGAGAAAAACAATCCAAACAAGGTGAGCTTTGTTTGCTTCTGTATCATCATTATTGGGGAGATTTGTTTTTGGCTCAGTGCTGCAGGCTTGAAGATGGTGCCGAAAGGTTGGATAAAATTAATTAGCCTTAGAGATGATAAAGACATACAGTGCTGAAGGCAATTGCAAATTAGTACATGTATGTAAATTCTGTCATTTACAGTGACCCTCATGTCATTCTAAAACTGTGATTTAATTACTTCTGTGGAACACGAAAGATGATATTTTAAAAAATGTCTTAGTGTTTTCTTTTTTTTTCTCAATACAATAAAAGCCAATATGCTATGCAAACCAGTGTCCACTGCACTGAATAAAAAAAGCAACTTTTATCTCCATTCAGACGTTTTTCTCACAGTTGACTTGTTTTAAGAATTTAAAAATATAAACTCACAATTCTGAGAAGTAACATCAGAATTATGAAATATAAACTCGCAACTGTGAGAAAAAGTCAGAAATACTTTTTATTCAATGGCGGAAACAAAAAAACTGAATTGTTAGATGTAAACTCAGAATACTGCGGAAAAAACCCTCAGAATTGCAAGAAAAAAATTCTGAATTCTGAAATATAAATTCAGAATTGTAAGAAAAATTTAAAAATCGTGAGAAATAAACTCAGAATTGTTATTTAAAAAAACTATGAATTCTGAGAAAAAAGGCAGAATTGTAAGATAAGAATTCTGAAACGTAATTTCAGAATTGTAAGACATTTTTTTTAAATTGTGAAATATAAACTCAGAATTGTGATTTAAAAAACCCTATGAATTCTGAGATGTAAACTCAGAATTCTGAGGAAACAACCCTCAGAATTGCACGAAAAAAGGCAGAATTGGGAGATATAACTTCAGAATTCTGAAATGTAAATTCAGAATTGTAAGAAAAATGTAAAAATTGTGAGATATAAACTCAGAATTTCAGAAAATAAACTCAGAATTGCAAAAACCCTAAGAATTCTGAGATATAAACTCTGAGGCAGAATTGTAAGAAACATGTCAAAATTGTGAAATATAAACTCAGAATTGCAAAAACCCTAAGAATTCTGAGATGTAAATCAGAATTGTGAGAAAAAAAATTCTTACAATTGTGAGAAAAACTTCAAGATATAAACTCAAATCTGTGAGAAAAAAAATAAGAATTAAGATATAACCCAGAATTGTGAGAGAAAAAAAAACTGAATTGCAAGAAAAAAACTAAGAATTCTGAGATATAAATCAAAATTGCAAGATATTAAAAAAATCTGAACTCCGACATAAAAATTGGAAGAATAACTCAGAATTACGAGATATAACTCAGAATTGTGAGATATAACTCAGAATTGCGAGATATAACTCAGAATTGTGAGATGTAACTCAAAATTAGAAGAAAAAACTCAGACTTCTGAAATTTAAACTCAGAATTACAACAGGATTCTGTTCATACAAACTTTTTTCTCAGAATTCTAAGTTTACAATTTTGTGAGAGACAGAGTCCAAATTGTGAAATAAAATGTTGCAATTAACTTTTTTTTTTTTTTTATCTGTGATGGAAACAGGCTCCCAAAATATGGTCCAATGTTTTTTGAACCCGGTTGATTTTCAAAATATCTTCATAGATATTGAAGACTTTATTTGAAGATGTGTGATAGTCTTGGATTTTGGCTCTAGGGATCGTGGAAGTGGGGTCCTAAGGGCCACGGTGCAGTTCTGCTGGTCAACTGTGACTCAGAGGCTGCATACAAGAAGACACTGGACAGCGAGACTGATGAGATCAGTAAAATCTCGGGTGAGTCAGGTCTGGTGTAAGAAATGGGAAGGATTAAAGTCTCACCGCAGATGTTTGTTAAGTGTAAATAGACTTTGTACCAAGCCCTGGGGTGTTGTGTACTTAACATTTTTAAACATTGTAGGCACAAAAGTAATGCTTCCTTATTATTAATTTATTATTAACCCTGTTTGACCAGAATGCATTGCAAGTCCAGTGAAAAGTTTTACCTTTTTTTTAACATTTAAATCAAACTCTGGTTTATTCAGTACTGATAAATATCCGTAAAAAATTGCATTCTGTTCTGTGCATATTAAACTGTTAACTTAGTTAACATCTGTCTCTACTCCTCAAATGGCATGCTGTGGAAATGAAGTGAGAATTACTATAAAATGTATTTTTTTTATGGCAGACTTGAAGGACATGTCCAAGATGATCCTGCGCACCAACGGTCCAGCTGAACTTCCTGACGGCTATAAATTGACCATGCACATCTCGCAGACCACTTCAGAGAACATGAGAGTCTTTAGACCTCGGACAAATGCAAAAATAGACAACTCTTTCAGTGAGTGAATAAAATAATATTTAATATAATATGCAGTAAAATGTTTGACATTTTTTTTAAAGAACAACACTAGAAATAATGTGAATTGTATAATGCATGAAAACCATTTGGTATGTGTGTGTGTGTATATATATAAATATATATGACTCCTCTTTCTTGTACCAGGGCATCAACTCCTAAAGTTGTTCCTGAAAGATTACATGATGGTGGTGGGAAAGGGCACGCTGACACAGGAAGTGCCCTATCTGGGAGGCAAAACTGAACTGGAGTTCTTTGTAGAAGGTCTTCGCTTCCCTGATAAAGACTTTAATGGGCTCATCACCATCAACCTTAGTCTAATAGAGCCCAGTAGCATGGTTAGTGAAGGAGACTGTCTGATCTCTCATGCAACCTGTAGGACATCTATTGCTTGTTCTTTTACTTAGTTAAATACCTATTCCAGTCTTGTAATAAAAGTTACACTTTAACACTCTTCTATAAAATGACTACAGATAATGAAATGAAAGTTCATTTAGAGCATATAATTCTCTTATAACCTCTAAATACTAAGTACGTTTGTTGTTATTATTTTCTTAAAGGGCTTCCCTGAATCTCCCGTCTTTACAGATCAAGTGGTATTTCACATTTCTCCCTGGATCATGACTCCAAACACCCTTAAACCTGTGGAGGTGTATGTGTGCAGGTGATTCAGTCAAAGCTTTCTTTAATCTGTTATACAGTATATGTGACCCTAGACCACAAAACCAGTCATGAGGGTCAATTTTTTGAAACTGAGATTTATACATCATCTGAAAGCTGAATAAATAAGCTTTCAATTGATGTATGGTTTGTTAGGATAAGACAATATTAGAAAATCTGGAATCTGATTGTGCAAAAAAAATTGCCTTAAAAGTTGTAAAATGAAGTTCTAAGCAGTGCATATTACTAATCAAAAATGAAATTTTTATATATTTACGGTAGTACATTTACAGAATATGTTCATGGAACATGATCTAATTAATATCCTAATGATTTTTGGCCACTTTGTCATCCTGTAAGTCGTGGGGATTGCTGAATGTTTTGTCTTTCTCGCAGCACAAAGGATAACTACACCTTTCTGAAGAGCATAAGGAAGCTGGTGGACAAGTGTGGCTACAAATTGAAAATATGTCATGAGTACATGAACCGAGGTGACCGCTGGATGCAGGTCAGTGAAATGAATTGGACAACAATCAAAAATCAAGCATCATTAGTTAGCGTTTGAACCTTCTGTAATAGTTGCACACCCTCTTATTTCGGTAAAACAACATTTTGCAGATTCTTGACCTCAACTGTATTATGATTTTAACTAGACAAGCACATCAGGTGTGTCATATGATATGAGTAATTCCTACTGACACTCATATCTTTCTCTTTCCGCAGGATGAGCTTGAGTTTGGTTACATTGACTCCCCCCATCATCAGTTCCCTGTTGTACTGGACTCTCCTCGTGATGGAGACCTTCAGGATTTCCCCTACGAGTCCATTCTGGTCAGTAAAACCAATAACTCCAATAGCTCAAAGGAAAATTCTCCCAAAATGGTCAATTACTCACTTACTTTCCCCCCTGTAATATTCCAAATCCACAAATCACAAGCACATGCTAATTTAAAGATGTATAGGAACACTAAAATATTGTATCACAGGGGCCAGACTTTGGGTACGTGACACGGTATGCTTCAAATGAGGAGGTGACCAGTCTGGACTCCTTCGGTAACCTGGAGGTTAGTCCACCAGTCACAGTGAATGGGAAAAGTTACCCACTGGGCAGGATCATCATTGGAGTGGCATTCCCTACGTAAGTACCACAACTCCACCTTCCTAATAGTAACCACAGAGACTTAGAAACCAGTCATAAGTGTCAGTTTTTCAAAATTGAGATTTATATATCATCTGAAAGTTGAATAAATAAGCTTTCCGGTGATATATGATTTGTTAGGACTGGACAATATTTGGCCGAGATACAACTATTTGAATCTGGAATCTGAGAGTGCAAAAAAATAAAAATAGTGGGAAATTACCTTTAAAGTTGTCCAAATTAAGTTCTTAGCAATGCATATTACTCACCAAAAATTACGTTTTGATACATTTACGGTATGAAATTTACAAAATATCTTAATGGAACATGATTTTAATGCATTTTTGGCTATTGCTACAAATATACCCCAGCGATTTAAGACTGGTTTTGTGGACCAAAAATACATTGTTGATTTTTCTTTCTCTGCCAAAAATCATTAGGATATTAAGTAAAAATCATGTTTCGTGAAGATATTTAATACATTTCTTACTGTAAAAATATCAAAACTTTAGTTTTTAAATAGTAATATGCATTGCTAAGAACTTTATTTACCAAAAGGTAAACTTTAAAGGTGATTTTTTCAGTATTTAGATTTTTTTGCACCCCCAGATTTTCAAATAGTCGTATCTCAACCAAATCCTAACAAACCATACAACGGAAAGCTCATTTATTCAGATTTCAGATGATGTATACATTTCAATTTTAAAAAATTGACCCTTTATGACTGCTTTTGTGATCCAGGGTCACATATTGTTCCAAACAAGATATATGTAGATCGAAAAAAACAAACTTTTACCTTAAGATTCAACAAGATTGCTTGTGTTCATTTGAAGTGCAACACATGGCCGCAACATGACCCAAGTCGTTCAGGACTTCCTGTGGGCACAGAAGGTTCAAGAGCCAATAGCACTGTTCTCTGACTGGCTGGTTGTGGGTCATGTGGATGAGTTTATGACCTTTGTTCCAGCCCCTGACCAAAAGGTAAACAGATATATTCAGAATACTACAGAACACTTGCAGCCTGAAATAATTAAATTGATAGTTCACCCAAAAATGAAAATTTGGTCTTTAATTACTCACCCTTATGTTGTTCCAAACCCATAAGACCTTTATTCATTAACATATTTTTGATAAAATCCGAGAAAAATTTGTGTTCTGAAGATGAACGAAGGTCTTATGGTCTTACAGAATTTAAATTTTTGGGTGAACTCACCCTATAAGACTTTGCATCTAATGCCCACCAAGGCTGCATTTTTTAAATCAAAAATATAGTACATTTTGGTTTGATTGTTCAGAAATTCCGGTTGCTGCTGGCTAGCCCTGATGCCGCATACAAAGTTTTCAGAAGCTTAGAAAAAGGAGGACATGGAGATGCAAAAATGTTTCCAGGTAAGCACTCACTCATTTTTAGTTTCCAAAAAGGTTTACTATCCACCAGTTTATATTCTAGGTATTGGCTTTATCTGAACAGATATGCCGGAGGCCATCACTGTAAATGAGATCCTGGATGACAAAAAACTACTGGCTGGAAATAGATACGTGCAGGTCAGAACACACAACATTTACACTTAACATTAAGATCTGTTTTGTGTCCAAACTGTGCCTAGATATTTTTGTAGCCAGATTCACAGGTCGTTTTTTTTTTTTATTGCAATGAATAACGCTGGCTTCTTCTAATCTTTCACTCAGAACTGTATTGACTGGAACAGGGATGTGCTGAAGAAAGAGCTGGGGTTGGATGAAGAGGACATCATTGACTTGCCCATCCTGTTCAAAGTGATAGAAGAGAAGACGGGCCCTAGAGCTGTGGCTTACTATCCCGACATGGTACGGTACTTTATTGAGAACTTACTGAAAGTCACAATAGAGTGTCTTCTTATCAAGACTGCATTTATTTAATCAGTAATATTGTGAAATACTACGTTTGTTTTAAAAGAACACCCCACTTTTTTTGAAAATAGGCTCATTTTCCAACTCCCCAAGAGTTAAACAGATGAGTTTTACCATTTTTGAATCCATTCAGCATATCTCTGGGTCTGGCACTTTTAGCATAGCTTAGCATAAACATTGAATCTAATTAGACTGTTAGCATCTCGCTCAAAAATGACCAAAGAGTTTTGATATTTTTCTCTTCTGTAGTTTCATCGTGTACTAAGACTGACAGAAAATGAAAAGTTGCGATTTTCCAGGCTGATATGGAAAGGAACTATACTCTCATTTCAGTGCAATAATCAAGGAACTTTGCTGCCGTACCATGGGTGCAGCAGGCACAATGATATTACGTAGCGCCTGAAAATAGTCCCCAGCTAGGCTAGGGTAACTTCCAACGTGACCAGCATTAAGCCACTAAGCCAATAGTAAAATAGCTGGGGACTATATTCAGGCACTGCGTAATATCATTGCGCCTGCTGCACCCATGGTCGATTCTGATTCTGTCGTTCTTAGTACACGATGTAACTAAGAAGAGTTAAGTTTTAGACAGGAACAATACTGAAAATCTTAGGTCATTTTTGAGTGAGATGATAACAGTCTAATCAGATTCAATCATTTATGCAAAGCTATGCTAAAAGGAGATCCGGAGATCAGCTAAATGGATTCAAAAACTGTAAAACTCATCTGTTTAACTCTAGGGGAGTTCCTGTTCCTGTAATGCATTTTAAAATTCATTCCTGTGACGCAAAGCTGAATCTTCAGCATCATTACGCCAGTCTTTAGTATCACATGATCTTTTAGAAATCATTCTAATATGCTGACATGCTCCTCAAGAAACATAAATTGCTATTATCAATCTTGAAAACTGTGCGTAATTTAAAATATCATTAACCCATCCTACCAAAACAATACTTTTGAGCTTTGTTTTGATGCATTACCTATATTACTTACCCTCAGGTGAACATGATCGTGTTGGGGGATCAGCTGGGCATCCCAAAACCATTTGGGCCGAAGGTGAATGGCACGTGCGTTCTGGAGACAGAGGTGTGCGCTCTTCTGGAGCCTCTGGGTCTCAAATGCACCTTTATTGATGACTTTGCCCCATACCACAAACTCCTGGGTGAAGTTCACTGCGGTTCCAATGTTCGTCGAGAACCATCGCCTTTCAGATGGTGGAACATGGAGCTGTGAGAGAGAGAGACTAGACCTGTCAAGTGCCTATTAAGGATTTCAGAATAGTTAATTTTAGCAATAATCAATGCATAGAGCAAATACTACAAATGTAAACTGTCATTTACTCACCCTCATGTTGTTCAAGCAGCACGAATGGTCATTTGTATAACTATGCACTATGTTCAGAAGCCATATAACAACTTTCTGTGGCGAACAGACAAAACTGTGAGTGCCTGTTCACTGATAAAACCACTTTGTTGGATCCACACATGGGTTTTGAAGAGAGCAAATTGTACACTGTGTGCAAACAACAGTTTTAGTAGTTTTTTTAGCAGTATAGTAACTCCTCAGGCTGCAGTGGTGCTGTTTCAGAATTTCTAAGAAGATTAAGGGCTAACAATTAAAATTTATGTTTTAAAGTTCAAAAATAATGTTAACCACTTGCAGATTAAGATGAAAAAGGATTAAAAAGTCTGTACCTATGTTTTCATAACTATGAACAATATTCTGTGTTGCCTTATTAATAATGACTGAATTTGATTTTCTAATTGGTGATTGTCTTGGGTGTGTATTTTTCCATAATAATGTGCATTACAGCAATAAACAAACATTCCATTAAACACAATTTTGTTTGTTTTATTACCAAAAAAGGAGAAAATGTCTTATTTACAGTGAAACATTTCATAAAAGTAGTATAATAAGCACTTGTAAAGGAGAACACAATCACTTGCAGAAAGCAGTCGGTGTTTGTTTGGAATGAGTTTGTGCTTAATATATCTAGCATGTGCAAACGCATTATTTACAGTTTGACCAATCAGCAGAGACTTAGGCTAAAGTATAGATTCTGCCACTCAAAAATATTTTCCCTTCTCCATATACAGTTTAAGTATCACCCCAACAGCATTATTTATAAGCAAAAAAATCTATCAAAAATTCTACTGTGCCTTTTCAAACAAGATGTGAATTAGGACTTGGTAATGACTTTAGGAATGCCATGTTTCATGTTATTTTTTAAAACAAGTATCGTATACATTAAATACAATGGTTTTAAGTAGCTCTAAAAAGATATTTTGCCATTTACCTTTTTTAATGTCACAGCTGAGGATAACTACTTGCCTAAGCCTGTATGCCATAAGTCAATGATAAGAATGGGACCACAGTACTATCATTACATAAAAAAAATGTATACAGTTGAAGTTAAATTTTACATACACTATTTTACCAAAACGGGAGGGATCATACAAAATGCATGTCATTTTTTACTCAGTCCTGACCTGAAGAAGATATTTCACATATAAGACATTTACATAAAGTCCACAAGAGAAAATAATAATTGAATTCATAAAAATGGCTGTTCAAAAATGACCTTGTTTGTCCTGAACCAGTTAAACTGCCCGCTGTTCTTCAGAAAAATCCTTCGGGTCTCACAAATTCTTTAGTTTTTCAACATTTTTGTGTATTTGAACCCTTTCCAACAATGACTGTATGATTTTGGGCTCTATCTTTTGACACTGAGGACAACTGAGAGACTTATATGCAACTATTACAGAAGGTTCAAACTCTCACTGATGCTCCAGAAGGAAAAATGATGCATTAAGATCCAGGGGTGAAAACTTTTGAACAGAACAGAATTATTTTTGCCTAAAGATCCCCTGGATCTTAATGCATTGTGTTGCTCAGTTGCCCTCAGTGTGAAAAGATGGATCTGAAAATCATACAGTCATTGTTGGAAATGGTTCAAATACACAAAAATCCTGAAAGGTGTAAACTTTTGAACGGGGTCATTTTTATGAATCAAACTATTATTTTCTCTTGCGGACTATTTGTAAACACGTTTTATGTGAAATATGTTATTCAGGTCAGTACTAAATAAAAACAAACATGCAGTTTGTATTATCTCTCTTGTTTTGATAAAATAATTAACATTTTGCAGATTCTGCAAGGTGTACGTAAACGTTTAACTTCAGCTGTATAATCTGAAATGGGCATTTTTTTGTTCTCAACAATCTTAACATGAATAAAAAGTGTATTTGTGTTTGAAAACAAAACAAAATGCCCAACATGTGCATTGAACGTCAAGCATTTTCTGAATATATTCTGACCTAGAGTTTTCAGTCCGTATCCACTATGATGTGTCCGCAGTTTTACATTCATATTGCTCACTCAACTAAAAAGACTTCAATATCTGACCCTTTAGTCTGCACAGCTAGCTTTAAAAGATGAAACTACAAACACAAAGCTACTACATTAGTGTACAGTTTACACACGTCAGTTTCACCACAAACAGCTGTGGCCATACAAAATATGTTGATCAATAAAACAGCATCTGAATAAATAATATTTAAAAAGTATACAGCATCTCACCTGATCTATTCATTTTATTATAAATTATAATGCCTACGCTTGGTTTACTGGATGGGATTTGAAATTGCTTGGGTGCTTGACACCAGAACTACACTGAAGAACAACATTTAAACATTTACCTATATTCATTGTCAACATCATTACACCATGACACAAAGGGCAACAAAACAGAACCACACATAGATGTGTATTACAATGCTTTGCGGATTCACGTGTATTTTAAGCATGATGGATTTAGGTTAAACCTCATTTGTCATTCTGAAAGCTTGTGACAACTTACTACCCCATTACTAAAAGATCTACTCACCACAGTGAGCCTCAATAAATAAATAAATAAATATGACTAATAAAACCCAAACCCACACAACAAGGGCCACTTCTGAAAAAAACAAACAAAGACAGAAAGAAAGAAAGAAAGAAAGAAAGAAGGGCAGCCTACGATAAGGCCATAATCATGCGTGATTCACTGTCAGCTGGCAGCTCTTCTCTGTTCTTCTATATGCATATCAGCCTTCACCCCAAGCCAGGCAGGTTTACTATTTTGCCTACAGACCAACAGCCACATGATAGAAGATAACGGGGTTGAGTCCTTACAAGAGCGCGCTGATATTCTGATCCACACTGGACTGTATGCCTCGAGGCTGGAACTTGCAGTTCACACCTCTTCACACCCGTGTCTCTACAGGAACTCATCCGCTGCAGAGGGCTGCTTATGAAAATGCTGAAAATAGGACATAATTAATAATGATTAACAAGAAAGACATTTAGAAACATATGCATATATATATATATATATATAGGGTGCAATTTGCCGGGGGGATGGGGATAAAAACATCCCGCGAACCCGCTCCTAAGTCCGGTTAAGAATCATTCGCGATATGCACTTTAAAGCCCGGTTCTGAAACAAATGTTTCGCTACACGCACTTTAAAGTTCTGTTCTGAATCAAATAATTCACCACACGCACTTTGAAGTCCCGTTTTAAATCAAACGAGTGTCACATGATCCTTCAGAAATCATTCTAATATAGTGATTTATTACTTTTATTATCAATGTTGGAACTCTTTAAACTGCTTAATATTTTTTTGAACCTATGATACTTTTTTTAGGATTCTTTGATGAACACAAAGTTAAAAAGAACAGCATTTATTCCAAATAAAAATCTTTTCTAACAACATAAGTCTTTACTATCACTTTTTATCAATTTCACACATCCTTGAATAAAAGTATTATTTTTTTCAAAGACAGCAAAAAGAAAGAAAAAATTGACTGGCCCCAAACTTTATTGCTACAAAAGTTTTCAAAAGTCTTTTTAAAGTTTTATTTACCAAAGAATCCTGAAAAACGTATCACAGGTTCTAAAAAAAATCAGCATATTAGAATGATTTCTGAAGGATCATGTGATACTCAATACTGGAGTAATGATGCTAATAATTTAGCATTGCATCACAGGAATAAATTATATTTTAAAGTTTATTAAAATAGAAAACCGCTATTTTAAATTCCCCAGAATTTTTAATCAAATAAATGCAGCATTGATGAGCAGAAAAGTCTCCTTTAAAAGCATTAAAAATCGTACTATTTTCAGGCGCTGTGTAATATCATTGCGCCTTCTGCACCCATGGTACGGCAGCAAAGTTCCCTGATTATTACGCCGGAATGAGAGTATAGTTCCTATCAGCTTGGAAAATCTCAACTTTTCATTTTCTGTCAGTCTTAGTATACAATGTAACTACAGAAGAGTCAAGTTTTAAATATAAAAATATAAAAAATATTTGGTCATTTTTGAACAAGATGCTAATCGTCTAATCAGATTCAATGATTTATGCTAAGCTATGCTAAAAGTGCTGCCGGCAGAACCGGAGATTGGAGGAATTGATTCAACGGTAAAACTCATCTGTTTAACTCTAGGGGAGTTGGAAAATGAGCCTATTTCCAAAAAAAGTGGAGTGTTCCTTTAAAGTTTTTAAATATTCTTTTTTATATTGCAATCATCTCACATTTAGTCTTTAAATTAAGGTAGAAACAACATAAAGACAGTAGATTTTATGACTGAAGGAGAGTATCACTGATAGCAATATTACTGATGTCTCTTATTATGGTATAATTAAGAGCTATTAATGTGTACATTTATTAGACTTTAAGAAATAACTTCTATTTTAAGTGAACTTAACATGCCCTTCAGCATGTAGGAAATATACTTTCTTAAACATCTTACTAACCCCAAACTTTTGATTTGTAATGTACATTTCTAAATCATTAAGAGGTACAACAATGCAAATATATACTAGCAATATCACTTGAGTACGAGAGCGATAGCGGCTCTATATCAGCATGGCTGTGATTAGGCCAGAGGCACAAGTGCTGGAGGCAATCACAGCCTCTGATATAGAGCCAGTATCGCTCTTGTACTCAAGTGATACTGCGTTTATACAACAATCCGATGGAACATGTGTGTAATTTAACAAGAAACGAACTACTTCCTTCCGCCACAGATTCAAAGTTCAAGTTGACAGTTAAACATACGTCACTTTTAGAACTCGTATCAAGGGAATGTGCTGCTTCAGTTAGGTTATTAGTGAGAAATAATGTCTGTATTCAAAATCGCTCCCTATACCCTCATTCACTATTCCCTACATTAGTCCACTCATACAGTTCACATTATTTATCTTGAACTCTGTCATGGAAATTATGTATAAACCATAGTTAAACGATTTCATAATTTGTACCAGTGTTGTATTACACTGTATGACGCCATGGACAAGCGCATTGTAAAATGAATGGTTGATGATTTTGGCGAGACGCGAGAATTCATTCAATCAGCACTTCTTGCTGTTTGGCCTGTTAGTAAAGATTCCCATGCATCTTCGTTGTCTGTTGAGTTTTCGGAATTGATATCAAATGAAATATTCATAAAAAATCAGTCCGCCATGTTTGTGTCTTCTTAGATGTGGTTCGTTAACTTTAATCAGATTTGAGAACCAGAAAGAACATACACATATATATATATACACCTGATAATAGCCCAATAAACATAAAATAAAACAAATATAATCAACATTTTTGCTGTTCCTAACCTGTTGATGGACATCCATGAAGTCATCTACAGCCTACAGGACAGCTAGCAGTTCTGTGCAGGACAAATGTGATGTTCAAGAGCAATTAATACAGGTATGGAGAGGAATGAAATATGAAATATGATATGAGGTAATATCGAACATGTTATCAGTTTAGCTTTTCCTGAAATCAACTTCATAATCATCTTCCATGCTCTTTATGATTCTGCTCTGCATATAAATGGCATTTTTATGACTAGCATGTTCCTCTTACCGAGTGTTGTCTCTCTGTTTTTGGACGAGGTTCAGAGTGCTGACGAAAGGGACCTAGAGTGAAATAAGAATTACTAAAACTGAAACAAATTCAAATTAAAAGTGAATTCTGAATATTAATACATATTACAACAGTATATCAATAATACTAAAATAGCCTTGGCTCTATTGTTTCCCTCTGCTGTACTTATTCCCTTTGGCTTTATGAGTCAAGTCTTTGCTCATGTTACACAGACTGAAGTACAATGTTGCAGTTGCAGATTTTCTTTATTAGGTAATTATGGGTGCAACAGGTTAAACACAGATCTCCCGTCTTCCTGTATTTGATCTAATTTCTGAATTAAATCTCTTAAAGTAAAATAAACCCTTAAGATAATACCACAGCAGGAAGTTTGTTATTTTGTTTGTGATTCATCATATTTATCTTAATTTTTCCTACTATTACCTATCAAGGAGAATACCATTTAGATTATAGATTATACATTTGGCAAATGCCTTTATCTCTGAGAATCAAATGCATGACCTTGGCACTGTTAGAAACCCCAGATAGCATGCGATCATTGAAACAATGTTGAGATTACAACAATAAAACGCCACTGAATCAACATTAGTACATCACTGCTGTTGAATCAACACTGAAATCATCATACAGAAAATTACACTACCCTGTATGACTGATTCTACATCACTGTTGTTGATGAGGTCATAAACTCAAAATTAGAATTCCCATGGCCTTTTGACATGTAAGAGGTCATTTTACTATACAGACTTCATGTAAGTTTCAAAACTCGAAATTTTTCTGTTAGTCTAAAAACAGCTTATATTGAATCCAATCTGCTAAAACAAAAACATAATAGTGTGGCTAAACACTATATATTTAGCCCACTGTTTTGCGACTGTGGTAAGTAAATAATGGCAAACGCTGTTCTATGCAGAAACCAAATGATAAAGATGGCTCCGAAGACAACAAGACTTCTGATCCCTAAACTTTATTTTTAATGATGATCTAGACTGCATCAGTAAGAACTTAGTTCACTCCCTTTGTTCACATCCTTTTACCGCGTATTCATTTACAAACAAGGGACAATTCGACGCAGGATTTGCAGAAAGACTGAAACTAAAAGACAATATTGTGCTGACTATTAATAAATCAATAATAATAAATATTGAAATTAACAAAAATAATAAATGGTAATAGTCAGTGAATCAACATTACACTATGATGTTGATTCTACACCCTTGCTGTTGAATCAATACTGAAATAAAAAATGATCATTATCAATATCGTTTATGTGATTGTGATTCTAAACACTAAAAATTTGTTGAAACACTAAAAATACAACTGATATGTGCAATATAATGTTGCCATCTCAAAGTTTGGGGAAAACCTTTTCAAACATAAATGACACCCTTTCAGCATTTGCGTCAGGTCATCATGCTGTGAACAACTCAGCACTGAATAATAGATGCAATACATGGGGCTACGTGATGATATTCTTGCTCACATTCATGCCACCTGCGCTTCAAGAAATTCTGTCGAAACTATAATCAGAAAATTCCTAATAAATATTTCTAACGATACATGCAGCACCACACGCATGCATTTACATTTACATTTAGTCATTTAGCAGACGCTTTTATCCAAAGCGACTTAGAATTGGGAATACATAAAGTGATTTGTCTTAAAGAGGGAAGCAGACAGAGGCAGTGCTCGTTATACCAAGAACAGTGTTGTTCCAAAAACAAGTACAAGCTAGAAAGGGAAAAAATAAAGTGTTTTTTTATGATGAAATCAAATAGTGTTGAAAAAGATTTTTTCTAAAGTTTTTAGCTGTTGCTTGAAGCTTGTCAGGGAATCAGCATTGTGGATAGGGGTAGGAAGCTCGTTCCACCAGCCAGGAACAGTGAATAAAAAATGTTCTGGAAAGTGATTTTGCACCTCTCTGTGATGGTACCGCAAGGCGTCGCTTACTAGCGGATCTCAGACTTCTGGAGGGGATGTAGATTCGTAGTAGGGAGTGGAAACACGCGGGTGCAGAGGCAGTGGTTGTTCTATATGTAAGCATCAATGACTTGAACTTAATGTGAGCCGCAATCGGTAGCATGCGTCTTGTACTCTTGTAAACGCACCTTGAAGACTTTTGTTTTCTTTGCGCACAATAAGTATTCTCGTAGCTTCATAAAAATACAGTTGAACCACTAATGTCACATGGACTATTTCTCGATGTCCTTACTACCTTTCTGGGCCTTGAACAAGTCAGTTGCGTTGCTGTCTATGCAGGTCAGAAAGCGGATTTCATTTCATCAGAAATATCTTCTTTGTGTTCAGAAGATGAACGAAGGTCTTGCGGGTTTGTAAAGACAGAAGGTGAACTATCCCTTTAATTCAAAGTGACTGAGTTCGACTTTTATCTAAATTTCAACGCTGATCCAACATAGTTTAAACATTGTAATGTTACCATGCTATCTGGGATCACACGCTACTGTTTGAGCTACATAGAGGTTAATGCTAATGATGCAGCTTTAGGGTTGTAAAATAAGCAAATATTGTCTTATAAAGGCTTAAATTGCATAATATTTACAATGAAATAAATTAGAGCACAACATATTTCTGGACTCCTCAATGCAGCATTTTACACACAAAAATTGTACTCCTTTTAATATATAAATATTTGCTTAGGTTGTTGGGAGGTGACATGTTTGTTTTATCTCACCATGTGAACTGCTCTGACTAGTAGTACCAGAGCCGTCTTCCAACCACACGCCGCTGTATGTAAACGAATCTCGTTTGTGAGGCGTACCGGCTGAAGAGAGACTCTCCTGTGTTCCAGAAAAATGAAAAACATATGCAAACAACAGAACCAGTCAGTCTTGACAAATGATATAGGTGTATTGATATTTCTCCTCTCACAATTAAATGCAAATTCCAATACGCCCCGTACACATTCGGCTTTCAGTAGTACAGGCGTTTAAATACATGTAGTTCTCTCTGCCTGTCAGTTTGTATGAATACATTATCAATTTTAACGGTGACAACATTTTGAACACAATGTATCTTTTAAGTAAAATATGAGTCACATATTGATCAATGATGTGTCATGGGTGGATGTGAACGCACCAGTCCTGTGTCATAGTCCTCCGTCGCTTCGTGTTCCTGCTCGTTCTCCTCCACCACGCTGGTGAAGCTACTGGCATTGGATGAGGAACGAGACAGATCCTGAGACTCTGGGATAGAGGGAGCTCGACAGCACAGGGCCGAACTACAAAAACACACACATATGAGGACTTACATTTGCTGAACATTTCCCCAAATCTGTTCCAATGAAGAATCTAATTTATCATCATCTTGAAAGGGTTAAGTGTAAGTAAAGGTGTAATTTTTGTGTGAACAAACCACCATTAAATGCATATGCTCAATAGCTGGATGCATATTGTGTTTGATTTAATATTTAATAAAGTTAGTTTAAGAACAAAGCTCACTTTTTGACCGCTGCACATTAAAACTACTGCACCTACATCAGATTGAATATTCGCACTGCTCTGCTCTGCCCATGTGATTAAAAATGTGTTGTTTGGGCTGTATTCTGCCATTACATAATGCTAATGGAGTATGTGACGAAAGCACTAGCCATATTCATGTTTAGTGATTGCAGGTGTGATTTCTCAACACATTCATAAAATTTCAAAGCAGTTGTATTAGTAATGAGTCGTATTACTAAAGACTCCTAAGTAGTAACAGAGGCCTTCTAAAGTGAACTGATATGGAAAAATATTCATATTTACAACTTTACAAACAC
The DNA here is from genome assembly GCA_033026305.1 of Cirrhinus molitorella. NCBI lineage: Eukaryota > Metazoa > Chordata > Actinopteri > Cypriniformes > Cyprinidae > Cirrhinus > Cirrhinus molitorella. Next base: position 31,166,341 of record CM065130.1, read on the forward strand.
AATCTCTAGTGTTTACGAGAGAGTTGTGTTCCAGCGGATGACGTGGGCACAGCATAATCCCTGTTGAGAATATGCTAGTCTCTCGAGAACCAAATTTTGCTTACAGCAAAGAAAAAACATTTTTCTCTTTCTTTACAAATCCTTGTTTTGTCTTCTGATTCATGACTGGTGTTTTGTTTTCCTACATTTGCCGCTGGAACGCCACTCTCTCGTGAAAGTGCGTCTGACAATTAGTGAAAGCTGGAGAACATAGTTCATACATTTTTAAATATGCATATTTTTATTACACAAACCCATGGATTTACTTTAGAAGGCCTTTATCAACCCCCCGGATCCATGTGGAGCACTTTTTATGATGGATGGATGCACTTTATTGGACTACAAAGTCTTAACAACACCCATTCAATGCTATGGCAAAGCTTGGAAGAGCCAGGGCATTTTTTTAAATAAAAAACAAGCTGTTTTCGTCTGAAAACAGAAAGCCATATACACCAATGTGAAAAACAAACTCATCAACATCTTGAAAGGGCGGAGGGAAATGTGTCAGTAAATGTGTCATTCCTGTGTGAACTAACCAGCATTAAATGCATACGCTCAATAATTGGATGCATATTCTTTATTATTTAACATTATTTAACATAAAGTTGCTTGAGGTATATTTAATTCACTTTTGAAGGAATTCAAATTTCAGTTGCTGTATCACCATCAAACACGAATCAGCTATTAACTTTTTGACCTTTGCACCTTGAAACAACCGTACCTACATCAGACTGAATATTCGCACTGCTCTGACCATGTGATTAAAAGGTCTTGTTTGGGCTGTATTTTGCTATTGCATAATGACAATATAGTATGTTATGACAGCTCAGTTGACCTACATTCATGTTTAGTGATTGCAGATAGGTCTTCTCAACATTTATACAAGTTCAAAGTAGCTACATTTCTGATAACTCCTTAATAAACTAGTAAAGCTATAACAATAGTTTGAACTCAAATATTGTAAAACAAATATCTATTCTTTGCTGCTGGGAGTGGTTTTATGTAGAGGGTAATAAAAAGTCTAAAACGAGGAGTGGCTTGTGATCAACTACCTATTGTTCCCTTTGAACATGCCACCTAACCTCAGGCTATTTACTTACTACACATGAATGTGATATTCAGCTTTGAGGATATTACATTTATAGATTACATGAGAAAAATAAACAGTGAAAAAACAAATGTATTATTAATATGTGACCCTGGACTACAAAACCAGTGATGAGGATAATTTTTTTATTTTAAAAAACTGAGTTATACAGCATAGCTGAATGAACAAGCTTTCTATTGATGTATGGTTTGTTAGGATAGCACAATATTTGGCCAAGATACAACTATTTAAATATCTGAAATCTGAGGGTGCAACAAAATCTTTAAAGTTGTCCAAATTAAGTTCATAGCAATGCATATTACTAATCAAAAATTAAGTTTGGATATATTTATGGTAAGAAATGGACAAAATATCTTTATGGAACAGCATCTTTACTTAATATCCAAATGATTTTTGGCATTTTGGGCAAAAAAAAAAAAAAAATCGATAAATATGACCCAAAAAATGTATTGTTGGCTATTGCTACAAATATATCTGTGCTACTTACAACTGGTTTTGTGGTCCCCAGTCACATATAACACCAGTGCAATGATAGTGAATTTCAATTTTGTTTTTGATGCACATACATTACTGTTTAGGGTAAGTCCTTTTTTGTTTTGAAAAGAAATGAATACCTTTATTTAGGAAGAATGAACTTTTCATCATTAAATTGATCATAAGTGACAGTAAAGACCTTTACAATATTACAAAAAAAATATTTCAAATAAATGTTACTCTTTTGAACTTTCTATAAAAAATTCATGAAAAATGTGTCAGATTAAGGAATAAAAATGATTCCTGAGCAACAACTCAGCACATTAGAATGATTTCTGAAGGATCATGTGACACTGATGACTGAAGTAATGATGCCAAAAATACAGCTTTACCCTTACAGAACAAATTATACTTTAATATATATTAACATAGAAAACAGCGATTAAATTGTAAAAATATTTCAAAATATTACTGTTTTTACTCTATTTATGATCAAATAAATGTAGGGAAAAACTAGACATCCATATGCAGTTTAGGGTTAAGGAGGACTGAATTGGAGTGTGTGTTTACAAAAGTAAGTGTTTTCATTGGTGCTCACCCAATCTTGGTGATTTGCATCTCAGGTGAGCTCTGACTTGACGAGTTGTCTAATCTGAAGTCCTGAGTGGTGTGTCCACCATCAGATGTCCTCTGTGGACTAGGGGACACCTCTCGACTGCTGGATTGTAATGATTAACACATCATAGTTTCAGATAAAAGACACTTATTTTTCAGATTCTTACTGAACTTAACACAGACTAGATTCTAATCTTTGTTTTTTCCTTTTTATGGTTTTTCTGCCACATGACAACAAAATTATTACAAGTAATAATTTACGCTAAACTACTTAAAGGGTTTTCCTCCAAGAATTTCTTCCTTTTGCTCTTTGTTATTTAAACAGAATATCCACTTTGACATTTTCCAAAGACTTACAAAAATACAATGTCTTGCGAAAGTATTCATGCCTGAGGGGTTCTATATGCTTTGGACTAGGTTTTATCTATATGTTGCTGTGTTGAGCTTTCCTTCCACTCTGACAAGTCTGACACTAGAAAACAGGCCCACATCATCCCAGCACACTTTACTGGATGCTACTGTGCAGGTGATGAAAAGTGCCTGGTTTCCTCCATACATCATCCATGAAACTGAGGATCATCAGACAAGAAAATCTTGCTTCTCTAAGTCTGAGAATTTTTCTGAGATACTTCGTTGCAAATTCCAAGTGTGTTTTCATGTGTCTTCACTGAGGAGAGAATTGAGTTTGGCCACACTGCATAAAGCCTAAATCGGTGGAGTGTTGCAGTGATGTTTGTCCTTCTGCAAATTTCTCCCATATGATCATGGAGCTCAACTAGAATGACCATCAGCTTCTTGGTCAGCAGTCTAACCAAGGCCCATCTCCATCAATTGCTCAGTTTAATCAGGAGGCCAGCTCTAGAAAGAGCCCTAGTTGTTCCAAACTTCTTCCATTAAGGGTAATGGAGACTACATGCTTTTGTAAACCTTTAATGCAGCGGAATTTTTTCTGAACCCTTCCCCAGATCTGTGCCTTGACGCAGTCCTGTTTCTGAACCTTTTATTGAGAGGTTGTGCCTTTCCAAATCATACTCATTCAAATGAATTTGCCACAGGTTAACTTCACTCGAAGAGTAGTAACATCTACAAACAATATAAATTCTCTTGAACTATTTCGAGTGTCCCAGAAAAGGGTATGAATACTTATGTACTGGAATAATTTCAGTTTTTTATTTCTAATACATTAGCAGATGTAGATGTGATGTTAAAAAAAAGTGATTTAAAGCAGTTTAACAAAAGGCTGCAACATAAAACATTAAAAAAATGAATACTTTCGCAAAGCACTGTAAATTTTCTTGTCATAAAACGGCAAGGCATAAAAAAACTTACCTTCTCTCCTGAACTTCTTGTATGTTCTCAATCCCAATAGCACTGCTCCTCCTGGAACTGAATGGACCAGATTTCTTACGGGTTGGGCTTTTTCCAGGAATAATCAAAGACTGCGGAAAAATCACATTTGGGTCAGATTTTGATTCAGATTATTAGCCACTACATAATATTTTCCATACAAGCACTTTCTTTATTTCTTACCATATTATTCATTTTAACCTTTATTTGGTCTTTTTTGACTTGCCATTTATTTGTCTGTTTATATTATTATTATTATGATGTCTAAGGAAAACATCTTGAATGACCATTGTATATAAAATGTTTTGTGTAACTCAACTTGCTGTGTCTACTGTCATTAGGTTGGTGGTAGTTTTATGATTAAACACAAGATCAAAACAGAAAGAGGATTATCAATACTGCTAGAAGTCCTTGAGCACTCTTATTATTATTACTAAAAATGGACAAGCCCTTCAACATCATCAGAGAGCTTGTTGAGTGATTTAACTTGATTTCAGATCTGTGCATTAAGCCTTTGCAGTAAAAACTGGCATAGATGGAAAAATCTCTTTTTAACAAAGCTATCCGCAAGTTTGCAGTTTTGCAAACACATTTGATCATTATCTGGTTTCTGGGACAGTTGTTTGCAGACACACTAGTACATTAGGATGGCTAATAGGCGGTTTTGTCAGCCTGTCATGAGAGGCTTTCTCAGTTATTGCTGTTGCACTCGTTGTCATAGTGATAGAGACGGGACGGTCACTTGTGGAGAGCCCCATCTGTTCCACCAACCAGCATCCAAACAGATCATAAGAGCTCATTACATGTCAGTTTTTTGCTTGCGTAATGATAAAATGATGAAGATCAGAAATGGCAGGAGAAGACTTGGTCTACCATCAGCACAAGCTTCACAGATGTGGCATGATAACACAAGCACTCAAAGATCAAACCCACTGGCAGGGCATGCTGCAAGCCAGCTGTGACTGTTGCTGACCTCCATATTTGAGTTCATACTCACAATGCCAGGTGTTTTGGGGGTGTCTGGGGGGTTGTGTGTAAAGCTTCCACTGTGGCTTGTGGAGACAGTGTGTGGTTTCTTGTTACTGAGGCCCATAGCATCCATGGACTGACTTCTATTGCGGATTACTCGCTGGAAAGTGATAAACAATGCATTGCATCACTGCAACCCAACACTAGAGGGCACTACAATTGCTTATATGAGAGCTAGAGAAAGGACAATGAAACAGAAAGTGGCTATGATTGGACTTGCACAGTACATACTTACAGCTACTGTGAGAAATACAAAGTTTCAATATGCAAAGAACACCAGGTGACTTTCTTCATTTGCCAAAATGTGCAAAATGTAAGTACACTACCAGTCAAAAGTTTTTGAAGATTTTAAAGAAGTCTCGTTTGCTCACCAAGCCTGATTTTTATCCAAAATACAGCAAACGCAGTAATATTGTGAAACATTTTTACTATTTAAAATAACTGCTTTCTATCTGAATATGTTTTAAAATGCAATTTATTCCTTCGATCAAAGCTGAATTTTCAGCATTACTCCAGTGTCACTTCAGTGTCACTTGATCCTTGAGAAATCATTCGAATATGCTGATTTGCTGTTCAAGAAATATTTATAATTATTATTATTATCAGTATTTCAAACAGTAGTACAGAATACTTTTTTCAGGATTCTTTGATGAATAGAAAGATCAGCATTTATCTGGAATGTATTATTTTTTGGAAAGAAATTATAGAAATTAATACTTTTATTTAACAAGGATGCTTTAAATTGATCAAAAGTGATGATAAAGATATTTATCATTTTACAAAAGATTTCTATTTCAGATAAATGCTGTTCTTCTTTACTTTATATTCATCAAAGAAACCTGAAAAAATTATACTCAGCTGTTTTCAACATAATAATAATAATAAATAGAATATTACAATGATTTCAGAAGGATCATGTGACGCTAAAAATTAAACTTTAAAATCACAGGAATAAATTACATTTTAAAATATATTCAAATAGAAAGCAGGTATTATAAATAGCAAAAACATTTAAAAAATTTACAGTTTTTGCTGTACTTTGGATCAAATAAATGCAAAAACTTTTGACTGGTAGTGTATGTGTAGGCCATAATGCAGTGTACTTCTAGTGCACTTCTTCTATTAATCAAGTTTAACTGATTAATTAATTTGGGATGTTTTACACAAAATTATATTGAATATGTAGCACACTGCTGTTAATGTTTTTATATTGCATACTGCTTTAAATACACGATGGTTCAAAAAGTTGGGGTCAGCAAAACTGTAGGGTTTTTGCATGAAATTAATACTTTTATTTAACAATAATGAATTAAATTGATTAGTAAATTGACATTAATATTTCAAATAAAAGCTTCACATAAATAAATTTTATTTTTTGAAAAATATATTTAAATAGAAAACTATTTTAATGTATTAATGCATAATGCATTTGATAAAATAAATGATGCCTTGAGCATAAGAGACTTCTTTCAAAAACATTAAAAATCTTACCAATCTTAAAAAAATAAAAATAAGATGGATAGGATTGACAACATGCAAATTCTCAAACAAAGTAATCTCTGCCATTCACCAGCACTCCTTTTGTGTGGAGTGCATAATCCTCATTTTTTCAATAATTAATTAAACAAATACAAAACCTTACTACTAGTTAAAGAGATTCAAACAGGTTCTACCTTAAAAGACTCAAAGAAGCCACCGCCTCCTCCTCCACCATTCTCCAGTTTGTCATCGTCTCCTCCCATTCCCATCATGGACTGGCTGTTCATATGCATCTCCTCATATAAAGTCTCCAGCAGAGCAGAACGTGTCCTCTCCTGGAGAACAAAAACATTTCTATTGTAGTATGTCTGCAGATGCTCCCACACAAATATAAACACATGTATGGCCTTCTCACCTCCAGCTTGGCAAACTTCTCTGCTTTATAGCAGGAATATTCAGCATTGATCAGTTTGGTCAAGAGGAACTCATGAAACTCTGGACTCTAAACAAAACACAAAAAAACAGGGACTAATTTAGATCTATACAAAGAACAGTTCCTAAATTGGGAACTAAATATTACTTATGATTAAAGCAATAGCTCACCCAAAAATTAAAATTTGCACCCTCAGGCCATCCAAGATGTGGATGAGTTTGTTTCCTCATCAGAACCTATTTTAAGAAATGTTGCATTATGTTCACCAGTGGATGCTCTGCAGTGAATGGGTGCCGTCAGAATGAGAGTCCAAACAGCTGATAAAAACATCAAAGTAATCCACATGACTCTAGTCCATCAATTAACATCTTGAAAACCATTTTTATCAGCTGTTTGGACTCTCATTCTGATGGCACCCATTCACTGCAGAGGATCCATTGCTGAGCAAGGGATGTAACGCAAACTTTCTCCAAACTCATCGACATCTTAGATGTACATTTTCAGCAAAATTTCATTTTTGTGTAAACTACTCCTTGCTAATGAACTATATTGCCAACAATACTGTTTAAAATAATTTTATATAACAGCAGTTTAAAAAAGGCTTTACCAAGTCATTTAACCTTTTAACAGTCACTATGTTTACTTCACCATATGACAAATAAATCCTAATCTAATCATGACAAACTATATATTTTTGGAAAGGTCTAAGACTCCTAAATAGATATTTTACCACTGTTTGTGTTACAAATTATGAAGGAAAAGTAATAAATTAATTTATCACAAGAGTGCACCTAAAAAAAAAAATCTACATCATAACAGGAGTTTTGACCTTTGTCACAAAAAGGCGTTCGTTGCCTTTTTTCACGCTTTAGAAATCATAAGAAATTAAATATCATTAAACTCATCATTTGAAAATTTGGATTACCATGGGAAAATGTACTTTAAAAATCATATTACAAAATGTTTTTGTTCATGAATTATAAAAATTTAAGTGCATTCCCATTTGCGTCTCGTTCAAAAATGACCAAATATTTTTATATTTTTCCTATTTAAAACTTGACTCTTCTGTAGTTACATTGTGTACTAAGACTGACAGAAAATGAAAAGTTGCAATTTTCCAGACTGATATGGATAGGAATTATACTCTTTTGAACAAGATGCTTATTGTTTAATCTGATTCAGTGATTTATGCTAAGCTATGGAAGACCTGAAGATTGGCTGAATGGACTAAAAAACGGTAAACCTCATCTGTTTAACTCAAGGGGATTTGGAAAATTAGCCTATTTTTTTTTAAAAAGTGGAGTGTTCCTTTTAAAGGGTTAAGCAAATTGACTTTTTGTTGATTTTTAAAAGAAAAACTTTGATGTATTTAATTAAAGTGAAGCTGAACTAAAAGTACTTGTTTACACTTGCTGGCATCTGAAAGCATAATTAATAAGCCAAATACTTCATAAATGAACATCAGTGGTTGAAGGATGTGTAGAATTTTGTAAAAACAGCTATTACATTTCTGAGTTCTGGCAAAGATTCCATGTGAAACTAGTCACATTACTTGAATGCAGGCTGAAAAGATGTACCTTTTTAAAGACAGCTGGGTCTGGGAGGGCAGGTCCAAAGAAAGGCACATCATCTCTTGCCGTCACAGATACCTACAATATCACAAAAGAAAATATGACGGATATCAGAAAAGCTTCCAAAAAAAATACACATTGCAAAAATGCACATTGTTTAACAAATTGTTTTACTATATTGGAAATCATAATAGTGTAGAGAAGAAACTACTTTAGAACTGAATCAAAACAATCAGTGTGTAATCAAGTATGTGAAGCATTCCTATAATAAATACATTATTCACATAAATCCATGGCTCAAGATTCATTTTGATAGATTCAAACTGTATTAATTACCTTATAGAGGACGTTATCAGTGCAGGCGTTCTCCACTTGCACCACTACGTAAGCGTGAAGGAAATTCGATGCAATCATATCGGGTACAAATGGTGTATTTTCTTCTTGGAACACAATAGCCACAATGTCATTTCCTATATGCCTCTTCCTCTGGAGCTGAAATTAAGTCATACCAAGACAACAAAACTGTGAAGTAATAAGAGGAAGCTTGACCGTAAAGTCTGCACAACTGATTTAAGATTCACTTCTTCGAAAAGACGGGCCAGAACCGAAACCTGAACTGAAAACTAAAATAGACCGTGTGTTTGAAAAAATTTTAATTGTGGTCTCAAACTGACTCAACAGTGTTATTCCAGTGTTATTCATGTCTACAAAGCACAATACTCATTGTTGCATTACAGTTCTGTTAACTTTGGTTAATTTGGCTCTGACTGCAATAAACCCAAAACAGGTTTGTTAAAATAAAATAAAATAAAATAAAATAAAATGTAGATAACTACACAAAATCTACATACTTTCCATATTTTTGATAATTGATTGTGGATTTAAAAATAAAATAAAATAAAATAAAATAAAATATGAATATTTTGTGTGGGCATACTCATAACTAAATAAACATTTTGTTAACACCTAAATATTTGTTTATGTAGTTGATTGTGGATTTAAAAAAAATAAATAAATAAATAAAATAAAATAAAATAAACAGCATTATTTTCCTTGGGCCAGACACAAATGGAAAGTCTCACAAAGAAATAAATATCATCTGGAGAAAAGTATCAATATTTTGTGTGGTCCTACTCATAACAAATTAAACATTTTGTTCACACCTAAACATTCAATTCAACATTCATTTCAAAATTGTGTTCATTGATTGGGTAGTTATGAAGTAGGCCCACAAAAAAAATCTTAATTTCATTTCATTTCAATTAATTTTATAAGATAAAATAATTCTTGGGCCAGACACCAGATAAAAGTTTCACAATGAATTCGGCATCAAAAATTCGGCAGATTTTTAGGATTTTGTATGTTGTATTATGAACATATTCCTTATTGTTCCACTACAGTTTTTCCTTTTGAGATTGTGGTGCAATGCCCTGGTTTGTTTTTTATGATCTTGATATGTTTAGTCAGATTCACCCTTATACTGACAAAGATTATTTATTAAACTTCCCACAAAATTACAATATTGGATTACAATATTTTACATATTACAAACCGTTTTGTGTTTTATTGCACCAGTGATGTCAAAGCCCTACATTTCCAAACGATAATTACATTTATACTTGATTTAACATTGCAACAAAACAATATTAGCATTCTGCAGGGTGTCAATTTGATCTTCTATAAACCTTCAAAGGTTTATCCGATTAGCTTTCCTCAGCTGAACCGTTCGTTCGCTCGTCTTCACAGCTTGCTCATAAATACTTATTAGAGAGTGCTGTCATAACAGAAAAATAGTTCACAGACATTCACAAGTTCAAAAGAAAACTTGTCTTGTCTTTACCATCAAAGTGCTCAAGAAATTAATAAGACATATCGAAGCATGTTTGCAGCCCTGTGGCGAACATCATATTCAAAACAATGTTTTTAGATAGAAACAAAACACATTTGTCGGTGCCAGTCTAGAGTCCATTAGCATATCGCTATACTGTAGCTCTCATATAACATCACATATCTCATAAAATAGCGATTAAAGAGCAGCAGGTGATGAGTCTGTACCCATATGTTATCTCTGGCCTCTTGAGGTACCATACTGAAGAGGGTGTGTTTTAGTGGCCAGCTTTGTAAGAGGGCAGTCTGTGCTGAAACCCCTAGGTGATGTTCTTTCTCTGAGCAAAGCAAATGTGCATGACAACAGATGGCTTTCCAGGATCAGTCCTGTGCACTGTGTGGTTTGCTTGCTAATTAACAGAGCATGCTGTTGGTCAGCGAATAACACAGTGGCCAAGCATCTCTGGGGGGCTGCAACTGGTAATATACCCGAAACTAACACTAGCTGTGACATAAAACAATATCCTGGTTTGGATATTGTTTGTCCTAAATGTGCCCATGTATTTATCTATATTTACCCACCCTCAACAGGTAACCAAAAATTTTATTTCGCTAAGTATGGGAATTTAAACCTGAGGAATCTGAATTAAACAGAATCGAAAAAAGTCACAATCAATGATTGTGAATAAAAAAAGCAGAACAAAAAGTCAAATAAATAAATGAACCCAAAACAGGTTTGTTCATAAAAATAAATAAATAAATAAAATAATTAAACTGATTAAATAAAATATTCTGTGTCAAAAATAAACATTTTGTTCACACCTAAACATTTGTTTATGTAGTTATGAAGTAGGCCCACAAAAAACTTCATACTTTTCATATGTTTGTTCATTGATTGGGGAAACAAATAATAAAAATAAAATAAAATAAAATAATTTCAAACAGCCATTAGTTTTACCAAACAGCATCATTTTCCTCAGGGCAGACACCAGATAACAAAAGGAAAGTCTCACAAAGAAATCAATCAAATTCTGCACAAACAAATTAAGCTGAATTTTAGGATTGTGGAATCAAAAATCTGAGGAATCTGAATTAAACATAATGGAAAAATGTTTTTCATATATTCCTCACTGACTGTGTATAAAAAACAAAACAAAAAGCAGAACAAAGCAAAGCAGCAATAAATAAATTAATTAATAAAAGTAGAACAAAACAAAGTCAAATGAATAAATAAAGCAGAACAAACAAAACAAAGCATAAAGCAAAAATAAAATAAAATGTTCATATGTTCTTTACTGATTGTGAAACAAAACAAAAATTAAAAACAAAACAAAAAGCAGCAATAAATAAATAAAATAAAGCAGAACAAAGCAAAAAAAAAAAAACACAGAACAAAAACAAAGCAAAACAATAAATAAATAAATAAATAGAGCTGAAAAAAAAAAAAAAAAAAAAAAAGCCCAAAACAAAGCAAAAATAAAATAAAATAAAATAAAATAAAATCTTACCTGCTGGGAATCACCTTCAGTGTATGGCAGCTTAGTGGACACGTGGAACATTATCTCTTTGTTGTGGAAGTTGTGGTAGACAGACTCTATTCCTGTCTGACCATGTGTCACATCCAGGCCACCACGAAAGCTGTATTATGAAAGAAGTTAAAAATCTCTGAATTACTTTAAATAATATTTTCAAACTCAAACATACCAGCCATAAAAACAACTCTTTGTTGATCCTGGGACAACATTATAATCAAACAATCACAGCTATTACTCAACATTTAATTACAATAAAATAACTTTGCTACTGAAGCCTTGACAACAGCTCTCCACATAACCCAACAATTGGCTGATTGATAAGAATGTTGTTACAGGACTGGGGAAAAAAAAGTCTGACTTGGGTACTGTTCATGTTAAATATTGTATGTCTATACCCTTTAAAATCATGAAGTTCAATCTTCTCTCCCAAGAACTCCAGAAACTCAACAAAAGCTGGACTTTCCTCATTGTTACCGAAAAGTTCCTCTTCTGATGTCTGTAGAAAAGAGAACAATTTCAGTCCACAAGTTCACAATTAATAGAATTTAAAGGGATAGTTCACCCAAAAAAGAAAATTCTGTCAGTAATTTTTACCATGTTTACCAGTAATTTTTTCATGTCATTCCAAACTCATATGACCTTCATTCACCTTCAGAACACAAATTAAGATATTATGATGAAACCTGAAAGCTTTCTGACCCTGCATAGACATCAACACAACTGACACAATTAAGACCCAGAAAGGTAGTAAAGACAATGTTAATATAGTCACACAAAAAGTATTCTCGTAGCTTCATAACATTACGGTTGAATCATTGATGTCACATGGACTATTTGAACAATGTCCTTACTACCTTTCTGGGCCTTTAACATGTCAGTTGTGTCTTTGCAGGGTCAAAAAGCTCTCAGATCTCATCAAAAATATCTTAATTTGTGTTCCGAAGATGAACGAAGGTCTTATGGGTTTGAAACGACATGAGGGTGAGTAATTAATAACAGAATTTTCGTTTTTGGGTGAACTATCCCTTTAAGAAAACCAGGAATAAATAACCTGTGCAAATTTCTGATAGATGACTCCAAACTTGAAGTTGTTGCTGATGACGTGCTCATCAAAGGTCACAATAAGTCTGGATGCCTTAAAACGGATAACAAATGAGGGTCAGTGAAAGAAAACTACATGATTTGATTATTCATTTTTTTGTGTTTCCAGCTTACCTTTGGGTATAAAACCGGATAAAATCGGTCCACATTCACCTCTTCACAGACAAGCTTAAAAAAAAAAAACACATTTGTGATTAATCTAATTTCCATTTTACTAAGGCTGTCAATTTAACATATTAATTTAGTACAAAAGTTATTTTAAAAATACAACAATAAAGATAAATTAACATTTGTTTGTTTTTTTTATAATATATATTTTTTATAATATATATATTTATAATCTATATAAATTAACCTTTAAGTCACCTTTTGTAAGATCTCATTTGCATTGGACTTTTCTCAGCAAACATTGCTTTATGCAGTTAAATTTAATTAGCTGATGTAAAATTCTAATTGCAAAAAAAAAAAAAAAAAAGAATAATAATAATACAATTTAATTGAATTTATCTACATGTCATGCAATTGACTGGATTATTTTTTTTAATCCACTGTCAGCCATGCAAAATTCTTCTCTGCTGAACTATTTATGTTAATGTCCTACCTTCGCCATCTGGACAACATTAGGGAACTCAGTCAGACAAGAAATTGGAATCACATCATGGTAGGTTTTATACTTTGACCTACAATTAAAAGACAGAAGATTCACAATAAGCTCCAGCATTCTAAACTAATATAGTAACACTATAACCAAACTAAACTCAAACACTCTCTGCTAATTCGTATGAGACAAATTGCTTTTGCTTCTCTATTGTAAGTCACTTTGGATAAAAGCATCTGCTAAATGCATTAATGTAAATGTTATATTTAGCTGGAAAGACAAAGAAACAGAGAGAGAGAGAAATGAATGGTAGTTCAACTATCAAAAAGTATCCATGTGAATCACTCCAGCATTCACAGGAGCCCCTGTCAATTATCTTAGAGCCAACATGCAGCATTCAAAGAGTCCCTGACAAGCTCCCTTTATAAAAGTAAGGCTTTATAGATCAACCTCTCCCTGACATGTACACTGTCTCTTGTTCCCATCCCCATCATTAAAGGGCCTCGAGACAGGCTTTGGGTTATAAAGAATAGATGTGACCTTGTGTTTCTGCTGCCTATTTTGAGCACTTAAGTCAGAATATCTTCGAAAATGAACAATGAGAGAATATGTGACAGGAGAGAGTGGACGTGAATGTTTCTTTAAAAAGAAAAGTGTCTGCAACAGGGCTGTGCACCATTCAGAACTAAATTGAGAATATTTTTTAAATTCCATTTCAATTTCATGGACTGGATTTCAATTGAGATAGCAAAAAGGATTTGTAAATCGATTGGGAATGAGGGTTTGATCTGAGACCTGAGATTATACTGTATATCAAAAATTTATTTTTCTATATTTCCTAAGGTATTCCAGGAAAGTTTTTCATGAACATGCACAATTCAAAACATTAAAGCAATACATTTTTCACCTGGGAATAGTCAAGAGTGTGCTTGTTTGAAGTACCTAAGCAACAGTCGAAGGTGCTCCTGGTCTCCAATCACATCATACTTCACAGAGAAGACCAGGTGGCCCAGAGCGCTGTCCACTGAGTAATAATTAAAGTGCTCCTGCGGGAAGAGTTATAAATGCACATAAACCCTCAGAAATACTCTTTACATTATCACAGATTAACAAAAGCTCTGACCCTGAGAGACAGAAAGCTCAAAGAGTATTACTACTGCAGAGAAATATGACTATAACAGTTCTCTAAATTTCCTGATAATTTACTCTCCCCCATGTCATCCAAAATGTTCATGTCTTTCTTTCTTCAGTTAAAAAGGTTTTTAAGGAAAACATTCCAGGATTTTTCTCCATATAGTGTACTTCAATGGGAGCCAACGGGTTGAATGTCCAAATTGCAGTTTCATTGCAGCTTCAAAGGGCTCTACACAATCCCAGCCAAGGAATAAGTGTATTATCTAGCAAACGATTTGTCATTTTCTAAAAATAAAATAAAAATGTATAAACTTTTTATCAACAAAGGCTTGTCTTGCGCTAGCTCTGTGATGCACGTCTATGACTTCACACTAGGGATGCACCGATGTATCGGCCGACGATATTTATCAGATTTTTTTTTCATTTTAAAGTCATCGCCATATTGGAAATATTGGAAAAAAACTAAATGAAATCTGTACAAAATATTGTTTATCAGACAGCATAGTATAGCCTATGCAAATGTGACGCTGATGCATCAAACCAGTGAAATGCCTATAATTTACATAATAAATTATATTTTAGCATCCAGATTTCAGCCAAAAAACAACTTTTGAGGATTTGTTGTGGAGACAAGGGAAGTAAAATAGCCTAATCCTGCTTTATTTACTGGTATTTTAGCCTATGTTGTTTCTTAAAGTAATAATAAAATTAAATAAATAAATAAATATATAAAATAAAAAATTCTAAATTTTCAAAAAAGGTAATAATATAGAGGAAAACAAGGAACCGATTCTGGTTGGAGTGAACCGATCAAATTGCAAATTGCAAAATGCAATCGGCCAATAGCTGTTTGTTGAAATCTGTATTGTATTGGCCAAAAAAATAATAATATCGGTGCATCTCTACTTCACACATTTCATAATCACTTTGGAAAGGCCATACGCAGTTTGTTCTTCATCTGTGTACTTTGATTCAAAAATGTAGAGTAGGGCGAAAAACTCTAGCTAGTGCAAGATGAACATTTGTGGTGAAAAAGTATATACATTTTTATTTAAAAAAAAAAAATGACTGATTGTTTTGCTAGATTAGACCTTCAATTCGTTGGCTCCCATTGAAATCCACTGTATGGACTATATACACTATATTGCTAAAAGTATTGGGACACCCCCTTCTAATAAACAGGTTTGACTGCTTTAGTAATTTCCATGAGTACTAATCTTAATGTTTAAGCATATAATGATATTTTAGGGAATTGTGTCCTTTTAATTTTATAGCAAAAGTTTGGACAGGACCCTTTTTTATTCTAACATGACAATGCCTCTGTGTATAAGGCAAGGTTCATAGAGAAATGTTTGATTCAGTCAGTGTGGAAGAACTTGACTGGTCTGCATAAAGCCAAGTCCTAATCCCAGCTGAACACCTCTGGTCTGATTTTAAATGCAGACCTTGAGCCAAAAACTCAGACTAAGCACCAATGACTTGTGCATATGGATACAGTCATTTTAGACACTTCCAAAACTGAAGCAATAGAGATGGAAATACAATTTTTAAATACATATGCTTCCATTTTTGTTGCTACAGTTTTGGAAGTGCCTTTTTCTGTTCTAAAGAAGGGGGTGTCCCAATACTTTTGTCCATATTGTGTATGTACAAGTCATTGGTGTTTGGTGATGAGTTTTTGGCTCAAGGTTTGCATTTAAAGTCACAGAGATGTTCAGCTGGGATTAGAACTTAAGTTATGCAGACCAGTCAAGTTCTTCCACACTGACTAAATCAAACATTTCTCTATGAACCTTGCCTTACACACAAGCCATTGTCATGAGTCATGTCCAAACTTTTGCTATAAAATTAGAAGGACACAACTCCCTAGAATATCATTATATGCTTAAACATTAAGATTAGTACTCATGGAGATTACTAAAGTAGTCAGAACCTGTTCATTAGAAGGGGGTGTCCCAATACTTTTGGCAATATAGTGTATATCCAAGAACGTTTTCCTCAAAAACCTTAATTTCTTTTCAAGTAAGGAAAGAAAGACATGAACATCTTGGATGACATAGGGGTACGTAAAATTATCAGGATTTTTTTATTCTGGAAGTAAACTATTTCTTTAATACAGCAGGTAAAGCATAAATAAATAAAACAGATATGTAAATACATGCAAATGTATGTCAAATCTCACCTTGCCCAGAAAGTGTTTCCTGTAGATCTTGGCTATGCTGTTCGTCTCCAGTTTAACCTGTGATGCGGGACAAGGGGGCGGTTCCTCTGCTGTAGAGGAGGAGCCTAAATCATGATTGGTCCCTTCAATCCAGTAACCCCCAAACTGGGGCAGCAGAATGAGAGGTAAAGTGCCTGTACGACCCAACACCTGCCAGCCCACAAACGAAAAGAGCAATTTTACAACTAGTACAACAAGAAAACACATTTATATTTACATTTAAAAAGCCAAACAAAGTTTGCAACCTCATGGACGCTGGGATACGGAATGTAATCTTCCTCCGTCTGTGGAAGGAATAGAGAGAGATTAGAGATGTAGACATTCTGAGCTCTTCATTCGACTCACTTTAAGCTGCAGATGAAGGAAATACGAAGGTGCATGAAGAGACCTGTGGAGACTCATAAAACCCTGAACTGTATACGATATTCATAAGGCCCGTGATGAAAGCATCAGATCACAAGTTCTGGTCTTTTATGTTGGCTTGTTTTATTCACAGAACAACAACAAAGTACTATTATATATTCTAGTAAACATATACTTCATGGGCATTTTATATTTTGAGTTGAATGTGTGATTCAGCTTCATGACTCATAAAAGTATAAAGCATTATATTGTAAGCAAGTCTACGTACGAGTACAGCCTAAGGACGACAAACAACTGGATTGAGAGCAAAGCTAAACAAAAAATGCATTTGTATCTATACACAAGACACATTTACTTTACCAAGCAAATACATTTTTCTGATGTTTTATGATAGCATCATGATAAAAGCTTACCTATTTGAACTCTTGGCAGCATCTTAAAGGATGCAATACTTATGTCACAAGTCTAGTACGCATTTGAACATTTTATAAATCAATACTTTTTTCTTCAATGAGACTTCCTTCATTTTAGACTTTTACAAAAAGCTACTTGCAATGCATTTTGCCTTACAGTTTGGCCCAAAGGTATTTTAATAGGCAATAATTATGCTGCCAACCTTTTGAAACAGCCTTTATGTCAGAAGAGCTCCTATTATGCAAGAAAATGTCAACATTTTAAAGCAGCAGAGCTTTTTTGAACTTTAAAGCTATGAGAATAAGGGTTAACATGAAAACATCCGTCTTTAACAAAAGCAACATTGTGTGTTTCTATGTGATGCACATGTGATGAACACAACGCGGATGGCAGTGACTGTGAGAACAGATTGTAATGACTATAACACTTGATGCTTGTTTGTGTGGCTCTAAGTACACACACTTACTTTGAGAGGAGGTGGAAGAGTGCATCTCTGCTCATCCATTCTACTACTCTGTGTTTACAAAAAGAGGATATTTAATACATAGTTATTTTAAAAACATACATCAAGTGGAATAAACATATTTCATATACATTAGAGTAAATACCAGAAAATAGAATTCATCATTTAAAGTTAATAACTTAAAATAATGTAAACATTTGATAACGCTACAAACTTTTAAACAGAGTCAATATATGCAAACATTTAAATATAGAAATTACACAGAGACAACTAGGCCTGAAACATATTCTACGCAAGTATTCAAGCTTCAAAAGCAATAACGGACATTTGCCAATTTTAAATGATTTTAAATGAATATATCATTAAATAACAGATATTTAAAAGAAATTTTATCACCCCTTCAGGTTTGTTTTAGCGCTTACATGCAAATATGTATGTTAGGCTATATAATATGGGACTAAAAATCTTACTTAAATGTAAAAAGAAAAAACCTGACAGTTACACATTTGGACAATTCAAACAAGTATGAAATACATATTTATTTAAAATCTACTACTTCATAATAGTCTAAGAAGCAAAAAATGCTCTTTGTGCTCAAATTATACACTAAAATGTGCTGACCAAGTGTTTGCGTACTTGCGTAGACTATATTTCTAAAACTGTTTTCAAGAGCTTATTGACAGAAGAGCTCAAGCTACATATATAAATTTGAAAGTGAATGAGTGACATGTTAAGAGAGAATCCTAGAATATAGATGACAGATGACAGTAATAATAAGCAAAGACTGAGAAGGTGTCACCATACTGCAGATTAAAAAAGGTCTGAGGTCATAAGAAGCGAGAGATTGCAGGAAAAGCAATAAACACAAAACCTGATGAAAATGTGGACTTCTCACCTGCATTCGCTCTATCATTGCAAATATATCTGATGTCTGAGAATCAGGAGGAACAGATAAAAGAGGGGAGAGAGGAGGATGAACACAATGAGAAAGAGTGAGATCTGACAGTCTGCGAGTCCACTTGACATGAGAACGACTCTCTGTGACAGTGGCTTTGCAGTAATGGACGGCGCTCCCTGCCTTGATCCTTCGATCAACAGTGCATCAGACTACCAGATGTCCTTCCTTGCTATCATACGGTTCATCTCAATGGGAGATGAAGACTGTGAAACAGCATAATTTAATGCGGAGACAGAGCAGCTGTGCGTATGAAGGATGTGACCTGACTAGCTACAGCTGCGGTGTCATATCATTGAGCCCGCAGCTCAGAATAAACCAGCATAAGAAGTTGCAACATGAATTAAAGGGAGCACTGTTCAGAAAGCACTGCCTACTTTTTAACATGCAAACTTATTAGTTTGCTCATTTTTAGGGTTATGTATTTGAATAAACCCATAACCCTAAACATTAATTTTAAGTCATCTTGCGCTTTCTACGTTAATGGATTTTCCCCTGGCAGGTGATAAAATAGGTAAAAAATTGTTTTTTGAAGGTGGGATAATAACGTAATGCAGCAACACAACCACAACGCCCTGGCAACCTCATAGCAACACCACAGCCAATCAGAACACCCCTTCAACCATCTAACAACACCGTAGCAACTTTATAGCAACATCACAGCCAATCAGAACACTCTACAACTATCCAGAGCACACCTACAAACTTACAAAATAGCCTTTCAGAAAAACCCTACAATCATTTAACAACGCCCTAGCAACAGCCCAACACTACAGCCCATCAGAACACCCCTACAAACTTACAACAACACAACAGTCACTCAGAACATCCCTAAAACCATCTAACACCACTCTGGCAACCTCACAGCAACACCACAGCCAATCAGAACACCCTACAACCTTCTAACCACACCCTAGCAACCTCACAGCAACACTACAGCCAATCAGAACACCACTACAAACTTACAGCAACACAATAGCCACTCAGAACACCCCAACAAGCATCTAGCAATGCCCTAGCAACACCATAGCCAATCAGAACATGCATCCAACCATCTAACAACACCCTAGCAACCTCAAAACAACTGGACAGACAATCAGAACATGGCTATACCCATCTAATAATGCCCTAGCAACCTCATAGCAACACCACAGCCAATCGGAACACCCCTACAATTTTACAGCAACACAACAGTCATTCAGAACATTCCCACAACCATCTAACAACACCCTACCAACCTCACTGCAACATCACAGCCAATCAGAACACGCCTACATCCATCTAACAATGCCCTAGCAACCTCACAGTAACACCACAGCCAGTCAGAATATGCTACAACCATCTAACAACACCCTAGCAACCTCAAAACAACAGGACAGACAATCAGAGAACATGCCTATATCTATCTAACAATGCCCTAGCAACCTCATAGCAACACCACAGCCAATCTGAACACCCCTACAATTTTACAGCAACACAACAGTCACTCAGAACATCCACTTACAGCAACACTGCAGCCAATCAGAACATCCTACAACCATCTAACCACACCCTAGCAATCTCATAGCAACACTACAGAGAAATCAGAACAGCACTACAAACTTACAGCAACACAACAGCCACTCAGAACACCCCAACAAGCATCTAACAACACCCTAGTAACACCATATAAACACCACAGCCAATCAGAACATGCCTCTAACCTTCTAACAATGCCCTAGCAACCTCATAGCATCATCACAGCCAATGAGAACACCCCAGAAACCACATAGCAATGTCTTGGTATCCTAGCACTGAATTTTGCAAGGCAAACACTACTGAAAAGATAAAAAACTATTTTTTCTAGAATGCAGCACCATTTTTTATGTTTAATGCTGGTAAGACTGCAGAGTCAGGTAGGACTCTGCAAAATCCTTGTCAGTGACTGATTTTTCTCAACAGGAAATCACACATAAACAACTGCACACTTACACTTACATAACACACACTCATTCTCACACAGTTCAGACTACCTTACATGACTTCAATGTAACAAAATGCTGTATTGAAAGTGGAACTTAAATGTGTTTCTCCCTGTGACTTGCTGATTCAAACATAAATAAATGCAAATAAATTTGTGGTTACTTACAATTTACTTCAGTTGTTTTTAAGCTAACTGCATGTTTTTTTTAACTATGGACACTTTTTGGTAACTTTCAGAGTGCTCTTTTAAAACTAAGTTTTAAAAGTTAATATAAAACATTTTCACACAATTACTATCAAACATAGTAAATGTTACTTTTTTTGTTTAGATTATTACAGTTTTGTTCAATGAAGAGATGAAAAAAATAGCTGTGGCAGTTTTGTTGTAACATTCATATATAGAATGCATTAGTGTTAATATAAATCAACCCCCTGGGAGAAAAGAGTGCCTCAAGTTGAAGAAGCTTTTTCAATAACTCTGTATAACCCAAAGCCTTTAGCTAAACCTATCCCTTGCAAAAACCTTTGTGCATTTTTAGTTTTTAATTAAGACATTAATTAGACGACTCATTTGATTAACTGTTTAGAAGTCCCATAATACAGATCATTTCAAGTTATTCTATCATTGTGGGGACAACTGGTTCTCACATACGCAACTAATACTTGCTATTTCCTAAATTAATTTCACAAATTGTTATGAATCAACCAAGCAGTGAATTTGAAATTTCTCAATATCATGTGAGAATTCTTTCTCAACAAAGACATCCTATAGCACTATTGCATCACAAACTTACACAGTACACTCTGTACAGACCCTAAGCAAGCATGTATGACTCAAAAGCCTCAGACCAAAATGATATTATCATAATTCAAATCTAAAGTTATCATTAAATTTGGTCACAAACAAGGTCACCTGTTGAGATTTAAATGTACATTTTCATGACATTTTTCCATTACCATAATGCAACAAAAAATATTTTGTAAACATAAATACATAAAAATATATTATTCAAACTGTGACATATTTATACATATTGATAATATCTGTTAAATCAGACTCTATAAAAATCAATAAGTACCATCACTGATCATGAGAATTAAAAATGAAATCAAAAGTAAAACATCAGCACACATTACAGTAAAAAGAAACTCAGTCACGCATTACACTAACACATTATGTCTACACTCTTGCACTTGGCCTTTCTATATAAACACAAAAACTCACACTTTTCACTACACATTATATTTTTCCCTTTGATACATTAAGTCTACTTACATCACTGAAGCACCTGCGGTGGTGCATGGCAGCGAGTGCTGGACTGCGAAACCTGTACAAGCTCTTAGCCATGATGAAGTCAATTAAATCAGCTGAACCCTTAGAGACACGACCGTGACTGGCAACGAAACACTCTTTCTCTCAATCTTTATATGCTCTACTCATGAGAAAAGCAGTGGGGAAAGCAAGAAAAAGACCTATAGCTTCCTCAATTTGCTACAACTTCCTCTATTCTAGTCAAGCATGCCATGCGAAACAGCCTCTAATGAAGGAAATCACTGGTAAGTAACATGTGGATGTGGATATGCATGTGTGTACGAGCACAGAAGCATCATGCCCATTCAAACCGCACATGCCCCCTCAGATTTATAAGCCAAAGGACATGCAAAAACTTAGCTTTTTTTTAGCATCTTTGATCATTAAATTACACAACTGTCCAAAATACTTGCAGAAATCAGCAATTATCAAAATGTCAAAACTGCTCTTTTAAATACTTGAAAACGTCCATTGACTTTTTGCATGCTTTGTTTGCATGCTTGCATGACTAATCTGAATCAAAGACCTTTGAGTGACCTTAAGATGTTACCTCAAGAGATCTTACCAAAATGTATGCTTTATGCATTTATGCATTCTCTAAATATCTAATGTAATATAAAGCTGCAAATATTTCCCATTATATTATAGTGTACCTGTCAGAAATGCTGCTAAAAGCAGGCTAAAAGTGTACAATGGTAAGATGACATAATGCAACAGTTGCTGAAAGATAATTTGACTTCCTGTTGTCACATTACGACCACAGTTGCACAATGCCAACACAGTATTACAGAAATACTACAACAGTATGAGTGTCGTGGGCAGGCAGGCTAATAACCTTAATGTGAGAATGCATTAGGGCAATATGACAGAAAACAGATTTGAAAATGGCTATAAAAGTGAATAATGTGCAACCAAAGCAGAGATATAAGCCTTGTTCGAAATTAACTTCTATGTTTTCTAATATCTTCATACAAAAGTTGCCTGCTGTTGTGGTAAAACCATCCTGTTGTAATGCTGTTATTGCTCTGGGATTCAGGGGGATTTATTGTAGCATCCAAAACTACGGATTCTGGGATCATCCCTGCCTCCTGTTCCCAGGTTCAAGGTGTTTACAGCCTCTGGAAGGAATTGGTATGGGAAACCCAGAATTACATTCCTCTGAGGCAGGATTTCTATGCAGTGTCTGTTCCCAGAGGAAAATATTACTTCTCAGAGGTTGCTGAGAGTTTTTCAGATCTATTTTCATTTCAATGTCAACTTCGTCTCAGGTGTTCCTCATAAAATTAAGCAGGATGAATAAAAACAGATAGAAGTGAGACAAATGCTGACATAAAGTCAAAGTACAGAGATGTATTAATGTGGATAGCATAGCAGACAAGAAATGTTTTGATTTCATTTGAAATCTCTGAAATCTCTTGCAACATTTTAAGATCTCTTCTGAAACTCTAAAGGTGTTCGCTATTGATTACTAGCATCTTTTTCTAAGGGTAAAATGTCAAACATATCAGTAAACATGATGTCAGCAACCAACAAGATCTATAATACCTGGATCTCGATAGCAGTTTCTTATCTATCACAGACAACAAAGATTTTATTAGAAGGTTCAAGCGCATGGCACTGAAACCCTATTGTAATTGCTAGAATGGCCAAGGATCAGCAATCTCCATGTAAAACTGATCAGGCCGACCAAACCGTAAGTCGTAGAGATTTGAAACTTGGAGGGATGGTAGTACTCACCCCAATCGGCCCGAAGGGGGCGCTACAGCGATAAAAAGTACGAAATCACTCATAACTCCTAAACCGTTTGTCGCAGGCTCAAGGATCCCATGTCGTTGGAAACTCACAACACATATGCAAGAGCTGAATCTGAGGTCACATGATAAAAGTCACCTAGCTTGGTCAGTTGGTGGTGCTATAAGAGAAAAAAACATAAGTACATTTGCACATCTCAGAAAACATGGCCGCCATAGGCCAATGAACTTTGAGCACCTATTAGACAAGGTTAACGGAGGCCAATCTAAACAAAACTTTGTGGACCCATTTGGCTCACTGCCCTAAAGGTCTGTGAGAAATGTGAAAGAAATTGGCCACTGGGGGGCTGAATTTAAGGGCGTAAATGTTTGTATATTGTGCGTTTTCACACACACATACGCACAATATTCCTATCATACAATAGACCTCCTTGTTCCGAACAACTTTGCCTCTAGAACCGCTGCTGTCAATCAAACCGTTAATCGTGCATCACCTGTATTTGGCAAATGATGATGCAGCTGAGGCTGACAGCGCAAAACAAACATCAGTTAGGCCTAAGTGATCAAGAAGACGGACATAAATGATGACTGCTGGCAGGAAACGACAGAGCCCTGTTTGGGACTATTTCGAATTTAATTCTGAAACAGAAGCGGGAAAAGTAAATGTATTGTTATGCTCAATAACACACATTGTGGTGTTGAAATTAAGGGGAAAACCCCACAAACCTTAAAGTACGTCTCCAAACCAGCCATCGCGAATATTAATATTTAATTATTTAATGATAAAATTAACAAAGGTGCGTGTTTGTTTTATTTCAGTCAGTGAACAAGCAGCCTACAAAACACTAAAATAATGGTCAAAGAAATTATAGCCTATAAGAAAGTAGCCAAAATAAGAATGGTAAATATTAAACAAACATTCGTAACAACTTCGCCCAGCCCCTGTCCGACTGCTCATCAAAATTACCGACCGAGTCCGACTGGAGTCCGTGTCTTTTCTCTCTCTTCCTCATTACACTGTTGCATCCATTACAATTGCTCAGTTTTGTTTTTAATAGGAACATGGTTATTTTTTCGTTTCGGTTCTTCAAAAAGTTAATTTAGAAATGTGTTTGGAACATTTTTTGTTTGTTAAATTAAAGCTTTTGTTAGTTAAAGTAACAACTAAGCGGTCAGCAGCAGGCAGTGAGTTGATTACAGCCTGTTTGATCAGTTTTGCCCGTTCAAATCATAACGACTTTGCCTAAAATAAAATCTTCAAGCACATCAGAATGTTATTTTAAACGTTAAACTTACATGTGATTATATTAAATGCGTGCTATTATGCGCATACAGTCGTTTGTTAGAGAGTGGAAGCTGCAGGACATGGAGTCGCCAGCGCGATCACTTTAAAAATTAAAATAAATAAAATAAAAACGCCGTAATCTTTGCTCATAAAAGGTTAGCATAGCATATCATCCGGAACTGTAAAGGGTCTAATTTTATTTCCATGCACTCACATATAAAAAAAAATCTGGTGCTTTTGTAAAAATAAAGAAAACAAACAAAATACTTACAGTCAGGATAAAAAAGCTTGAAAATATTACTTTACCACTTTTAAAATGAAAATATTATATTATAAAACAAAACGTTTTGATTTTAGATATTTTATAAAACCCGTAGAGATACATTTCTCTCCAAAGGCTTGTCCAGTGAGCAAGTGGTGAGTCAGGATCGTCAACTTCATCTTTGCCACACTGGCTCAGAAAACACTAGTTTATTAACAATTCGTATCTCCTTATTTCCCTCCGACACATTCATAGTAACTACTTTTCCTGGAACTTTGCCAGCTTTAGTCTATTGCGTGTGTTTGAACGCAGATCTCTTCCGGCAGGCACTAAACGCCACCACGGCAGAACGAATGTTGCAGAATCACTATACTTTATGCTTGTTATAGGTTGTGTGACGTCACGTACATTGCCGCCGGTGGCAGCCGACTACATTTGTCATTATCATTGTCATTGCGACCGTCACAGCCTTATTTGTATCTCAAACCCTTATGTTATTTTTATTATTCAGAGTTAAGCAGAGTTAAATGCCAACTGTGCAAACAATAAATGTTGCTGAACTATATTTTTTGTGTGTGCGCTCTGGAAGTGTTCTGTTAACTATACTAAACTATAATTACTAAAACTGAAACTAAATATATAAAAACGAAATAGAAATGTTTTCACAAAATAAAAACTAAACTAAAACTAACAAAACCATTAATAAATCTAACTAAAACTAAACTAAAATTTATTGCAAATTTGAAAACGAAATTATAATAAAAACTAATTTAAAAATGCAAAACTATAATAACCTTGCTCTGAACGCTCTAGTTTAAGAGTTAGACTTTGTCGTTTAGAAAAGGGGCATGTCCAAATAAAGAGTTCAGATGCAAAATCAGCTAAAAGCCATCTCGGTACTTTTACTTCAAACTCGCTTCAAAATACTTCAAAATATGTGAAAAACCTACTTTTGCAAACTAGTCCTAGGTTTTTTGCTCAATCTTGATCAAACCACTGCAGGGCACTTCTCTGAACTCTCTAGATCAATAATTATCAAAAAATGTTGAATTTTGTCTTTTGGTTAGCTATAACAGGGTCATTTAGAAAAGGGGCGTGGCTACATATACCAAAAAGCCTATAAAACCTAAACGGAAAGTCAAAACTTTCCCACTCTCAGCCCAATCAGAAGTACCAGTACTTACATAGAAACCTATACATCAGAGCCTGATAAAAATGCATTTTTTAAAAAAAGATGTCAGATGAATTTAGAGGCTTTTGCATCTGAACTTTTCAAATACACCCAAAAGCCAATAAAGCCTAAACAAAAACTTCACGAAACATGGTGAGCCCTGTTACGTGCATTTTGTGTATGTTCCGGTTCAGAGTCCGGTTCATAAGTATTTGTATTAATATGTTTTTTTTTTTATTCTCTTTTCTAGCTTTCTATTGGCCCAGTTGGGGAGGCAAGGCTATAAAGTGTGGGAGGTGGACTCTTGCGTTCTCTCGTTGCCAGCCACAGCCTTCTTCGCGGCCACATCGTCACGTTCTTTTCTAATCTTATTTTGTATTTTAGTTTGGGGCAGAGGAGTCCCATTTTGATTTTGTTAGTTTAATTATTCTTTCTTTATTTGCTGGGCTCCCCGTCTCGTAATTTTCGTTTACTTTCATGACTAATTTGTGTTACAATAAATTATCTGTTTGGAATAAGTTAACTTTGCCGTTGTCCATTTAATTACGTTATGCGTCCCGCCGGACTATTAGACATTCACACTGGGACTGTAACAAGCCCATTCGACAGGTGATTCGACAGAGAGATCAGGCCACTATGACAGTCATAAAACATTATAAAACATCGTATTTCAATAGCAAATGATCTGTATTTACCAAAAATCATTGATTTAGGTGGTTACAGGCTTGATAAATAATTTCTTTTTTCTTTTGTGCTTAAATTCTTTAAAGTGGTTGAACCCTGGTAATCACTGCTTGCAGCTATATTTAATATTTATTATTTTGAATTAGTTATTATTTTTTTCTATTTTTAGTTAAATTTCAGGTTGTAATAATTTTGTTATATGCTTTTGTCATTTTTATTAGCTTTTATCTAGCTTTAATTTACTTTTATTTCAGTTTTAGTGTTAGCAACTGTAGTACTTATTTTATGTCAGTTGAAATCTCTAGCTGTTTAAGTTGTTTTCATGTAGTGTTGGTCAGCTGTAAATGCCATGTGATAAATTAATCTAGCACTGCAGGAAAATGATGCACATATTTCCATGCCCTTCATTAGAGTCCATCCTGAACTGTGACATGAAAGCTGGCAGACAGGAAAAATTAGGCCATTTAATGCTTTTAGGGGCCCAAAAACAAATATAATGAAACTTTACCATTTTAAAGTCTCAGTGTGCTCTCAAATGGAACAATTGAGACAGTAAAAGCATCGGATTTCTGAATTTTGTATCAAATTAGTCAACCCTGTGTATAATAAAACCTTATTTTGCATTATACAGCATTGCTTACTATTGGTAGTTGGGGAATACAACAAAATTATGCAAAGACCATAATAAACCACAGACAATAAACACTAAATTTAAAAATGCATGGTAAGGTAACTTGTTTACAATCCAATTTCATTTGCAGATAAGCATCTTGCATTATGAGACTCTTAGTGAAATACATAAATGCTTAACTACACAATCTAGACTGAGCTAATCTTATTCAACCGCTCACAATGCCATCGAGACAGTAATCATTCTAGGACATCCCTAAACACGGACACTTCAGTCCTCCTGGTTCCCAGAAGCCCTTGTGCTAATGGCTCTCAGAGCTGCTCAGAAACACAGATGGGTTCAATTAAAAAAGCACTTGGGTGTTAAATGAGGGGAATAGGTGTCCCTGGAGATGAGCTAGCGTCAGATAATAAAACTAGCTAAACGTCTTATTCAACACTTGATATAAAACAACCAAAAGAGTGGTACTTTTTCGAGGTTCTGCTTACTGGGGGTCTGACAGTGGGGAAAAGATGGGCTGAGCCTCCTCGAAAATGTATTTAAGCCTCTCTGAAACCTCCCTAGTGGACGACCACCGGTTCAGCTCATAGTAAACAGCACCAAAGCTACTGAAGCGCTTTAATTTGAGGTTCATCGGGAGATTTTGATGCCTGGAGGAGCTTTGATTTCTTTTTGGATCAAATTAGCATTCCGTTCCTCAACAAAGTATAATTTCTGAAGTTAAACTCGGATGTTGGTCCTTGAGGGGGAATCTTGGAGCGCTAGCGCAGAATTATCTGGTGATACCGATTAAGCATGAGTTACAAAAGAATCCTTTCTGTGGAAGGCTGGGAGTGCTGCCTAAAATAAAATGAATTCATAAAATAATAGATTATTATAATAATAATAAAGTTTCTATCTATTTGTTATGGAGAATTCATTGCGTGAAATCAACTTTTGATTTTTTTTAAGACATGTCTCTTTGTCTCTTGTCAATTTTAAAAAAAAAAATTCAGTCAAAAGTTATATATTTGCTTTTGTAGTATGCCAGTCAGTTTGAAAAGCGATTATTTATTTACACCATGGTTCAAAAGTTTGGGGTCAGTAAATTGTTTTAATCTTATGATATAAATTTGATTAAAAAATAAAAAAAAACTAAAACTACCATTATTGTGAAATATTATTACCTGATAAAATAACTGTTTTGTTTTGTAATATATTTTAAAATGTAATTTATTCATGTGATGCAAAGCTGAATTTTCAGCATCAATACTCCAGTCTTCAGTGTCACAAATTACGGTAATATGCTGATTTTACATATTATATTTCAACATTTCATTTTGTTATCAATGTTGAAAAAAATTGTGAAGCTTTAATATTTTTTTGTAGGAACCATGGTAACTTGCTGAATAATATATATATTTTTAATTTTACTTACACTAAACTTTTGAAAGGTATTGTACATTTATTTATTTATTTACATATATTTATTTATTTATTTATTTATTTGTGACACTGCAATACTCAAGTCTTCCACAGAAATCAACAAGATAATATTAAAAAAAAAAATAAAGAAAGTAGGTTATATGTAGCATGCACACACAAAAAAGCAGCTCATCTATTGTATTAGATGGCTGTCACAGGAAAAAGGAAAAGACAGGTGAGCAGCAGGAAGAAATAAATGAGAGAAGACAGTTGTTTGATATTCCTACCACCTCTCTGACTGAACCCAAGGCTCTGCTGGAATATTACATGATTAGAGGAAAAAGGAGTGAAATGTTAAAACCTGCCAAACCTTTAGAAGAGTCGGAGTAGGTGATGACAGAAAGGACTTGACCAAACCGGGGCGTTCTAGCGGGTCAGATATTCGCGGGATCCTGCCATCTTGTTTCCTGTGGACAAACAAAAACTATTCAGAAATGAAGGAGCATTAACAACTCAAGGCAATCAGATCATTCACAATGGCACATTTGTTACAAGTATCCGTCTGAAGATCAAATTAGAAATGCTCAGCATCATTGACTGCTCCAGCTGAGAAGGAATTGATTAGTTAGTATGCAATACAATATGCTGAAAAAGCCACAGGTGTGTGTGTGTGTGTGTGTGTGTGTGTGTGTGAATGCAGAGTGTGAAACAGTACGACTCACCACATGGAGCAGAATCAAGCTCTCAGTTTTTGTTACTGGCCTTGAAATTTAACTCAAGCCAGTGCCTCAGTTTAAACACATTATATCACATCGACTGCTCTCTGCTCGCTTTTAACAGCCGATCCTAAATCAATTAAAACTCCCCTGCTATTTGGCAGACAATCTATTCCTCCATGCCAGTCTGGACACATATGAATCTGTCTGAAAGCATGTAACCGTTTTTAGTGCTTTGTTGATAATGATCTATTAATCTAGACTGAAACCAGATTATTATTTTGATATTACACTGAATTTTGCACAAGGTGGTCCTTCAATTAATAGGAAAACAAGACCATGTGTAACCCATGAGTATGCCATTGTATGTTTGGTCTAACAGCTGAAGTCATAAGTTTACATACACCTCGCAGAATCTGCAAAATGTTAATTATTTTAGCAAAATAAGACGGATTGTAAAAAACGCAAGTTATTTTTTATTTAGTACTTACCTGAAAATGATATTTCACATAAAAGACATTTACATATAGTCCACAAGAGAAAATAATACTTGTATTTATAAAAATGACCCCGTTCAAAAGTTTACATACGTTTGATTCTTAATACTGTGTTGTTGTTACCTGAATGACCTGATGATTTGTTTTTTGTTTTTTTTGTGATAGTTGTTCATCCCACAAATTATTATTATTTTTTTTTTTTTTTGAGATTAATCTTTTCACACTGAGGACAACTGAGGGACTATTGCAAATATTACAGAAGGCTTAAACGTTCATTGATGCTCCAGAAGGAAACACAATTCATTAAGAGCCAGAGGGTGAAAACTTTTGAACACAATGTAGATGTGTACAATTTTCTTATTTTGCCTAAATATCTTTTTTTTTTTTCTCATTTAGTACTGTTTTTTTCATTTAGCTACAGAAGATACTTACATGTTTCCCAGAAGACAAAATAAGTACAATTTACCCCAACCTTCAAATTCAAAAAGCTCTTTATACATTGGCTCTTAAAACATTGTGTTTTCTTTCTGGAGCATCAGTGAGTGTTTAAAACTTCTGTAATAGTTTAATATGTGTCCCTCAGTTGTCCTCAGTGCAAAAAAAAAAAAAAAAAGGATCATATAATCATACAGTCATTGTTGGAAAGGGTACAAATACACAAAAAAAACACAGAATTTGTGTGAGATTTTTTTTTTTTTTTAAGAACAGTTCAATTCTTGTTCAGGACAAACAAGGGACTCATGAATAACTATCACTATACAAAAAAACACAGCTGTGGATCATTCAGGTAACAACACAGTATTAAGAATCAAGGGGGTGTAAACTTTTGAACAGGGTCATTTTTATAAATTCAACTATTATTTTCTCTTGTGGACTATATGTAAATGTCTATGTGAAATATCCTATTCAGGTCAGTACTAAATAATAACATGCCTTTTATATGATCGCTCTTATTTTGGTAAAATAATTCACATTTTGCAGATTCTGCAGACTTTTTACCTCAACTGTACTGATTTATTCACTGTCGGTATGAATGCACCTTCAGATGGCAGGCCCACAGATCAGTCATGCACTGTCTGTTGGGCACTGCATGCAAAAATGCCAGGAAAGTCTCAAAACAGCAAGCTCCAATGTTATTCCATTTCCAGGAGTCAAAGTGGTCTGGCGTGTTTGCAAATTCCCTAATTTCTGCTACAAAGAGCACTTTTGAAAAGGAACAAGCGACTGGATTCTTAACATTTTGGCCTGATTTGAAAACATGCTGCAATGTGGACCAGATTGGACACTGTTGCTTGAAGGTCTGAACCTCTTATGTGCAAAGCTCACAGAAGATCACAAGACTATTAGGACCACATGACATCAAACAAAGTCCAACTAAGGAGAATTGTGAAGCGCCTGCACAGAAAAGTGCAATTTGCATACTGTTAAAAACCAAATGAAATGGAGGTCACCTTAGACGGCAGGACAAAAAGCCATTTTGGTTGCAAGTGGCTGAGACGCATCTTGAAAGGCATGTCAGATGCCAACAACATCATGTCCTGTCACCAAAGGCACAGCGGTGTTTTGTTAGATCTTTAGCTCTTGAGGATCGCCAGAGCTGACTCACTTCGTTAGCCTGATGGCAGGTTATGTGCTGAAAAGGCCCTAAAGTCGTCGGGGAGTTTTGACAGCGGTACAAGCTGTTGATTTGTCACAGCACATAAGCCAAGCTTGACTGAGATGTGGCACAAGAGGCTGATACAACACACACAATGCCAGCCATAGAGATTTCCACAGAGACGGTGAGTGTGGGTATTTGCATTTATTTGAAGACAAACTACATCAGACAGCTCTAAAAGTATTTACTCTTCAAATATAATTAATCTTGCATTGATTCCTGCACAAACATTCTCTGTGTAGCACCTACACTCTGCATAACCTCACAAAGCTCATTAGGAAAGATGTCTCTGCATCTGATCTAAATCTGCATCCCATAAGTGTCACCTATTTGAAGAGTTTAATCATAAGAGTTAATATGCATTAAATTCTTAAAGGTACAGTAGCAAAGACAGAAGAATCATCGGAGTAATGGGTGCTGAAAATTCAGCTTTGCCATCACAGAAATAAATCACATTTTAAAATACATTAAAACCGAAAACAGCTTTTTATTACAATTTATTTGTTTCTTTACTTATTTTTAAAATAAATAAATTGGGTAAGCATAGGAGACATTTTTCAAAACTTAAAATTTTACAGATCCCATTCTTTTAAAGGAGTTGTGTGAATTCTTAAAGGTACAGTAGCAAAGATTCATGTGACATTGAAGTAATGGGTGCTGAAAATTCAGCTTTGTCATCAGAGAAATAAATTACATTTTAAAATATATTAAAACTGAAAAATTATTTAATAATATTTTATTTTTATTTTATTAAATTAAATAAATTGACATTGGTGAGCATAAGAGACTTCTTTCCAAAATCATTACATTTTACAGATCCCAATCTTTTGAGATGTAGTGTGAATTCTTAAAGGTACAGTATCAAAAAAAGAAGAATCATGTGACACTGGAGTAATGGGTGCTGAAAATTCAGCGTTTCCATCGAATAAATAAATTACATTATAAAATATATTAATACAGAAAACAGCTCATTTTAACTGAAAAATTATTTATTGATTTATTTGTTTTTAAAATCAAATAAATTAGTCTTGGTGAGCATTAGAGACATCTTTCAAAAACATAACATTTTACAGATCCCAATCTTTTGACGGGTAGTGTGAATTTTGAAATGTGCAGTAGCAAAAATAAATAAATAAATAATTAAAAAAGAAGAATCATGTGAAAATGGAGTAATGGGTGCTGAAAGTCCAGCTTTGCCATCAAAGAAATTAATTAAGTTTTAAAATATATTAAAATAGAAAACAGCTATTTTAAACAGTAAAAATATTTAACAATATTGATTTTTTATTTAATAATATTAAATAAATTAGCATTGGTGAGCATGAGAGAATTTTTTCAAAAATATAACATTTTATAGAATCTTTTGAGGGGGTAGTGTGGATTCTTAAAGGCACAGTACCAAAAAAAGAAGAATCACAGATGAATGTGACATTGGAGTAATGGGTAATGAAAATTCAGCTAAATAAATTAAATTTTAAGATATATTATAACAGAAAATCGCTATTTTAAACTGAGAAAAATAAATAAATTAGCCTTGGTGACCATAAGTGACATTTTTCAAAAACATCAAATTTTACAGATTCCAAAATTTTGAGGGGTAGTTTGAATTCTTAAAGGTACAAAAAAAAGAAGAATAATGTGACATTGGAGTAATAGATGCTGAAAAATTCAGCTTTGCAATCAGATAAATAAATTACATTTTAAAATATATTAAAACAGAAAACAGCTATTTTAGACTGAATTTTTTTTTTGTTTATTTATTTATCTATAAATTAAATAAAATACATTTTTCTACTAAATTTTATTTTACAGATCCCAATCTTTTGAGAAGTAATGTGATTTCTTAAAGGTACAGTAGCAAAAAAAGAAGAATCATGTGACAATGGAGTAATGGATGCTGAAATGACTTGCCATCACAGAAATATAAATAAATAAATAAAACATATTAAAACAGAACAGCTATTTTAAACAGAAAAACATAGTTCACAATAAATTTTTTAAATAATTAAATTATATAAATAAGCCTTGGTAGGCATAGAGACATCTTTCAAAAACATACAATTTTACGTTTTTTGGTTTAAAACTTTTATCCAAATTAAAGGGCATTTAATGTACAATTTATTTGTGTGATCTAAAAAAAATAAATACTCTATCAATTGAGCAACAAGAACACTGACATAGAAACTAAAATTATTTTAAGAGAATAATATGACTCCTTTAAGACCTACATTGGGCAATCGTTAGGAAAAGACTCAGGAAAACCTGAAGGCAGAAAGAGTTACAGGATTCATACAGAAAATGCAAAGCAGCGCTGCTCCCTGGGTCTGTCAGGTGCACCTGCTAATACAAATGAATTTGACTGTGTTTACATGAATTAGCAATAAGCTATCTGACACTAGCAAAGAACTACAGAACAGAGTGCGCATGATGAGAAAATCACTGCTGAGCATAATATAGAATAGTAGATTACTTGACAAATTGCTGTATGTTCATTCCATTTCAGCTGACAAAAAAACTGCAACAAAAAAAACATAAACCCGTTTATTTAGGGTTAGTGTGATCTAGGAAACCACAAGTGAAATCAAGACGATTTCCTAAAACACTGACATGAAACATGCAACAACAAAAGATGCAGATGACAGTCCTAGTGGATATACTAAACACACTCAAATCTAAATTGCAAATATCTTTAACCAACATTTGCAAGAACTCACTACACAGTCACCAAAAAAGCACCATGCCCCCAAAACAAGCCCACACACAGCTGACTCGTCTTCATCACAACCTGCTCCACTAATACTGTCTGACACCTCTTCAGCTGACTGCCTCCCACTATGACCACCTGAGCTCCACACCAGCACAAGACAGACCATCTTATGATGGAGTGATGGAGAGAAAGAGAGAGAGACACATTACTTACTTGTAGGCATGAACAGACGACAAATCAGCGCTGAGCAATCTGTTCTGCAGCTCTAAACCAAATGGGCAGGTGATAGACAGAGCTCTCGTTTTCCTATCGCTCCCTCCCTCTCTCTCTCTTTCTCTCTCTCAGCCTCCCAACTCTTTTTTTCTGTTTCTTTCCCTCCCCCTGGCTTCTCTCACACCATTTTATGACTCATTCCTCTCCTCTCTCTGCTTATTTTGGGTTATCAGCCTTGAATCTATTACTTCTGAAACAGTTTGAGGTTTTTGCATCCCTCTATCGGACCTGTTTTGACATTTTGCCAATTGTCCTTTCTCATGCCAGTATTTCTCTATCCCCACTGCCACCGATGCATTCTGCCGATGGAAGTGCTGCTTTTGGCTGATGGAATAGTTGACCCAAATCTGACAGTTCAATTGCACACTCTTTATGTCGATACAAACCTATATAGCTTTTGTTTGTGTAACACGAAAGAATTCAATTTAATTTAATTAATAAAAAAAAAAAAAAAAACTTTCTTTGTTTTGTAGAACACAAAAGGAGATACTGCAGAGCTGCACTGGTATTAATATTAATGACTCTATTAATGACTGAGCTATTCAAATTGGTAAAAAATAAAATAAAATAAAATAAAATAATACAAATTTAAATAAATTTAAATAAAAATAAAATGTGTTGTTATTAAATAAAATAAAACAGAACAAATTAAAATAAAACAAAATAAATCAAAACAAAATTAAATTAAATGTGTTGTTGTTAAATAAAATAAACTAAAATAAAATAACGGAACAAAATAAAATAAAACAAATTAGGATAAAAATAAATACATCAAATAAATTGATAAAATAAAACAAAACAAATCTAAATAAAATAAAATAAATAAATACAAAAACTAAATAAAATAAAATTGGTTGTAGTTAACAGAATAAAATAGAACAAAATCAAATTAAATTTGTGGTTATTAAATAAAATAAAATAGAACAAATTTAAATAAAACTAAACAAAATAGAACTAAATAAAATAATAAAATACAATAAAATGTGTAGTTGTTAAAATAAAACTAAACAAAATAGAACAAAATAAGATGAAATAAAACAGTTAATATAATAAAACAAATCCAAATAAAATAAAAAACAAAATAAAATAACATTTGTTGCAGTTAATCAAATAAAATATAATAACAAAATCAAATTTGTTGTTGTTGAATAAAATGGAACAAAACAAAATAATATAAAAATAAAATAAAATAAAATAAAACAAAACAAAATAAAATAAACCCTGAATGGTGCCTCAGGCTTTCAGTGCCACAAAATTTCAGATAACACAAAAAACCTTCTTTTGAATTAAATCTAGTTCTCAAATCCTGTCATGATCTGTCAGAAAAAGTTACAGGTCTGAAATGACATGAAGTTTATCTACTCAAAGAAAGATTTAGACAACTTAACATCTCAAATAACACATTAACACAAAATAAAGGTGAATTATTATAAACACGTTATCAAAAATCTTCACTTTTTGACAGCATGTCAAAGATACTGTCAATAGAGCTTAACTTGTTATGAACTTAAAACATTCCCTGTGTGTGTGTGTGTGTGTGTGTGTGTGTGTGTGTGTGTGTGTGTGTGTGTGTGTGTGTGTGTGTGTGTGTGTGTGAAATTCAAGCCTCTTATGTATTTTTAAGAGGATGTTATCAGTCAAGCCTACAATTAGCCCACTCAGCCCTCTAAACTACCCAAACGGACTTGCTGCCAATCCCAAACCATTCCCACAGCTGCAGACATACTGAGCTGAAGGACTATCTGAGATGGGAACATCCCTCACAGAGACACAGTCACCACAGAGTTCCCATCAGAGTTCCCATCAGTCCTCACTTTATGCAGCAGTAACTGGGTGGTAAATTCTCACGAAATTAAACACCACTTTATTTAGACCACCAGTATGGTTTCCCACAATACCACACGACTTCTAGAATGAGAAAACGCATGACAAAGTGTATAGAAAAAAGAGATCACTCTATGATCTATGATAAAAAATAGAAAAAAAAAAAAGAAAGAAAATAATAAAAGAAAATAAAATTATAAAATTAAAATATAAAATAAAATGACATAAAACAAACCAAATCAAATAAAAAAAAAATATATTTCTTCTGTAGAACACAGTATAGGAGATATTGCAGAGTTGTACTGGTCACTTTTCTATGCAATTAAGGTGTTCAAGCTTTGCACTGTTCATTGTAAAATAAAATAAAATAATAAAAGAAAAAAAATATATATTAAATTTAAAATTGCAATTACCATGACTGGGTAATGAGGTACAAAAAAAATAATAAAATTTAAAACAACAAAATAAAACTAAATAAAACAAAATAAAATAAACAAAAATCAATAAAACAAAACAAAATTTGTTGTTGTTAAATAAAATAAAATAAAATAAAATAAAACAGAACAAAATAAAACACAACAATAAAACAAAATAAAATAAAATAAAAACAATAAAAAAATATTATAATATAATATAATATAATATAATTAGTGCTGTCAAACGATTAATCATGATTAATCGCATCCAAAATAAAAGTTTATGTTTACATACTATATATTTGTGTACTGTGTATATTTATTATCTATATATAAATACAAATACATGCACGTATATATTAAGGAAAAATATTTCAGATTTATATATTAAATATTTATATTTATTTATAATCTAAAATGTATACTGGTATAAATATATCTACATATAAATATTTAGTTTTAATATATACATGCATGTGTGTGTATTTATATATACATAATAAATATACAAAGTAAACACACATATTGTATGTAAACATAAACTTTTATTTTGGATGCGATTAATCGCGATTAATCATCTGACAGCCCTAAATATAATATAAAATAAAATTAAATAAAATTAAATAAAATTAAATTAAATACAAATGCCTCTGTAGAAGACAACACAAAATAAATAATAAAGGAAGCAAAATAAAATAATAAAATAAAAAAACAAATAAATTAAAATAATAATACAAATAAAAATGAATTCTTTTGTAGAACACAACAGGAGATATTGCAGAGTTGTACTTGTCACTTTTTCATTGAATTGCCCTGATTGGGTACTGAGGTATGCACACTTTGCACTGTTCATTGTAAAATAAAATAATTTTAAAAATAATAATACATAAAAAATTAAATTAAATAAAAAAATTAAATAATAATAATAAAAAATTAAATTAAATAAAAACCTTGCTTCTGTAGAATACAACAGGACATTCTGCAGAGTTGTACTTGTCACTTTTCTATACAATTGCCCATAGTCTTAGAAAAGTACTATATGCAACAACGAAAATCATCTACATTGCACACACTCTCTTCACTTGTCTTGTTACAGTGACAAGTGACTCACAGGAACAGCCTAAATAAAAGCAGCAAACAATAAAACAAACATCATTTACTCATGGTGTGATGCATTGCCGGGAAGTCAAGTATGTCTACATCTATGAATGTTACAACTTACAGTATCAAATTCCTTATACCTTATCCAACGACTTTGAATTTACTTCTGAATATGAGGTTGAAACTTTTAAAACTCTATAAAATGAGTTACAAAATAAATCTCAAGTATACATTAGAAAACTGCTTAGATTAGAAAGTTAAATGAAACTCCAAGCTATAAAAAAAAATCTTCAGCTGTAAAACTTCAGCTGTTCCTTTGAGATGATAACCACCCCCACAGCATTTAAAGTTCTTGCACACAACTTTGTATCTTACCAAAGATGGTTGACTTTACATAGAACAGCCTCGGAAAAGCTCGACCTTCTGCCATTCCCGTTTACCGAGTTCCCCAACATGCTTCCCAGCAGCTCTGCTCAAATGGACTAGGCCTTTTCTGTCTAAAGCGTTTCTATCCACACCCAGGAAGACAGAGACTCGGGTCTGAGACGTCCACCTGATTGTTGAGTTCTTTGTGTCTACTAGACAGTTGAAGTTTCACTCCTGGCTCTTGGGGAAGTGAAGAAGTTAAACCTGTTTTCAAGAATTTCCCTCCATAAATGGTCTTTACTCTGCCCACAGCAGGAGGGTCCAGGACGGATTTTAGGTTAACAAACAAAACCAGCCTCAAGGGCTAAAATAACTGAGCATGGAAATGAAAGCTCAGCTTTTGTCATGTCATTGGAAACATCCAGTCATACTTGATCAATCAAAAATGGACCCGAGCAATCTAGTATCTAGATAATTGACTTACGTCAAAACAGCCCACCAACAGTGAACAAGCAAGTGCATAACATGCTAAAAATGATTCAGAATGAGTTTTGCACAGTGCACACACATTAATACAGTATAAAATGTTTGAATCATTTATGCAAAGGAATAGGCAAATAAATGGAATGGTAAACAGAAAACTTATTCCGTAAAAAGTGTGACTGCTTCTTTTGACTGTTTTCTCTGCATGCATGGATGAAATGAATATTTACTGACAACAACGCTTCAAAACAAACTGTCTGATCTTAGACACACAACACCATCCAGGCTCTCGGCTGACTCTGGTGTCATGGGAATTATTTCTGAAATAAAACTGACAGCAATCAGGTCTGTTTTCGAACTCCCATTCAAATCTTCGGTCTATCAATCACTCTCTGACTAAACAAATCCAGTTTGCAAATGCTGTTAATCTGTGTCATTTGCTACATCCAGAAATAATTATTATAAGAACAATGTACCAAATAGGAAAAACTATCAACAGACTAAAAGTAACAATACACTAAAACAGTCAATATTTTCAGCTGAAAATCCTGTTCAGTTGAACCCAGACTGGGCTATCAGGTAACAACAATGGGTGGAGACCCTCATCCTCCACAAAATCAGTCAGTTTTCTCACCTGACTAGTTTTACACTCTAAACACAGTCTGAATGAACACTGCGTTTGGAAAATTGCATTATAATAAAGGGAGTACAGACATAAAATTTCAGACAGACACACACACACACACACACACACACACACACACACAAAATCTATATACATTATCAGTCACAAGTTTTTTAAAGAAGTCTCTTCTGCTAACCAAGCCTGCATTTATTTGATTCAAAGTTTAGCAAAACAGTCACATTTTGAAATGTTTTTACTATTTAACCCTTTAACTGTCACTGCCTTTTTTAACATAGACATGAAAATGCACTAAACTAATCAAAACTTACATTTTATAATTTATGAATGAAAACATTTTGTAATATGATTTAGATTTGATTTGTACATTTTCCATTGTAATGCAATATCTGATTTTAAAATGATTTTCAGAGGATGAATTTTGAGATTTTAAGTTTTCTACTTATATACAATGTCTTACAATTTCTAAAGCGTGATAGGGAAAAAGGCAATGAAGAAAGTCTTATTGTGATTAAGGGTCAGGACGCCTGTTACAAGATTTTTTGAGGTGCACTCTTGTCATAAATGAATCTATTACTTTTCCAACACAAGTTGTAACGCAAAACAGTGGTCAAATACCTATTTAGAGTCTTAGACCTTTCCAACGACATATAGTTTGTCATGATTAGATTAGGATTTATCTGTAATATGATGAAGTAAACTGATGAAAGAAACTG
The DNA here is from genome assembly GCA_033026305.1 of Cirrhinus molitorella. Taxonomy (NCBI): domain Eukaryota; kingdom Metazoa; phylum Chordata; class Actinopteri; order Cypriniformes; family Cyprinidae; genus Cirrhinus; species Cirrhinus molitorella. The sequence goes on from CM065130.1 coordinate 31,206,908, forward strand.
ATGGGATGGTGACAGTTAAAGGGTTAAAATACTGCTTTCTATTTGAATATATTTAAAAATCTAATTTATTCCTGTGATTTCAAAGTTACATTTTTAGCATCATTATTTCAGTCACATGATCCTTCAGAAATCCTTGTAATATTCAGATTTGCTGCTCAAAAAAACATTTATTACTATTATTATTATTATGTTGAAAACAGCCGAGTAGAATTTTTTCAGTTTTTTTTTTTTGAAGAATAAAAAATTCAGAACAGAAAAGCATTTATCAGAAATAGAATCTTTTGTAAATAGAATCTTTTGTAAAAAAGAAATAGAAATCTTTTGTAACATTATAAATGCCTTTATTACTTTATATATATTAAATTAAATTCAAATAAAAACATTTAAATGCATTTGTCTATCGATTTGTCATTCGAGTTTTTAAAAATGCCATTGGAGAGTTCATAATATTAACACATGGCTGTCAAAAAAAGTTTTTTATTTAAATAAATAAATAATTATGGTTTATATAAACTTTTTTTTATTAAAATTAATTAAAAGTTATACATTTATATTTGTAGTATGCAAAGTACATTGATTAATCAATCTGAAAAGTAAAGTAATTTATATATTATATTATATTATATTATATTGGTAAGACGTTACAATAAGATTCATTAACTAAAAAACTTAAAAAAAAAAAACATTAATGTCAACATTAATTAATGCACTGGGAACTAAAATGAACAAACAATAAATTACTGTATTTTTGTGAACTAACATTAACCATTTAACTGTCACTCCATATTTTGAGCAATTTCCATAGTAATGCAATGTCTGATTTTAAAATGGTTTTCAAAGGATGAATTTTGAGATTTTAAGTTTTCAAGTGATATATAATTTCTTATGAGTTGATAGGGTATTATAAGTGTGATAGGGTAAAAGGCAATGAATAAAGTCTTTGTGAAAAGTCACAGAGGTCTGAACCTCTGTTATGATGTAGATTTTTGAGGTGCGCTCGTCATAAATTAATCTATTACTTTTCCTACATTCGTAACACAAAAAAGTGGTAAAATATCTATTTAGGAGTTCTAGACCTTCCCAACAATATGTGTTACCATTATATTATACTACATTACATTAATAATTTGATAGTCCTTTATTCATTTATTTTTTAGCAGGACCCCAATAATAAAGTCTTCCACCAAAATCAACACAACAACAGAGAATTAAAAATAAAGTTGAACAAACACAGAGAGATAGGGGAAAACAACAGGGTGAAAAAACAGTAGGGGGGAAAACAACACATTTAATAGAGTTTCCAGGGTGAAATGAAGGGCAACATCCTGAAGGGTCCAATCACTGCTGCTGCTCAAGCACCTGTTGCCATGTTGAGCTGAGCTGAGCTTCCTGTGTGGTGATTCACAACCTCCGTTTGCCCTCCTCAGGCGATATCACAATCACACAGACCCAAACCTCTAGCTCTTCACGCCAAGAACCAGCAAAACAAACTGAATCCAGCGTAAAGATGTCATTTACAGATACTAAATGAGTTCACATCTAGTGAGAATTTCTACAAAGCACAGTCCAGAATAATAATACAAGACGCAAAAACATCATCCATTTGCAACATAACTTCCAATTCCAGATGAACAGCATTTTCTCATCCGTCGAACCAGTTCCCATGTCTTCTTACAATTCCAGACTCTGCAGTACAGTAAGAAATTGAAATGTAATCGATCTGTTCCATTGTAAACCCCGCCCAAATAAAGTTCCAGTCTGCTCTCGTGCTTCCCAGACTCCAGGTAAGAGGAAATATGTTTTCCAGAGCTCCTAACCTCCACATAACAGTGAACAATTTTCAATGGCACCTTACACAAGCATTTTAATAACCTCTTTCAGACTGAAGCACATTTTGTGAAAGCGCAGATCTCTGGGGGTTTACTTATCCTGTCAACTTAGATGACTTAAATGACGCCGCTGCGAGGCATAGCTTACTAACGTCCCCCAAAGACCACCCCTGTCCTTACTAGACCAGTGTCCTTACAGAGTCTGGGTGAACTAGAACCAAAAAAACAAAGCACTGCTGTCCAAATTCTACAGTAACAAGACTAAAAATTTCTTCACAGCGATGCCATAGAAGAACCATTTTTGGTTCCACATAGAACCAATCAGTTACCAATCTCTTTCTTACCGTTTTATAATCTGATGAACCTTCTTTTGCCACAAAGAGCATTTTGAGAAACAGAAAGGTTCTTCAGATGCTAAAAGTTCTTTATGGAATCATTTAGACAAAAAAGGTTCTTCTATGGCATTGTGTAGCACCTTTATTTTGTGTACAGCTGGACGATAAATAATTTATTGTAATATTTAGTAATAAAATAAAATAAAATACAGACCTAAATTTATTCAGACACCTTCAATATTTCTTACATTATCACAGTTTATTCGCTATAGTTTAGAAAATGGTAATAAAATATGACAAGAACTCAGAGGTAAACTGCGTCAGAACAAATTCATCTTGATAATGTCAGATAAATTTGACATAAAGGTATGTATTGGATTACAACCAACCAAAAAATATTCAGACAACTGTTAGTATGACAATATTTACACAACTATCAATACTTTTTGTTGACCAATTACCAAGCAATGCTTCATTTTGTTCAGTTTGTGGTGTCAAAAGGTCACATTAGCAATCAAAGAAAAAACACTTAAGCAAAACATGGCCAGGCTAAAGTGTCTGAATAATTTTTGGTCCCAAATTTACTGGTAGTCCACTGTACGAAGATTTTTTTTTATAATACAGTTTACTTTATTTTGCTATCTACACTTACATGAATTAACTATAGTATCCTGCTCCCACTAGTGAAAAAATATAACAATTTATATCTGGTGTCTGAATAATTTTTGGTTTGACTGTAGGTCAACTAATTGCAACTTATTTTTGGACAATGTACCGCAATAAAATCAAGGATTTTTTTTTCTCCCACAATTCTGAACTTAAAATAACATGCAATTTACTAGAGGCTGTGACAAAATATTAATTGCCGCAGTCTATTCCAAAATGCGTTATTAATTTGACTGTTTTTTTTTAAACATTTGTTTGAATGAATGACTCAAAGGCTCACTCATAAATATTTCTCTTGTTTCATTAATGAATGAATCAGCATTTTTGAACAAATCTTTACAATGTATGATTCAATAAATACATTTTTCAACAGCAATTTGTCGCCACCTGTTGGTCAAAACAATGTAATCAACTTTGCAATGAACACTTTATTTGATGCACCGACTGAAGCGCCAATTGCTTTTAAAAGATGAATTGCTGTATTTTGATCTATACAAACCAGTGTGTTCATAATTAAGATAATACATTAAAACAATATGGCAAGCCACACCAATTTGCAATATCAAGCAGTAAAACAAGCTGTTTTGTACAGCTAAAAACAGCTGGATGCGGATAAGACCAGAAACCAGACACATAAAATGTACTAATGGCTGTGCCCACTCATACAGGAAGAAAAAGGTGGATAGACACAGGCAAACTGTTGTCATTTAGAAATAAAATGGCATGGGTGTTTGAATCAGGATCACAATCTTTCAGGACTTTTCAGAGAAGTATCTAACACTGCATCAACAGCATCACTTAAAAGCATCCCTGTTGTCCCCAGCAGCTTTTATCCCAAGCACGTGCTCGTCCCATGAGAAAGGAAGCAAGGACGCCCCATTCAGTGCCTCCATACGCCCTTTAACAGCCTGTTTCTTATAAATCTGTGAGCTGTCTTAACAATTTTCTCAGGCCTGCGAGATGAAGACCAGCTTAGAAAAGCCCACATGGGCCATGTCTCGGCAAGTGTAACAGCAGAGACATTCATGCCATGCAGAAGAGAATACCAGGCTGATGCGTAATACTGATCTGAATAGGTCTAATCATAAAAGCATTGTGTCTCCAAACAGCACAGGCTCTGACAGCGGCAGTGGGCGGATAGGAGAGGAAGTGTTCGGACGCAAAGTGACTCGTTGCAGTAAAATTCCAAACATGCACGACAAAAGAGCACTTGAAAAAGCAAACGGTGAAAGCTACAAATGCGCTTTAACCTGCTTTTACAGCCAATTCATTACTGTAAGTAGTGCTTTTGAGAAGAATACCAAAATGGATAGAATGTTAGAAGTGAATGTTACATTTTTTTATTTCCAAAGAAAAGGCAAATTAATCAGGCGACATTTGATCTATGGCTGTCAAATGATGAATCACATCCAGAATAAAAGTTTTTGCTTACAAAATATATGTGAGTACTGTGTATATTATATATGCAAATATATATATACACTACCGCTCAAAAGTTTGGGATCAGTAAGACTTGTAATGTTTTTTTTCATATAAAAGCCTCTTACATTCATTAAGGCTGCATTTATTCGATCAAAAATACAGAAAAAAACTATAAAAATATAATTTATTCCTGTGACGCAATTTTGTGTGTCACATGATCCTTCAGAAGTCATTCTATTATGCCGATTTATTATTTGAATTCAATCAATGTTGTGCTGCCAAATATTTTTTGGAACCTGTGATTCTTTTTCAGTGTACACTGTTAGAAAACCTTTTATTGATCAAAGAATCCTGAATAAAGTATTACAGGTTCCAGAAAAAATATTAATATTAATATTGTTTCCAGCACTGATGGTAAATAATGATTCTGGAAATTCAACTATAATTACAGATATAAATAAAATTTTTATGTATATTAATATAGAAAAACATAGTTTTCATCGTAATAATATTTCACAATATTTTTTTTTTCTGTATTTTTGATCAAATGAACACAGCCTTGATGACCATAAAAACTTCTTTAAAAAAAAATTAAAAATCAAACTGATCCCAAACTTTTGAGCGGTATATATCTATATATATCTATATCTATCTATATATATATATATATATATATCCGCTTCGCGTCGGGCAGTTATCAGCCTCCATGTCGTGCATTAAAATCCGTTAATGCACAGCAAACCACTGATTATCCCTTACTTAAGCTATTCAATCAAGAGCAGTGAGTTATTTCCTGAGTTGCTGTTTGATTAACATAATGCTGTCACTTTAAGAGAATGCACTGATCCAGTGCACTATGTTCAGCTGGCTATGTCTGCTAGGATACTTACCAAGACAGGCATTTTGACAATTTATGTGCAAATTTGTCCATTCAAACAAAACATTTAAAAGAGAGCTTATTATTTGCGTGCGTTCTGAGGGTGGAGAACGGTAAGGTTAGATTTTTTTACCACGAACCGCTGCACCCCTGCACCCCTACTGACTTCATATCTACCAATTCTGACAATTCCAAGTCAGAATTCCAAGTTTATATGATGAAATTCTGAGAAAAAAAGTCAGAATTGCAAGATTGTGAGACCTATTTATTTTTTTATTCAGAGGCGGAAATGTGCTTCCATATGTCTTCCATTTGTTTCAAACCTGTGTGAGTTTTTTTATTTTGCTGAACCAAAAAGAAGAATGTTGGTAACCAAACTATGTAAGTCAACCATCACCATGGTTACCATCAAATGTTTGGTTACCAACATTCTTCAAAATACCCTCTTATATGTTTAACAACTGAAATAAATTCATACAGGTTTGAAGCAATCTGAAGGTCAGTAAACAATGACAATTTTCATTTTTGGGTGAACTATCCCTTTAAATGTGAGGTATAATTTATGTACATAGCAGGACCAGTTACACGCACCAAAGTTTAATACTTTGTGGTTTAATAAAATAAACATTATGAGAAATAGCAACACTATTAAAATGACAACTTGCAGCACAAACAGAAACATATTCATTGTTTTCATATTCAAAAAACATCTTTTGTGTCTTCCAGTACAACTAAATTCAGATGTTTATCTGACAACACACCTCAGGATGAGGGTACCTAATGTGTTTACTTCATGTTTTATGCAACTAAAGCGAGCTGTTGAAACACTAACTGCCTGAATATAAGAGAGCGAAAAGGGGAAAAGTCAGAGAGGGTGATATAAAGGAGGAAAATAGAGAAAACAACTGTAAGAAAGAAAGGGATGAAGAATAGTATAAAGATTTTCGTGTGTGCCGTTTCTCTTGGGTCTCTCGTCGCATTAGCATGCACTGCAGCGCTCATCTGGGATGATACACATGAAGTGAAACCCAGGTCCCTCCATAATTACATTCCGCCATTCGCCCTCTCCCTTCACGTTCCCTCTCTTCTCTCCAGACACATCCTCTTCACAGCCATTATAAACCAGCTTTACACATAACCAGCTCCCTCTGTAGTAATAACGCTGTCAGTCAAACAGGCATAAAACTTTCCACCAGCAGTACAGGGTGGGGGTGGCTGACGCGGAAGATATCAGAGTTTGCTCATATTTGTGAGGTAACTAGATCCAATCTGCCCTTTTCAACTGCTCACGCAAATCATACAGTAGTGACCTTTACAGTTATGGAATGTGATGACAAACTTTGTGCCTTGTGTCCAAACATGGCACAATATATGTGTACAATAAAGGGAATATTATGTATACAGAGCGCGATTTGCCAGGGGGATGGTCTATGCATCCAGGGCCATCGCTAGTGGGGTGAAAGTTGGTGACGGCCCACGGCTGAGGGGGGCCCCCAGTGATCTCAACTGACTGGCTGAGGCCACCCTATAAAGAAGCTTGGGACAGTTAACTGGCCACTGCTGCGCATCGTCACGAAAGCTTATCATTTGCACGAGTTTTTAAGCATTGTAAGTTTCAACATTCAAAAGAGTTTAAAACATTCAAACACAAGATGCGGAAAAACTCAACTGTACTCGCATGCCGTGTTCGGAGCGCACACAGAGAGCCACACCTTACGAACAACGCACAAACACAGAACCAAGCTCTCCTTCGTGTCCTCTTGGACCCAAACGAATAAATACAAATCGCCAGTTTAAACATGCAAACACAAAAAGATGTGAAAGAACTAGGGCTGTCAAACGATTAATCACAATTAATCACATCCAAAATAAAAGTTTATGTTTACACACTATATGTCGGTGTACTGTGTATATTTATTATGTATATATAAATACAAGCACATTCATGTATATATTCAGGAAAAATATTTTAGATTTATATATAAAATATTTATATTTATTTATAATCTAAATTTTATACAGGTGTAAATATATATACATATAAATATGTTTTTAATTATATACATGTATGTGTGTGTTTTTATATATACACAATGAATATACAGAGTAAACACGCATATAGTATGTAAACAAACTTTTATTTTGGATGCGATTAATCGCGATTAATCATTTGACAGCCCTAGAAAGAACTCAATTCAGCATGCATGTCAATGCGCTTAAGCATCGAATTTGCAGCTTCTTGCTCTTGAACTGACGAATACATACAAAATGATGCTGAAATACCCGTCTTGGAGAGTATCCTTGAAAAAAAAATTGTCAGTTATGTCTTAAATGAAATTAAACAGTTGAGAAAGAAATTGGATGTGTATTATTATATTGGATGCATAGTCTCTTAAAGTGACCACGCCTAATTTACTAGCTCATGTCGGTGTCCTTAAATTAATCCAAGAAAATGAAAGAAAGAAAACCACTTATTGCTCTTACTTTGTAATTTTAACAAGAATTATCTGGTTTATGCACCTGGACACTTATAAGCTTGAAAAAAAAACAACATTGTGTAAATAGCACAAATAAATAAATAGAACAAACATACAAATTAAACAATTTCAAACAGGGCCCATGGGTACAACCTCCACCGGGGCCCCGCAATCCCCAGCTATGGTCCTGCCTGCCTCTGCTGAATTATTTTTATCCCTGGTGGGTAAAAGTTTTATAACTTATAGAAATTCTGTAGCATTTATTACAGAAATCTAACAAAATTATATATATCCAAGAAATATTCTCTGAAAATAAGCAGTTTTAATATTAAATTTTGCACATTTATCACAATTTACACAAGGATGTTAAAAATGGACAAAAAATGCTATAATTTGATAATTTTATGATATTTCTATTTTTATTTATTTTTTTACAATTGATAAAAGTGTGCTGCATTCCATTCGACATGCAAAGTAAGCATTCCCAACTTCCTACCTGGTAAAGTTGGAAAATACCTTATTTTTGAAAAGTAAGTTATTATTTCCCATTTGTGCCTCTACCAAGATAATATTTTCGGTTTTCAAATGTTTAGGAAACGTTTATGTCAATGCATAAATTACAATATTTAAGGCTAATTAACTTTCTCTGTATGTGTTTTATGGCCATATTCCAGTGACTTAAAAATTGTAGTGTTCACCACATAAATATGGTTTTCTCAAACATACATGCTGTACTGCAAAAAGTTTCCAGCCAAAATATCTTCTTAAATCAAGAAGGATTTTCTAGACAAGTAAAAATTATTGTCTAGTTTTCAGAAAAAGAAGTTAAAATTAAGTGTTTTTGCTTGAAACAAGCAAAATAATAGTTTTCTGCTTGAAAGAAGATTATTTTGCTTACCCCACTGGCAGATTATTTTGCTTGTTTTAAGCAAAAACTCACTTAATTTTGACTTCTGAAATCAAGTCAAAAATTTTGACTTGTCTTAGAAAATCCTTCTTGATTTAAGAATTTTTTAGATATTTTGGCTTGGAAAGTAAGAAAAGCATTTTTTGCTCACATATTATTGCAGTCCAGTACAGTGTAAACAGACTTTAGTCATTAATATGTTTATAAAAATCTGAAAAAAGCACAATGGCAGGGCATGTCAAAACATCTCCAGGGCCCCAAAACCCCCTCAGACCCCAGAGGGTTAGGAAAGAAAAGAACTTACCAAATATGTCTTGACCTGGAGAAGGTTTTGTCCACTCTGTGGAGAAAAAAAAACATAGTATTATTCAAAAACACAGGTATTTTATATGTTTCCATAAATACTGACACAACTGTAACGCACTTACACAAAAAGGGCAATAATTGATTTCACGCTTTTAACACATTCTGGCAATCAATCTCCACCCAGAGCCTGCTAAATACTAAAGTCTAATCAATTCACTGCTGACAAACTCCTCGTGCACTTTAACACTCGACTTGATGTGATAATGACTCAGCAAATCTATCAAGTTAACAAAGAGTGAGGACCAATAAGATCATGAAGAACCACTGAAGCACATCATCAATTGATACAAGCAATTGGCATTGATAAAATTCTTTGAAACATTTCCGCCATCCTCTCTCAGTGTGCAGTATGTGAAATCCTACTATTACTTTGTGTTTATGCATAACACTGCTTTTGATTTTGATGGAAAACTCAACAGTTCTGCTCGACAAAAGCTGTACAATTGTACAGAGGGCATTTGCGGTTTTGAGACGCTAATGAGAGAAGCAGCTTCTCTAACGTTTTTCTGAAGAGCAGCTGTGGCTTTGTTCTAAGAATACGCTATGACTCTGCTGGGTTTAAAAACAGCTCAGTCCTCAGATGTGTTCTGAATAAGACCTTTCATAAAACTGAATATCAAAATAGACAATGCTGAACACAATGGCAGCTTCGCATGAAAAAGAAACCCTATTTTTCTGGCTAACATAATTGGTGTCATTTCATATCTTGCCACAAGGTGGATCTACAAACCCCTTAACATTCAATTTTCATTTACATGCCATGTTGATGCATTTCCATAGAAAGTGTTGAACAAGAATTAATAACCTTCGATCAAATCCTAAACAAAAAACTGAGACCGGAAATAGCTTTTTTACAGCCAGGATATCTCAAACTACCTTGTTGTAAATGTCAGACCTCCACTGTCAATCATAGCATTAGTTTGTCCTCCAACCTTCTGCTGAGTGTGAGGGAAAAGTGTGGCTGTTGTGTCAACAAAATGAGTTAACACTTCAGGTAGAGCATAGAGTAACAAAAATTTCCATAACCTTGTGGGAAAGGACAAACAGTGACTTTGATCATTTAATAGCTGCTGAGGTTATCAGTCTTTGAGATTTATTTTGAATAATGAAGTAGGGCTGCTGTCTGATTAAAATCATTTTAATTACACTACCAGTCAAAAGTTTTTGAGAACAGCAAAATTAAATACACAATTCTTACATTTCTAATAGACTACCAGTTAAAGGTTTTGCATTTTTAATGTTTTTTTAACATTAAAAGAGTCTCTTTTGCTCACCAAGCCTGCATTTATTTGATCCAAAGTACAGCAAAAACAGGAACATTTTGAAATATTTTTACTATTAAAATAACTGTTTTCTATTTAAATATATTTTAAAATGTGATTAATTCCTGTGATTTTAGAGATGAATTTTTAGCATTATTACTCCAGTCACTTTATCCTTCAAAAATCATTCTAATATTCTGATTTGGTCCTCACAAAACACTTATTATTATTATTATTATGTTGTTGTTGTTGAAAACAGCTGAGCAGAACAGTTTCAGGTTTCATTGATGACTAGAATGTTTAGAAGAACAGCATTTATCTGAAATATAAATCTTTTGTAACATTATGAATGTCTTTATCAACCCTTTTGATGAATTTAAAGCATCCCTGCTAAATAGAAGTATTAATTTCTATAATTTCTTTCCAAAAACTAATTATACTGACTCCAAGGTTTTGAATGGTATAGTGTATAATGTTACAAAAGCTTTTTATTTCAAATAAATGCTGATCTTAGGATCTTTCTATTCAACAAAGAATCCTAAAAAAAACTATGTACTCAACTGTTTTAATAAAAATAATAAATGTGAAGGATCATGTGACACTGAAGACTGGAGTAATGATGATAAAAATGTAGTTTTGATCACAGGAAAAAATTAAATTGTAAAATATATTCAAATAGAAAACTGTTCTTTTAAATAGTAAAAAAAAAAACTTCATAATTTAACTGTTTTTGCTGTATGTTGGATCAAATAAATGCAGGCTTGGTGAGCAGAAGAGTCTTAACAATAAACAATAAACAATAAACAATAAACATTAAAATCTTTCTGACTGACTGGTAGTGTATATTACATGCATATTACTAAATCAAATGTATGTATTTCATGTTTGAATGACTTACTACTGAATTTAAGCGCATGTCAAGAGGATTCAGTTTTGTAACTTCACTAAAATTAAGAAAAAAGAACCCAAAAATGAACATTTGCTGAAGATTTACTCAGCCTCAGGACATTTACAATATAGATGAGTTTGTTTCTTTATCAGAAATTTAGCATTACAACACTTGCTCAACAATGGATCCTCTGCAGTGAATGGGTGCCGTCAGAACGAGAGCTGATAAAACATCACAACAATCTACAAGTAATCCACACAACTCCAGTCCATCGATTAACAACCAGTGAACCAAAAAAAGCAGTGTGCTTGTCAGAAACAAATCTTTCATTAAATGTGATGAAATGCTATATTACTCAAACAATTCTAATAAAGAAACAAACTCATCTACACCTTGGTTGGCCTCAGGGTAACACATTTTTGGGGGAACTATTCCTTTAAATCATTAAACAGGATTTATATAGAAATATGTGCAAACCAGCACTGAAAGATACATTTATAAAATATAGGAGCAAAAAGCATAAAAAGGTTTGTCAGATGCAATTGTTTTTTAATTAAAAAATACAAACACACTGCACATGACACAAACAAACCACTCAGTCCACACAAATGCCTTGTAAATACCACATGAGTCCAGAAGTAAATATTGGAGCCCAGTGTAGAAACGAGGCCTATAAAGCACCACATGAGGGAACAGTGTGTGTATGTATGAGCATGTGTCAGTAAACACGCTGGATCAAACAGAACCAGTTTCAAAAGTGTATGCAATCCAAAATACAAACCTGATAGACCTGATGATGTGGGTAAAAAGCCAAAGAGCAACAGATGTATCACAACACACAACGTCATTATGGTTAATCTGTTATTTCAACACAAAAGCGCTTAAAACTTCACATAAACGTTTCAGGAGATTGGGTTAAGATGAATGTCACAAATTACTACATGACTCATGTTTCCATCCTCCCTTTAGGTCAGAAAAACACATCTGAGTGAACTGACATCATCTTCCCATCATCAAACCATCAGCAGTTCAACTGAAGCGTTCAACCAAGCAGGCGTAACAACAGAATCAAGTGACAAAATGTGCAAGCATAACAGACATGCATACATGATAACTTACATTTGTGAATAAAAGAAACTTAAGAATAAAAGAATCCAGTTATTAAATTAGCTTGTTTGCTTCTAAATACACCATACATTTGATACTTTAATTAAGATGCTAAAATTATACATAAACTATGAAAAACCTACAAGTAGTTCTGAAAAGTTTGAAAAGAACTACCTTCCTCACAAAAACACTTTTACTGGTTGAAAAGTACATGGCGAAGTAATATGAAACTAATGCGTCAACAAACCTGGAACTACTACAAAAATTAATCAGCACCTTCCAACATGCATCAACCAATCAGAATCAAGCATTCAGGAGCATCGTAGTATAAACACTGATTAGAAGACATCATGTTTGCTGCTCCCACTAAATATATAAATCAAGTTTTTAATAAGAAAAATGAATAACACTGCATCCTACAAAAGTGAGAATTCAAAGCTATCGTCATCTGTCCTTGTCCCAAACACACGTCCCTCACAGATCTCCAGGAGTGTGACTTACCCCCCATATGCTCCAAAAGTGAAGCTCCTCTTCCTGTGAGACATTCTTCTGTTTTTCCTCTTAACCTCCTACTCTGACAGTCTTTTCTCCACTGTTTCTGTTTCTCTTTAACAGAGGGCACTTGTTTTGTGCCTCTGTCTCAGTGTGTGAGAGCGTGTCCCTCCTCCTCTGCTTCCCCCATCCCTCCTCTCTTCCCTCCCTTTCACTACCTGAGACCAAGGATCCACAGCTGTGAGCAGGTGCGTGTCTTTCGAATGCTTTCTTTGCTTTTAGACACACACATATGGGTCAGCGACTAACTTGGAGGTCCAAGAGGATGAAATGAAACAAATGGAAAGGTGAAAAGAGTTTAAAGACTCTTTAAATACAAGTTTAAAATGTAACCTAGGCTTATGACAAGTCGTAAAAATCTTTACAACTCAAACCCAGATCTAACCATGATTATTTATGTAAAATACCTTTTTGTACAATCCTGGATATCATACAATTAAAAATACAATACATACAGTATTATTTATGAGTGTATTGGAAATATTATCATGTGTTTCATATGATTGCTATTTTTACAGTAAAAATTGTAAATATTTATACCATTCAAAATAACTGTTTTCTATGTGAATGTGTTTTAAAATTTAATTTATTCCTGTGATTTCAAAGCTGATTTTTTTTTTTTTGCATAATTACTCCAGTCACATGATCCTACAGAATGATTTGCTGCTCAAAAAATACAGTTGCATCTCAGTGAATTAGAATGTTGTGGAAAAGTTCATTTATTTCATTAATTCAAATCAAATTGTGAAACTCTGTATTAAATAAATTCAGTGCACACAAACTGAAATAGTTTAAATCTTTGGTTCTTTTAATTGTGATGATTTTGGCTCACATTTAACAAAAACCCACCAACTTAACAAATTAGAATATGGTGACATGCCAATCAGATAATCAACTCAAAACACCTGCAAAGGTTTCCTGAGCCTTTAAAATGGTCTTTCAGTTTGGTTCACTAGGCTACACAATCATGGGGAAGACTGCTGATCTGACAGTTGTCCAGAAGACCATCATTGACACCCTTCACAAGGAGGGTAAGCCACAAACATTCATTGGCAAAGAAGCTGACTGTTCACAGAGTGCTGTATCCAAGCATGTTAACAGAAAGTTGAGTGGAAGGAAAAAGTGATTCAAGAATTTGGGTGAACTTCACAAGAAATGGACTGAGGCTGGGGTCAAGGCATCAAGAGCCACCACACACAGACGTGTCAAGAAATTTGGCTACAGGTGTCGTATTCCTCTTGTTAAGCCACTCCTGAACCACAGACAACATCAGAGGTGTCTTGGGCTAAGGAGAAGAAGAACTGGACTGTTGCCCAGTGGTCCAAAGTCCTCTTTTCAGATGAGAGCAAGTTTTGTATTTCATTTGGAAAACAAGGTCCTAGAGTCTGGAGGAAGGGTGGAGAAGCTCATAGCCCAAGTTGCTTGAAGTCCAGCGTTAAGTTTCCACAGTCTGTGATGATTTGGGGTGCAATGTCATCTGCTAGTGTTGGTCCACTGTGTTTTTTAAAAAACCAAAGTCACTGCACCCGTTTACCAAGGAATTTTAGAGCACTTCTTGCTTCCTTCTGCTGACCAGCTTTTTAAAGATGCTGATTTCATTTTTTTCAGCAGGATTTGGCACCTGCCCACACTGCCAAAAGCACCAAAAGTTGTTTAAATGACCATGGTGTTGATGTGCTTGACTGGCCAGCAAACTCACCAGACCTGAACCCAATAAAGAATCTTTGGGGAATTTCAAGAGGAAAATGAGAAACAAGAGACCCAAAAAAATAAATTAACTTTTCCACAACATTCTAATTTATTGAGATGCACCTGTATATTATTATTTTTATGTTGGAAACAGCTATTTTTTCAGGTTTCTTTGATGAAAACAACATTCAGAAGAACATTTATCTGAAATAGAAATCTTTTGTAACATTATGAATGTCTTTCCACCACTTTTGATCAATTTAAAGAATCCTTGGTGCTTAGTGAGCAGAAGAGACTTCTTTAAAAAAAACATTAAAAATCGTACTGTTCAAAACTCTTTGACTGGTAGTGTATATGTGACTCATTAATTTGAAACAATTCTCAAACATATAAAGGTTTTTAATGTTTTGTTTCCACACACATACACACACACACACACACACACACACACAAATAAAAATGACTTCAACGCGTCAAGAGGTGTCAAAACAAAACAAGAGGTGTATTCAATACGTATGCAATATACTTAAGTCATTTGATTGTGAATTTATTGTGGTCATATTGAACAGTTTGTACGGACGAACATTAATATATTCTGCATGCTACTCAACAAATTACATGCTGAATATAAAGCTCTAACATAATAAAACACTCCCACTGGTGCTGTACAACTGAATTTAACAGCATGATATATTGCAGTCAATAAATATACTAGAACTTTTCCAATTAAAACTTAATTGAGAACCAGCTGTACAATTTTCTCAGGCAGAACTCTTAAAGACAAACATATATAACCTTTGGTAACCTCAGGCTCAGATAAATGGATGTTTACTGTATGGAAACAATGGCAACAGCACAATGCGCTATCTCATATCAGCTGACAGAGAGCTCAGTGTGAGTAAATACAGATCTCCTGCTTGCTCGTTTTTCTTTCTCTCAATTAGTTGTTGACATTAGTTGTTAAACAATCATTATTTTTTATTTAACTTAATAGTAGAATGCCCGTTACTATGGTAAAAACCCATTACTCTTTTATAGCTCATTAAACTTTAATCCCATGTGTCTCATAAAAGTCCAAAAGAAAAATAATTAAGGGAATAGCTCACCCAAAAATGAACCTTTGCTGAAAATTGACTCACCCTCCGGTCATCCAAAATGTAAATGAGTTTTTTGTTCACCAGAACAGATTTGGAGAAATTTAGCATTACATCACTTGCTCATCAGTGGATCCTGAAGGAATGAGTGCAAGTTAGCAAATGCATCATTAAAGCAATTTTACTTTTTAAACAGTCACTTCTGGGCAAAATCAATAATACATAACACTTCCTTCTGTGAAAAAGTTTATCCCCTGTTGTTCTCTCACAACAAAACACTACCAACATAACTGCTTGTGGATTTTTGCGATGTTTTTATCAGCTCTCTATAACGGCACCCATTCACTTCAGAGGATCCATTGGTGAGCGACTGATGTAATGCTAAATTTCTCCCAAACTTTTAAAATACGTAGCACTACCCAATTCCCTGTGCCATATGAGCTAGTTCCCTGTCAGAGCCTTAAAATAAGTCTAAAACAAACAAATGTGACCCAAGGGGACATCCAAAGTCAATTCAATAAATTAAATTATTTTATTTTATAGGTTGGGTAGCCGTTAGTGTCCTGATCTGAGAGACAGACGGAGTCAGGCGTCTGCGGCACAGGACATTTCATAATCACTTTGAAATGTCGTGTCATGGGGTCGGACTGTCTCAGACAAAGCTATTAGAGCTCTTCTTCTACGGCTAATGCTAAAGGTGACCATTCAATTTTAAAGGGACGTCACTTTAGAGAGCCCCAATTATTGGTGGGTATTACCATTCGCTTAGGATTCATATGATACTATCAGTAGGTATAGATATGTGGCTTTTGATATTTCCTAGTCCCAATCACACTGCCCATTATTTCTTGTTCTCTCATCATTGTCCTTATGAATAAAGGTAACAAAATTGCAAAAACGTTAAACACAATTATATATACTTTGCATGGATGTGTTATAATGATAAAATAGTAAAAACTTGTACTAAAAGATTTCTATTTTGAATAAATGCTGTTCTTTTAAACTTTTATTCATCAAAGAATCATGGGAAAAAAAACAAAGTTTCCAAAAAAAAAAAAAAAAAACATTAAGCAGCACAACTGTTTTGAATATTGATAATAAATCAGCATATTAAAATTATTTCTGAAGGATCATGTGATACTGACTGAAGACTGGAATAATGGCTGTTGAAAATTCAGCTTTGCATCATATAAATAAATAATATTTTACAGTATATTAAAATAGAAAACCATTATTTTTAATTGTAATAATATTTTATAATATTACTGTTTTTTTCTGTATTTTTGTTCAAATAAATGCAGCCTTGATGAGCATAAAAACATTCTTTAAAAAAAACATAAAAAATTGTATTGATCCAAAACATTAAGGATATGTAGATAGATAGATAGATAGATAGGTAGATCTCATACTCTCTTTCTCCATCTCTCTCCCCCTCTCTCTCTCTCTCTCTCTCTCTCTCAATGTCCTCTGTGGGCATACATGGAGGTAGAAACAGGACTATTTACTCTGGTTAATTTGTGAACAGCTGATACGGGAAGGGCACCAGGAGATTAATTAGTTTGTAACAGCCCCTGTCACACACACACACACACACACACACACACACACACACATTATTAAAAGCAGGTCAAAAAAGTCAAAAGCAGCTACAAGAAGTTATGCAGCAGCGTCCTTTAAGAGGCCAAACAGCATGGCGCCTGAACGCTGAGATGTTCAGACACATGCTCAATAATAACAGAATAAATCTGTGACAAGTAAAGTAAAGAAATTCAATTTAAGGGAAATTAAAATGCCCTTTCCACGTTAACATAAAAGCAATCCACTGATCTGTAAGTTGGACAGTATTTCCTGCAATAAGGTCTAAATGAAGTCTATGTGCTGAAGTGGTTTCTAAGGAAGTAGGTTAGCTGAATTCAAGCCAGTATTAAGAATCAAGCGTATGTAAACTTTTGAATGGGGTCATTTTTATAAATTCAACTTTTATTTTCTCTTCTTTGCTATATGTAAATGTATTTTAGGTGAAATATCTTATTCAGGTTAGTACTAAATAAAAAATAACATGAATTTTGTATGATCCCTCTTATTTTGGTAAAATTAGATTTTGCAAGGTATATGTAAACTGTTGACTTTAACTGTATATGGCTTTTAATCTGAGTTTGTTTAGACTGATGTCTTTTTGTCTGAAGCCTTTTAATCGGAGTCAGTTTCGTCTGATGTCTTTTTGTCTGATGCCTTTTTATCAGAGTCTGTTTCGCCTGATGCCTAATTGTACTAGACCTGACACCTGACTTAATTTTTCCTGAAAACTGCAGCCTTTTAGTCTGAGGCACGATGCCGTTTTGTCCAGTGACTTTTAGTCAGAGGCATGACGCCATTTCATTTTATGACTGAGGCCTGAGGATGTCCTAAAATGTACTCACGTTACTTGTAATGCGTTACCTCCAACACTGGTTATGATACTCACTTAAGGTGTAGTAGTTTCTAAGGAAGTAGGTTAGCTGAACTAAGGCCAGGCCATTAACAAGGGGTTTGATCAGCACTGCCACCATGTGGTACTACACTCCCAATGCACATCCCATAATTCAACATTACAAAACAACAATCAATCAAACTCTTAAGATGTAACATTACTTCTTTTCCATAAATTGACCAAACATGGAAATTCTGTAAAACAGGACAAACAAAACACCATAAACCGGGATTATAAAAGTAATACATTATATTCTAAGTATTCTAAAGTAATATTTTGCCTATAGTTAAAGGGTTAGTTCACCCAAAAATGAAAATTATGTCATTAATGACTCACCCTGATGTTGTTCCAAACCCGTAAGACCTCCGTTCATCTTTGGAACACAGTTTAAGATATTTTAGATTTAGTCCAAGAGCTTTCAGACCCTCCATTGAAAATGTATGTACGGTATACTTTCCATGTCCAGAAAGGTAATAAAAACATCACCAAAGTAGTCCATGTGACATCAGTGGGTCAGTTAGAATTTTTTGAAGCATCGAGAATACTTTTTGTATGCAAAGAAAACAAAAATGACTAATTCAACAATTCGTCTCCTATGTCACCGTAGCGCCATTTTAGAAAGTATCCACTGGACGTAAACAACGTACGCTGTTCTGTATCAGCCACAACACACGAATACGTTTTCTATGTGTATTTGCACTATTATTCGAATGAAAACAGCGCATCCTTGTGTTGTGGCGTACGTTGTTTACGTCCAGTGGATACGTTCCAAAATGGCGCTACGGTGACATAGAGGAGACGAATTGTTGACTAAAGTCGTCATTTTTGTTTTCTTTGTGTACAAAAAGTATTCTCGATGCTTCAAAAAATTCTAACTGACCCACTGATGTCACATGGACTACTTTGGTGATGTTTTTATTACCTTTCTGGACATGGAAAGTATACCGTACATACATTTTCAATGGAGGGTCTGAAAGCTCTTGGACTAAATCTAAAATATCTTAAACTGTGTTCCAAAGATGAACGGAGGTCTTACAGGTTTGGAACAACATCAGGGAGAGTCATTAATGACATAATTTTCATTTTTGGGTGAACTAACCCTTTAATTCTCAGGCATTCTCATGCACAATCAAACCTGGTGCATTTGGATATGAAGGGCCTCTAAAGTCGTATTTACATCTATAAAACTTAAAGGTCTTCACAGCAACCTGTCAAAATAAAAGTTTGGTTTAACTTGAAGAAACTGTGACAGACATATATTACTTAATGTAATTATAGTACTACCACTACCAATAAAATTACTACTACAACATGATGTTTTAAGGAATATTTTGCAGAAAAAATATTTACCAGAAAAATGTAAATACACAACACAGTATTTCTGAAAAAAAAGATAAAATTTATATATACAGTTGAAGTTTACATACACCTTGTAGAATCTGCAAAATGTTAATTATTTTACAAAAATAAGAGGGATCATACAACATGCATTATATTTTTTATTTAGTACTGACCTGAATAAGATATTTCACATAAAAGATGTTTACATTTAGTCCACCAGAGAAAATACCAATTGAATTTATAAAAATGACCCTGTTCAAAAGTTTACGCACACTTGATTCTTAATACTGTGTTGTTACCTAAATGACCCACAGCTGTGTTTTTTTGTTTAGTGATAGTTGTTCATGAGTCCCTTGTTTGTCCTGAACAGTTAAACTACCTGCTGTTCTTCAGAAAAATCCTTCAGGTCCCACAAATTCTTAGTTTTTTCAGCAGCTTTGTGTATTTGAACCCTTTCCAACAATGACTGTATGATTTTGAGATCCATCTTTTGAGTCCCTCAGTTGTCCTCAGCGTGAAAAGATGGATCTCAAAATCATACAGTCATTGCTGAAAAGGGTTCAGATACACAAAAATGCTGGAAAACCAAAGAATTTGTGGGACCTGAAGGACTTTTCTGAAGAACAGGCAGTTTAACTGTTCAAGGAACTCAGGAACAACTATCACTAAACAAAAAAAAACAGCTGTGGATCATTCAGGTAACAACACAGTATTAAGAATCAAGCATATGTAAACTTTTGAATGGGGTGATTTTTATAAATTCAACTTTTGTCACTTGTTTGCTATATGTAAATGTATTTTAGGTGAAATATCTTATTCAGGTCAGTACTAAATAAAAAATAACATGAATTTTGTATGATCCCTCTTATTTTGGTAAAATTAGATTCTGCAAGGTATATGTAAACTGTTGACTTTAACTGTATATGGCTTTTAATCTGAGTTTGTTTAGACTGATGTCTTTTTGTCTGAAGCCTTTTAATCTGAGTCAGTTTCGTCTGATGCCTAATTGTACTAGACCTGACACCTGACATAATTTTTCCTGAAACCTGAAGCCTTTTAGTCTGAGGCACAATGCCGTTTTGTCCAGTGACTTTTAGTCAGAGGCATGACACCATTTCATTTTATGACTGAGGTCTGAGGATGTCCTAAAATGTACACCGAACTCACGTTACTTGTAATGCGTTACCTCCAACACTGGTTATGATACTCACTTAAGGTGTAGTCACATTTACCATTGCTCAGTCATTTCAACAGGAATCTGTGCACATCTGGAGTTCCATCTAAAGGACAAGAAAGGTGCAGATGCCGATTTTGCTGAGGTTCAAGTTGTGTTCAATTCGCCATGTCGACCAACAGAAAGCTGCTGGTTTAAAAGTGACTTCTGTGTGAAAGCTAATTTATGTAATGCTACACTACTGACAATTGAGCTTCTTTCACCCACAAAATGTTGTCAAAAAAGGTGACCACGCTTTTACGATAAAGCACAGACTCCTGGGAAGAGTTAATAAAAGGAGAAGTCGCTGAATGAGGTTTTATGAGGGTGTACCTTCAGCTCAATGTCAGGTGTGGTTACCTGGCAACACGTATCGCTGTCTGCTGCGAGATACAATGCTTATATTGTCTCTTTCAGCACTTTGGATAGCGGTGGGTTTCTGAGGGCACATGTAGACACACAAGCAGACAACCACACACGAATACACAGACGTGTGTGCTTCTTTTCTAAGAATGCATGTTATTTACCAAGTGCGTCGTGATCGACAACAGCATGTGTTCTCTACAGAAACCCATCAATTTACATCCGCAGTCTGCTGTGAAGGAGTACACAAGTTTTCACAGAGCACTTATAGGAGAAACAGGACCTGCCTCAGGCTGTGAGCAAGCAATGCTAGGAGTCCAATCAAATAGCCTCCGTCTGAGCAAGGATCCAGCAGTCTCTCTTCCTGCAATGCTTTTAACACAACAACAGATCACATTTTTATTTATTACTAAAGTATTAGCTGAAAAATATTTATTGGAATATTTGTAATAAAAAAATATATTTTTTTAAAGTATAATAAAGAGCATTTTTAATACATTTTAAATGTATTTATATAAAACTGAATTGTTTTATTATTACCAGAAAATACAAAAATTACAAAAAAAAAAATTGTGTGTGTGTGTGTGTGTGTGTGTGTGTGTGAATTTTAGTAATTTTGTTTTGTGCCTTCATCATTTTTATTTTTTATTAGTTTTTGTTTTTCAATGTAGTTTTAATTTTAAGTTTTTCCTTTAGACACTTTACATTTAGTCAGTTATATATTTCGATTTCAATTTTAGTATTATTTTTAAGTTTTTTATTTTAATTTTAGTTCAAGTTTTACTAATTTTGTTGTGTGCCTTTATCATTTTTATTCTTTTTTTCAATTCAGCTTTAATTTTTTTTTTTTTTAATTTGATCTACTTTACATTTTGGATGTTATATTTTAATTGTAGCTGTATTTTTATTTTTTAAGTTTTTCATTTAAATTTTTCTTTTTAGTAATTAATATGTTTATTCTTATTTTTTTTTTTTTCAATTCAGCTTTAATTATTTTGTTTTACTTTAGGTAACTTACATTTTGGTTGTTATATTTCAATTTTAGTTTTTATTTTTCATTTTAATTTGTTTAATTTTTAGTAATTTTGTTTTAGTTAATTTTGTTTTGTGCCTTATTTTTATTTTTACGAGTTGTAGTTGTTGTTTTTTTTTTCAATTCAGCTTTAATTTTACATTTTTACTTTAGATACTTACATTTTGGCTGTTATATTTCAATTTTATTTTTATTTTTATTTCAGTTTAAGTCATTTTGTTTTGTGCCTTCATAATTTTTTTTTTTTTTATCATTTTTATTTTAATTAGTTTTTTTTTTCTAACTCAGCTTTAATTTTAAATTATTACTTTAGATACTTTACATTTTGGTTGTATTTCAATTTAAGTTTTATTTTAATTTTTTAAGTTTTTACTTAATTTTTTCACTTTTATTAGTTTTTTTTTTAATTCAGCTTTTTACTTTAGAAACTTTACCTTTTGTTTGTTATATTTCAAATTTAATTGTTAAAGCTTTAGTTATTTTGTTTTGTGCCTTCATTTTATCTTTAGTAGTTTTTTTTATTTAATTCACCTTTACGTGAACCTTCACTACTTTACATTTCGTTTGTTATATTTAAATTTTAGTTCATATTTTATTTATTTCATTTACATTTATTTCAGTTATTTGCCAAGGCAACATTTTGAATCTTTGTTTATAAATGTTTTCATCTAATCCAAGTTTTTCATCTAATATTCATGTTTTAAAGCAGATTTAATATAAGTACCAAAACATTTTTTATTAAGTACGTTTTAGATAACCACAACAACACTGCTCACAGACCTCAGTCTGAAAACACTACCAGACAATTCTAGACACCAGAATATCACAGTAGGGAGTCAAATCACTAACAACACCCACAACACCTTAGCAAAGCAATGGTGAGTTTAGTACCCAAAAAATCTAGTTCATTCTTCAAAGCACCCAGAGTCAGTGACAGTGTGGATTGTGTAATTCATGTGAAGTTCCTCCACATTTTGGCAATCTGCACATTCATATATCGCCACAGCTCGTCTGCTCTCTGCGCTCTCTGCCTCAGATCTGCTCTTCAGTGTGATCTTCAAAGCCTGCGGCACTGTTTCATGGCTTACTGCTCGGGTTGACCGATCTCAGCCAGCGTGTGTTGTTCTGTCCGACCGATCTCTCCCCCCCACTGAGTGTCTGACCTCCAGATGAGCGAGCGCTGCCGGCAGACCGAGGCTGCTTGAGACATCACAGTGGTGCAGAGCGAGTGCGAGCGAGAGGGAAAAAGAGATAAGAATGTGTCACAAAGAATGTGCCTCAAAGTGTGAGAATGAAATGCTGTGTGCATATGTGTGTGTCTGGCTGAAATCTGCAGTAAATGAGACTCACAAGATGACCCTCTTCAGCCGAACAGGAACGCCATCACTGAGTACTTTCTATGCACCTAAGTGAACCTGTCTGCATAAATGCATTTCAAATAGACAGACAGGATGGGTACAGAGATACTCCCAGAGGAAAATCTTGAGCTATTTTGAAGACTTTTCATTTCTATTTCATTTACATTTAAAGATAGTCTGAGACGTTTCTCTAAAAAATCTTTAAATGGGGACAATTGATCTATACAGCTAATGCGAATAGCACAGCTCAGACCATTTGATCTTTGGTCAATTTGATAAGAAATATTTATATTCTAATATGTCATAAGGGTAATTTTTTTTGAAACTGAGATTTATACATAATCTGAAAACTAAATAAATAAGTGTTTTATTGATGTATGGTTTGTTTATTTGGCTGAGATACAACTATTTGAACATCTGGAATCTGAGGGTGCAAAAAATAAAAATATTGAGAAAATTGCCTTTATAGTTGTCCAAATGAAGTTCAACAATGCATATTACTAATAAAAAATTAAGTTCTGATATATCTACAGTAGGAAATTTACAAAATATCTTTTGATTTTGAACATGATCTTTCCGTAATATCCCAAGTAAAAATATATCATTTTAACCCATACACTGCAAAAAATGCTTTTTTTACTTAGATTTTTTGTCTTGTTTCCAGCCAAAATATCTAAAGATTTTTAAATCAAGAAGGATTTTCTAGACAACCACAAATTAATGTCTTGTTTCAGAAAAAAGAAGTCAAGATTAAGTGAGTTTTTGCTTAAAACAAGCAAAATAATCTGCCAATGGTGTAAGCAAAATAATCTTTTATTTTTTAATTATTTTGCTAACCCCATTGGCAGATAATTTTGCTTGTTTCAAGCAAAAACTCACTTAATTTTAACATATTTTGTCTGAAAACAAGACAATAATTTTTACCTGTCTAGAAAATCCTTCTTGATTTAAGAAATTTTAGATATCTTGGCTGGAAACAAGACAAAAAATCTAAGTAAGAAAAGCATTTTTTTTGCAGTGTACAACATATTGTTGGCTACTGCTGGCTACAAATACCTGCGCTATACTTACGAGTGGTTTGTGGTCCAGGGTCAAATATTGAAATTTTGAAATCTTTAACGTCAGTTTGCAGGCGTTCCGGCAGGAAAGAATAATCACAAATATGATCTCTTCTCTCCTAGACAGCAATGAGTCTCAAAGAAAAGCAAATTGAGACTTTTGTCTGCTGCTTCTGAGAAAGATAATCATTTCAAAGTGTGCTCTAATTATGCTCAGAAAAGTCAGAGGTTTCAATGTGAACTCAAATATTTATCATCAACTTCTTTTCAAGAACAATTTATGTTATCTATTGTCTTTTTTCTTTTTTTTTTTCCCAAGGCAACTTTAGGGACAAAGTTGACCTTTAAAAGAAGCTAACCTGAAAACTTCAGGCAAACCTGCGCATTTGTTTTCTCTAAATTCCTTTAAAGTAGAAATAAATGGAATTACAAGCATATTTTTTTGGCAAAAGTCTCCAATTGCTCTCTATATAATCTCCTTACTGTCTTAGAAGAGCAATCTGATATTTTTACACTCCTAAAAGTAAAGGTTCTTTTTTGGCATCTGTGGTTTTATGAAGAACCTTTAACATTTATTCAAACTTTCCATTCCACAAAACATTCTTTAAAGTTGAAAAAGGTACTTTAGATGTTTAAAATGGTTCTTTGGAGAAGAATTTTTTTTTTTTTTATGACACTGATGCGAAAACATCCTCTTAGGTTAAAAGGATTACTTCACTTCCAGAATTAAAATTTGCTGATAATTTCCTTACCCCCATGTCATCTAAGATATCAACATTTTTAGGATTTTTCTCCATATAGTGGACTTCAATGGGACCCAATGGGTTGAAGGTTCAAATTCCAGTTTCAATGCAGCTTCAAAAGGCTCTACACCAGGGCTGCCCAAACTCGGTCCTGGAGGGCCGGAGTTTAGTTCAGAGTTTAGTTGCAACCCCAATTAGACACACCTGAACCAGCTAATCAAGCTCTTACTAGGCATACTTGAATTTTCCAGATAGGTATGTTGAGGCAAGTTATGAGCTAAACTCTGCAGGACACTGGCCCTCCAGGACCGAGTTTGGACAGCCCTGCTCTATACAATCCCAGCCAAGGAATAACGGTCTTATCTAGCAAAACAATCAGCCAATTTCTAAAAAAAAAAACAAATGCTCATCTTGCACTTATTAGAAAATTCACATGCAGTTAGTTCTTCGTCTGTGTACTTTAGTTTAAAAAGGTAGGGTAAGGCGAAAAACTTTATCTCATTTTCTCCTCCAACTTCAAACTCATCCAACATTGTTGTTTTACCTTTTTTTTAACGACGTTTGACTTTCTTTACACATTCGCTTTGTAAACACCAAGTTGGTATTTCTGTGATTGCAGAATTTGTGAATTTGAGCATTTGTGGTTAAAAAGTTAATACATTTTTATTTTTTAGAAAATGGCTGATTGTTTTGCTAGATAAGACCCTTATTCCTCGGCTGGGATTGTGTAGAGCCCTTTGAAACTGAACCCTTAATTTGTTTTGTTTGGAAAAAAAAAACGACATGAACATCTTAGATGGTATGGGGGTGAGTAAATTATCAAAAAAAAAAAAATCTGAAAGTGAACTAAATATTAATCCTTTAAAAGAGATAAAACAAGAAAAGCATAAGGTAGTTATAAAAATGTAAGGAGACAGAGGGAAAGAAAGAGTTAAAGGGCCATGAAGCAAGCATCTTGTCGTGATTGTTTTGGCACATCCGTTCCTGGCTGCTGGGATGCAAAGTCGTGTCACCAAATGGCCAAAGTAATGCCAGTGTTGCTGTGGCAGAAACAGAGTCTGGCAGAATTACCAGCATTTGTCTTGTCCATCAATGCACATTTTCTCTAAAACATGGACTAAATGTGATTCTTACATATGCATGTACCTGTACAGTATCACAGTGACTTTTGGAAAAACATGTTGTTTTCATTAACACTTTTAACATTTTCCTCCAACGCTGACTTCTGTTCTAATACAATGGCATATGGGTAATGTTTCCATTCATCTTACCAAACACCGCTCCAAATGGGGCGAGAATGACTTGAGGGTTTGATTTTTCAAACTTTCAGATGGCTAGGCATCTGTCTCCTTTTGCTGGCTTGTACTGAGACCATAGTGACACAGCGAACAAATGTATTTCACACGCTTTTCTTATTTGAGCCAGAAATCGTGAACTTCTACCAGTCATGCTGTTAAGTCCGAAACGACTTAAACCAACTGATAAAAATCTGTTCACAAGTCGGAAAAAGTGTCAAAAGGGAAAAAAAAAGTTAAGCTACAAGCATAAACCGTTGCACTAACCTTATAGTATAAAGCTGTGTCTTGGGAGCGCTCAAGCATTCAAGCTGGCACAGAGCACAACGGGAAGGCACTGCCATTTGTCAGTAGTTAACAGTCATCAGCGTGGAAATGTAACCCTGTGTCCTTCTGGACCATTAACCATTTTAAGCTGCTTGGATCATGCTTTTCAAGGAATAAGCTATGGGAAGCTGTGCTTTATGGTGAAACGCTTAAAGCAGACCTATATGCCCCTTTTAACAATAAGTCTCAGGTGTCCCCAGAATGTGTCCGTGAAGGCTCAGCTCAAAATACCGCACAGATAATTTATTATATCATTCTGAAAATGCCTATTTTGAGTGTAAGCTGTTTCCGTGCATGCAAATGAGCTGCTGCGCCCCCTTTTCCAGAACAGGGCTGCCTTTACAGCTTAGATGCTCTCAAAAAACATCTGCCTGGTTTTGATTATCATGTCTAACGTGCTGAAACCATGTGTTTTAAAGCCATATTAGTTGAAACTTTTATTATAGGGTTTTCTGAGAGTGCACATGTGAAGCGGCATGTGAGTACTAAATTAAGCTCTCTTTCATATGTTATTGTGCTTAAATTGTCAAATACACTCAAGTTTATGTCAAAAACACACGAGTTACAAAAAAAGTTGATTATGTCTGAGAAGATTAACAGCTGGGAAAGAGATTGCATGTTTATATTAGATCAATGTAACATAATATACAGTAAATAAATGCACTGCTCTCCTCTGAGGCTGGTACTGTAAATAGTGTTTTCTGGGTTGGTAGATGCACTGGAGATTTTCAGGATATGTGTCATGATATGTTGTTAAACATGGAAAAATCATTGTAATAAACAACCAGGAACATCATGACAAAAGACGTTTTTATGTTCAGCCATGGCAATCCACTGGTGCATAAAAATAAAAATCATATTTTAGAGCTAGAACTGATCTGTTTTATAATCATACTGTCTCCTTCCATGTTTGTGTTCAGTCTAGACATTCATATTTCAGCACTTTCAAGGTGACAAAAAAGCATCATTGGCAACAGTATGTGACAGTGCAACTTAGACTGTTGGCAAACAGAAACAGATTTTAAATTGCATTTTTATATTTGAGCTGAGCAGCATGAAATGATCAGAGTAAACAAACGGCGTAAACAAACGGCGTAAACAAACGGCGTAAACAAACGGCGTAAACACTGGGATGTCTGATTGAAATGATTATGCCTGATTGTACACATACTGATTAATGCGACACCTGGTGCTCTGAAAACAAGGGAGGGCGAGTCTGTATGTGTATATGCGCGTGTGCGCGTGTGTGTGTGTGTGTGTGTGTGTGTGTGTGTGTGTGTGTGTGTAAAACAGCATTCCACAACAAAACATTCACACCAAACAGCTACAAAAATCAAGCAACTAGTCAAGCTGTTCCAGACACACATCTCTGACAGTTTTTTCTTCTATAAAACACTCAAGCAAAATGATAGGGTTGTCAAGCTCCAAAATAACGACAAAAAGCCATTAAATAATCATTAAAGCATCTTTATGATTCAACCACTACTATATTACAGCCTGCTGAAGTCATTTGAAACTGAAACCTACCAGATTAACCAGAGCAGGACGTGCTCTCACATAATTACACCACATTAAGCAAATGTACTGTACTTGGAGACTTGTAACACAAACCCCATACTTACAGTAATTATAATTACGAACAAATACGTAA
Source organism: Cirrhinus molitorella (assembly GCA_033026305.1). Classification (NCBI taxonomy): domain Eukaryota; kingdom Metazoa; phylum Chordata; class Actinopteri; order Cypriniformes; family Cyprinidae; genus Cirrhinus; species Cirrhinus molitorella. Next base: position 31,235,232 of record CM065130.1, read on the forward strand.
AAACCTCTATGTCACCCCTGAGATTTCCTTAACATCATAACCAGTGTTACAATCACAGGACTTACACAGGACAGAAGAGTGAATGACTTGACAGAAAACATTAATTAAGCTTACTCTTAAGCTCACAATCAGAGCTATATTAAAAAATGTGACCCAAAACCAGTCTTAAGTAGCAGGGGTATATTTGTAGCAATAGTCAAAAATGCATTGTATGGGTCAAAATTATTGATTTTTCTTTTATGCCAAAAATCATTAGGATATTAAGTAAAGATCATTTTCTAAATTTCCTATTGTAAATATATAAAACTTAATTTTGATGAGTAATATGCATAGTTAAGAACTTAATTTGGACAACTTTAAAGGTGATTTTCTCAATATTTAGATTTTTTTGCACCCTCAGATTCCAGATTTTCAAATTGCTGTATCCCAAATATTGTCTCATCCTAACAAACCAAACATCAATGGAAAGCTTATTTATTCAGATGATGTACAAATCTCAATTTGAAAAAAAAAAAATTACCCTTATGACTGGTTTTGTGGTACAGGGTCACAAATGTCCTGGCTCTTCCAAGCTTTACAATGGCAGTGAATGGCTGTTGAGATTTTGAAGTTCAAAAAAAGTGCATCCATCCATCATAAAGTGAATCTAGCTTCCGCTAACTGTCATAAACCTTTGACGGGAGAAAACGAAACAAAACAGCGGTCATGAATTAGAAGTACAAAAAGAGGATTTGTTTAAAAAAAAAACGTCTGAGGATTTTGATGTAAGCCAAAAGGAGACTGTTTTTCCTTAACTGTAAACAAAACTTGGTTCTCGCAAAACTAGCATATTCTCACTGGAGCTCAACCTTAGTCTATGTCTTACATCATCCGCTGGAACACCACGACAATTGGTGGAAGCTAGTGATTAGTTTATAAAAATATTATATTATTTTATATAAGGATGTTTTTTCTTTTTTATGATGAATGGATTGACTTTATTGGACTTTTAACAGCCATGTACTCCCATTATAAAGCTTAGATAAGCCAGGATATTTTTTTTATATAACGCTGATTGTATTCATCCGAAAATAGAAAGTCAAATACACCTAGGATGGCTTAAGGCTGAGTAAATGTACATTTTTGGGTGAACTATCCCTTTAATATACCAATGAGCTTAGACAGACAGACAGACAGACAGACAGACAGATAGATAGATGCTCAAAATTAGTAGCATTTATAGTAGCAAGTAGCATTTTGCAGCCTTTTACCATTAAAATTACAAAAAAAAATTTACAGTGTAGCTTTACAGAATTGTGGGTAGGTTTTTTTTATTTGGGCCATTAAGTTACCACCGAATGTGACAGCGAGAACTATACGGCCATCAGACTGGAACATAAGCGCTGCCGGCAGACGTCAAACAGATTCTGCACCCAGGGGAAAATGTCACATGTAGGCTAAAGAAAACAGATTTGTATGTGCTCTGTGACGGTATTCATGTCATAATAATCATGCTAGAAGATGACATGCATGATAGCCACAAGTCAACATATGAGTTTGAGTATTCATCTAATTCATATTCACTACATTTATGTAACTGCAATGAAAAACAGCCAAAGCTTGATTATTATAACTGGTGAAAAGGTCAGTAATACTAAGCAATGTTCAATGTCTTTAAAGCAGCTTTAATAGCAAACATGCATATTTTGCTTGAATTGTGGCTCAAACCCAGACATATTCTTTTTAGTTTTGATATAACACAAAAGACAAACAGCTTCCATGTCTGTGATTTTTCACACCAGGATGAATACCCACTGCATGCCCCAGTCGGAAGTTTTATCTTCCTGTTGTGTGGTAATAACACTCAATTATAGCATGAAAAAATGAGGATGTGTAGCAGTTTCTAAAGAGCTAGACCTGTATATCACTGGTCTGACTGCAGTTTCCATTCAACTGCTGGTTTATTTATGAAGCCCAAAGGGGGGGACATCTCGAGCAAAGGGAGCATGATAGGGCTCACAAGGACAGCATGATGAGAAGAGAGAAGAGAGAATCCAGACCAATTTAATATTCCTGCTCTGAAGATGTTTTGGCCAAAGCCTAAGCCACCAGAAGATGAGAGCCAGCTATGATTAAAAAACAAACCTTGTCTTAATTGGTGTATCTGTCAAAAAAATAATAATATGGCACAACAAATGATATTCTGCATAAAGAAAACAAAGCCTTTATTTCGCTCTGTGGCATTATTATTTTAAATAACAATTAAGCAGAATTCTCTATAATTCTCAGTGGGAAAAATACCTTCTCATATTGCATCAGTTTATAAAATAATGCTAGAAAAATATATAGTACTTTTTTAAATATGAATCATGGTCTGATTTGACCATGAAATTAAATTTATTTTCATTTCAATAGCACAAATGTGTACAGCCAAGACATTTTCTTTTTCATTAATGACCATAAGCTTAACCTGCTAAAATTAAAGTGCATGAAAAATGAAAATAATGAAAATCCTAAAGCCACTTACAAAAAACTATTATATATAAGTTCTTGAATTTGAAGATCAGGGTAAATTTCACCTATTATTTTGTCTTCTGAGAAACATGTAAGTATCTTTTGTAGCTTCTAAAGGGCAGTACTAAAAGAAAATATATATTTATATATTTAGCAAAAACACATCTTCATTCTGTTCAAAAGTTTTCATCCCCTGGCTCTTAATGCATTGCGTTTCTATCTGGAGCATCAGTGAGTGTTTGAACCTTCTGTAATAGTTGCATATGAGTCCCTCAGTTGTCCTCAGTGTGAAAAGATGGATCTCAAAATCACAGTCATTGTTGGAAAGGCTTCAAATACATAAAAATGTACACCAAAAAATTGTGAAGGAGTTTTCTGATGAACACCAGGCAGTTTAACTGTTCAGGACGAACAAGGAACTCATGAACAACTATCACTATCATTTTTATAAATTCAACTATTATTTTCTGTGGTGGACTAAATGTAAAAACGTCTTTTATGTGAAATATCTAGTGTTGCACGATACCAAAATTTTGACTTCGATACGATACCAAAATGAAATATCACGATACCAATACTGAAACGATACTCTGGGGGGAAAAGAACAACAGGAAAAAAAACTGAATAATTTAACTTTGTTTTTATTTAGAAGTAAGCACCCAGTATTTGCTTTCAACTGAAACAATGTAGAACTATTTTAACTTAAATAAAAATAAATAAATTATAAAATATATTTTGTCCAAAAATTGTGACATTTTAACAAAAATAAAATCGTTGCAGCTGCTGAGCTTTGTCTGTCGGCAAGATGCTTTGCCAGGTTGGACGTGTTGGCTCCCTTTGCTTGCGTTGGGTTGAAACATTTTTTACAGACGGGCTTTGTGATGTCTGTGGGCTTGCCCTGACTGTCAGCGATGTAAGCGAAATAATGCCATATTTCGCTTCGAGCGTCTACTTTTTCAACAAGCTGTGGGCGATCTACAAGCGCACCTGTATTTGCTGCCATGTCTCTTCTTCACCGATCACCACACACTCAAAGTGCCGTAGAATCAGCACGCAGTCCACACACTGCCCCCTATCGTCGAACCATCGAAATTACAGCTGTCAGTCTTAGTACCGGTACTAATAAAATCAGGAACCGTATCGATTTTAAAAGCAGGGTATCGCGATACCTTTCTAGTACCGGTATACCGTGCAACACTAGAAATATCTCATTCAGGTCAGCACTAAATAAAAAAATAACATGCATTTTGTATGATCCCTCTTATTTCGTAAAATAATTACGATTTTGCAAGGTATACACCTTGGTATACAAATGTAAATCTGTAAAAAATATTTTTTTCCTCCTGATCTTGGAGTAAAATCAGATGTGGACACACAGGTTCCATAGACAAGCTCTCTTTTTTACTATAATTGCACAACGTCTCACATTTTTCACGGTACAAACCATTTTGATGGTTTTCTGCTCTGCCGTTCTGCTCTACATCCTGCAGGTCCTCAGGGATTGTCCGGGCAGCAGGAGTAAATCAGTTTCACTCTCGGTGTGGCCAAGTGCCGAGGCAATTTCTCAGATCGGGAAAACAACTACACTGCTGCCTCATTTCTAATGTCCACAGGTCAACAGTTCAATGGATTTACTAACACAGTCAGCGGGATATTCGTTTTTCAAAACCAAAGGAATCTCTGCGAGTGTGGAAATTATTTTTCTCTTTTCATATCAGCAGATATTTAGCAGAACATCCAATCTGCCTTTTTCTATTAAATGAAAGGTTGTTTCTTCTATAGAAACACCTTATGGTGGGATTAAAATAAATTGGATCTAAATATTGTCCATATGCACTGTATTCCAGGCTCTTTAAAACCATACAATAGCTTTGCATGAGGAAAAGTTCACTATTGAGTCGTTATCATTTTAGAGCTTAATGGTCACAGTCACCATCCATTTTCACAGTATGAAAGCAATGCCAACTAAAGAAAAACAAATTAAATGCTAATGAATTTTGACTTTTATTTATAGCTATGGCCCTCGTTCTTGCTACAACTCAATAGTATCCTCTACACGGCATATCAGACGACGTTAAAACTCATTCTCAGACCCACAGGGATTAATTACATTGTGATGGGTCTTAGCCCAAGCACACATCAGGCTGTTCGTCTGAGCGGAGGGGAATAATATCTCCTGGCAGCCTCAGTAAAATGGTAAGCAATGTGAACAGACCTCATGAATATCAATTATGCATTAAGCGGAACTGTGGTAAATTAGTAGGCTAGTCTATTGTGAAGGCAATGGGAGCATGCAGACTTTTGCATATTCATACCAGTTCACAGGAGTCGACTAAACTCGGATGTTTGCTTGAATAACAAATCAATGTTGAAATTGATTCATGCATGCACTGATGATTAATTCTGATAATGGTTACCAGGGTAACTCCATTAGACAGCAATCTGCATATCTGTTTGTTTAATTACCAGAAGACCTTAATAGGACGCCATTATCATTCCCACGGGTTGAAAAAGGAACTTTGCGATGCGAAATTGGATAATGAACTACATTCCATGTCGAGAAATGTGCTATATTACAATTAATGACTTCCCCTCTGCTTCGGTTAAAACATCATGGCGAACAACAGGTTTGGACTGCTAATTGGTTGCGTTTCTAAAAGCATAAACTGAATTTGCAGCATTTTTTTTCCTGAATCATCTCAAGGCAATTAAGATAATGATGACTATAATCTGTTTTCTGTGGAAGGGACACTGTCTCTATTAATAGGTGCTGTTGTTGTATGAGCACTGCTCACATGTCTAATTAGTGTCTAATGGAAGATCGCTTATGATCTGTGTGTTTCTGTAGGGGGCGGGTGAACGACAGGGAAGAAAATAAATTAGAAAGAAATACACGTATATCTATGGGTGCAATAGACCACAAAACTCAAGACTCAGACCATAATGCGCTGTTGGAGTCAAGGATGGGATAATGTTTTTTAAAGAAGTCTCACCAAGCCAGCATTTATTAGATCCAAAATACAGCAAAAGCAGTAATACCGTGAAATAGTTTTACCATTTAAAATAAATGCTTTCTATTTGAATACATTTTAAAATGTAATATATTCCTGTGATTTTAGCATCATTACTCCAGTCTTCAGTGTCACATGATCCTTCAGAAATCATTCTAATATGCTGATTTGCTGTTCAAGAAACATTTTTATTATTATTATTATTATCATCAATATTTAGAACAGTTGAGTAAATGTTTTTGTTTTTCAGGATTCTTTGATGAATAGAAAGATCCAAATATCAGCATTTATCTGAAATAAAAAGCTTTTGTAATATTATACACTATACCATTCAAATCTTGGAGTCAGTATATATTTTTTTATAATAGAAAATATAGAAAATAGAAAAAATAGAAAATATTTTTATTTTGCAAGGATGCTTTAAATTGCTCAAAAGTGATGATAAAGACATTTATAATATAATGCAAAATATTTCTATTTCAGATAAATGCTGTTCTTCTGAACTTTCTATTCATCAAAGAAACCTGAAAAACTTCTACTCTGTTTTCAACATAATAATAATAATAAATGTTTTTTGAGCAGCAAATCAGAATATTAGAATGATTTCTGAAGGATCATGTGACTAAAGTAATGATGCTAAAAACTTTGAAATCACAGGAATAAATTTCATTTTAAAATATATTCAAATAGTAAAGCAGTTATTTTAAATGGTACAATTATTTCACAACTTTACTGTTTTTTTTTTTGTTTGTTTGTTTTTTTTTTTTTTTTGCTGTACTTTGGATCAAATTAATGCAGGCTTGGTGAGCAGAAGAAAAAAAAAAAAACATTAAACATCTTACGGTCCAAAAACTTTGTGACTGGTAGTGTATTACTTAAAGAATACTTTATGCACTTCTTCAATGACACAGCAAAAACTTCTAGCCTAACTAAGTACAAACATGATTAAACATTCACAAGTGAACAGTCAGTAACAAAATAAGAACAAATTCACAAATCGGAAGCATAGATAAATACAATAAAACAAATGTACAAAAGTAAGGCCTAATAGTAGTATTTAAGTACAGAAATAATAATTAAGTAACACACAGTGTTAAGTGTGTAAGCTTTGTTAACACTGTTTTGTTGCTTAAATAACATAAATGACAGACAGCAGCAGGTATTTGCAGGCTGCTGAATGCACATCTCCAATATGATATACATCCAATCTCTTTCTTTTTACATTCGAAAGTCTCTTACGCTCACCAAAGCTGCATTTATTTGATATACAACTACAATAAAATATTGTGAAATTTTATTGCAATTTAAAATAAGTGTTTACTTTAATATATTTCATTTTAACATTCCTGTGATGCAAAGCTGAATTCTCAGCATCATTACTCCAGTCTTCAGTGTCACAAGATCCTTCAGAAATCATTCTAATACGCTGATTTGTCTGCATGTACATACATCCTTCACAAAAGTGTTTTTTTTCCACGACTCAATTCTCACTACGCTACACTCGTCAGACTGCAGTAAGACACTGTTGGTTGTCCAGAGAGCCTCCATTAAATTGATCAATGATTCAATCACACCACTTCCTGGATGTAGGTGTATGTGTGTGTGCCTTCCTGTAATGAAAGCCCTGCACAGACAATGTTTTAGTGAGAGCAGACAGGTTCGGAAAGCTCATAAGACTTGTGGTCTCCTCCAGTTTCTTTTATTGAACTTTCAAGCCATCAACTCGGGTCCTCAAATTGAACTTTGTCTCCAATGCATTCATTCACAACTAGACATATTAGGTTACAAGCTGCTTCTGGTTCAGCCTAATGTTTTAGATAGTCACCGTCACCAGAAAAGGATTTTATTGTGACTTAGAGGAAAAGCACATTCTGTCATCATTTACTCATTTACTCATGTCATTCCAAACCTGCCTTACTTGCTTCTGTGAAACATAAAAGCAGAAATTCTGTACAGGTTGCACTTTTCCATGCACCTACAATGAATGAAGATGGACACAAAAGCATCATAAAATGGTCCATCTGGCCAGTGTAGTATTTCCCAAGTCTTTTGAAGCCATACAATACCTTTGTGCCAAAAACAGATCAAAATGAAAGGTAATATTATTCACTGTTACCCTCGAGAGAGCCATTAATCGCTTCAGACAAATCATTGAAAGAATTAGTTTATTATAAACAAAGCTTTTTGCTTCACAAGATGTTTATTGATGTACTGAAGTTGTGTGGATTATGTAATGTGTTTATCAGCTGTTTGGACTCTCATTTTGATGGCATCCATTCGCTGCAAATACATTGGTAAGCAAGTGATGTAATGCTAAATCTCTAAATAGGGTGAGTACATTTCCGGCAAATTTTCATTTTGTGTCAACTATTCTTTTAAGAAGAACATTAGGACAAGAAATAATAAAAAAATAATAATAATAATATTTTTGGATTAACTACTCATTGTTACATTTTAAATCTGAAGTACACTTATATTCTCATCCCACAGGGGAAACAAAAATAGAAAGAAACAAGAAATGTCGAAGTGCAAATCAAAATCTGACATTTGAAACTTTCCGGGAGACATTTACTAGTCTGTTTCCTGGAGGAAAAATCTGAGCAGCATGCAGCTTTCACAAACACCTCATTTGCACCCCATTTAATCTAGAAGAAACAATTGAGATGTTAAAGATCTTTCCTATTCGCAGTCAGTCTGCAGTGTTTCCTGTCACTTTTGGCATTTGTTCTGAAAGCTTTCCTGATTCTGAACATGTTCGTTTGGTGTGTTCGCTCTCCATCTCGATGTGACAACTAGAACAGCATCTGCTGGAATTTGTGTTTAACATTGAAGAGCCGTCTGAGCCGTCTGGAAGCTAATTGGGGTCGTGCCGTCAGAGAAAAGGGCTCGAAGAATAAGCCCGGCCCGAGTGAAATAAGTTAATTTGTTCTTACTATGAAAACAAAGCTGAGCTGCAAACATCACAGTTATGGCAAAATTCTTTTATTACATCATACGCTTTTGTTGGGATCAGAGGAACAGCAACCCGTGGACAATTCTAATATAATGGCAGAATTAAACCAATCAGGAATATTGCATTTGTGGCTGAATGGCAATTAAGTCAACACAATAACACAGAGGAGAGCTTACAGCAAATAAATTATTTAGATAGCTCAGCAGCAGCCTAAAACTAATGACAATGCTTAATGAATTCATCATGTTGTGCTCCCTATGCATCCAAATAATTCCCCTTAAGGTACAGCAAGAAAAACACTGACAGAAAAAAAAAACAGACTGAAAATGTCAAATTTAACAAAACTAAATCGACTCATATGTGACCCTGAACCTTCTTAAGTCTTAAGTAGCAGTATATTTGCAGCAATAGCCAACATTTTTCTTTATAACAAAAATCATTAGGATATTAAGTAAAGATCATGTTCCATGAAGATAATTTGTACATTTTCTACTGTAAATATATCAAACTTAAATTTTTGATTAGTAATATGCATTGCTTAGAATTTAATTTGGACAACTTTAAAGGCGACTTTCTCATTATTCGTTTTTTTTGCACCCTCAGATTCCAGATTTCTCAAATATCCTAACAAACCACATATCAATGGAAAGCTTATTTATTCAAAAGATTATTTATTAAATGTCAATTAAAAAAAAATAAAAAATCCCCCTATGACTGGTTTTGTGGTCCAGGTTCACATATGTATTAGTTTTCAGTCTTATTATTTTTGGACATATAGAAATGTAACTAAATTAAACCGTGAGACTGTTACAACATTAGAATTGAATATTAGTTTTGCAGGACAGACATTTGTACAGATATTATATTTATATATATATATATATATATATATATATATATATACACTCTTCCATTACATTTTTTTCCCAAATTCCTTTTTTGTTTTAATTTTCCTGGATTCTGTTTTTTTTTTCCATTAGAATATTTCTAGACTCTGTTTTAATGGTTAAATAAGAAAATATGAATCAAAAGCATGTCTAATTAATTGAAATCATGAGGCATACACAATTTAACAGCAATATATTAAAAGTTTAAAAAAAATATATCTTTTTAAGGCCCCATCAAATATGTTTAATTTCTATTTATTCTCAAAATTAATCAGATTAGTAATCAAAGACATCTCCAATTAATTTATTTTATTTTTAAAAAGTAATTTATTATTATTAGATTTATTTATTAATTTTCAGAAATTCAATCGTTTTTTTCTGGTAACATTTCGTAAATTTCCTACCATAAATATATCAAAACTTAATTTTTGATTAGTAATATGCATTGATAAGAACTTTATTTGGACGACTTTAAAAGTGATTTTCTCAATATTTAGATTTTTTTTTTTGCACCCTCAGATTCCAGATTTTCAAATAATTGTATCTTGGCCAAATATTGTCCTATCCTAACAAACCACATATCAATGGACAGCTTATTTATTAAGAAAGCTTATTTCTCAGTTTAAAAAAATTTACCCTTATGACTGGTTTTGTGGTGAGGTTTACATCTGTATTAGTCTTATTACCCAATTTTGTCTATTTTCTATTAATTCTTTGGGTTCCATGGTTTCATAAACTTTTAGCAATCAAATGAATCTCTGATTATTTAAAATGATTTATTTATTATTTATTTGTTTGTTTATTTTCCAGAAATACTGTGCATTTACAATTTTCTGGTAAATAAATATTCAGGTAAAAATATGTTTAACATTAATTTTATTAGGAGTAGTAGTAGCACTATAATTATATAGTACTATATTTTTGTCACAGTTTCTTCAAGTTAAACCAAAGTTTTATTTTGACGGGTTGAGGAGCAGTTCCAGAGTTTTCATTCATATTTTTATGAACTCATATATTGGAGGCAGAGACTGAAAACACAGAGCTTTACACCTGCGTCAGCCCGATTCAGTATTTATTCACACAGAGAAACGTAGAACATGCAGGATTCATATTTAAATAGTATTTTTGCTTAATATTCACAGACACACATTAAGTGTACTGACTAAGTTTTGATTTATTTATCCATCCAAAATTCAGCAAATTTTGTGATATTGCATATTATATAGTAAATTCCATTTTCATGACTGGATTCCGCCATTCCCTCAACAATTTTCAGATTACTGAAATCATCGGGCCCTACAAATGGCACAAAAACACTTTCAAGGATTTTCACATGTAAAAACAAACTGAACTGTTGTTGGTCACTGTATGTCACTTAAAATTGGCCGGACAAACTGGACACTTAAACTAGACTTTATAATGATAGACAAAAGTCTAACTACACAGACTTACTAAAATACTTCTTGGTTTGATGTAAGAGTCTCTAAACCAAGACACTAAAAGACACAACAGGAATGAATCAAGTGTAAAAGGCAAGTAATGGCAGGGAAATTACAAATGATTGTTATAGACTGTAAAATACAACATGACAGAATGGCACATAAACAGATTACCAAACAGAAGGAAACGCTGAGATACAGAGAACAACAGAAGAGGTATTCAGCGACAGAGCATGATGGGTATAAACACCACTGGAACACAATTAAGATAATTGCTCTGCTTCGGTTTTCACTCTCTGGGGAACAACTAAACAATTTCACTTATCTCCTTGACATTTCACTTCACCAGACAAGCGCAAGTGTTTGTTGGTGAGGGTAGAAAGGAGTGTCTGTGTGTGCACGGTTTGTATTTGTGTTTGTTCTCCCCAAACCCCATAGAGTTTTTGAAAACTTGACCTAGACGGCTCACACTTAATGCAAAGATTAATTTGTATTTTATTTTTCATTTTTATGAAACTTTATGAAACACAACAACAACCTATTAAACTTTAGAACCAAAAAAAAGAAGAAAAAAAACCCCACATCATTATTAAATGTACCACTTGTGTTATCATTAACATTAAACATTTCTCCTCTGCTCACCAAGGCTGCATTTATTTGATTATAAAATAGTAATATTGTGAACTATTTTTACAATTTGTAAAAGTTTTCCATTTTAATATATTTTAAAAATGCAATTTATTTCTGATGCAAAGCTGAATTTTCAGCATCATTAATTCAGTCTTCAGTGTTGCATGATCCTTTAGAAATCATTCTAATATGCTGGTTTTTAATATTAATGGTAAAAACAGCTGTGCTTTAAAGATTTTTAGGTTTTCAGGAATCTTTGATGAACAGAACATTTAAAAAAACAACAATTATTTGAGATTTTCTTTATTATAAAGTCTTTCCCGGCATTTTTTAACAATTTTAATGCATCCTTGCCAAATAAGTATTAATTTATTCATTTATTGTTACATTTACTGACCCCAAACTTTGCACAGTAATGTAAATACATCAGTATAAATCACGCAGTATGCAGTGAAGAACTGTAAAATCACTTTTGTAAGCAATCAGTTTTATTGTAAGTAATAAAATAGATCTAAACTGATAATCCTGATCCATAGGGACCAGAATATGAAATAAATACATAAATAAATAAATAAAAGTTATTGTTACTACAGTTGCAATCAAAATTATTCAACCCCCGAGACTACAGTACTTTAAAAATACAAGCTTTTCTGAAGATCCAGGACTTTATAACAATTGCATCTACAACAGTTTACTGGCATATTAAAAGTCATAATCTCAATATATAATGTAATGTTTTTGAGTTATAGGATTTTTTAAATAACAATATAATAATTATTCAACCTCTATTCAACACTACTGTTTTAAGTCACTTATTTGTATGGTTTTTAAAACACAATCAAGCCTTTAGGCACTATATTAAAAAAAACAAAAAAAAACAGACACATACAGATGTACATACATTTAGCCTATGTATGTGCTGAAGTTAAGTAGCAAATATGGCAAATATTGTGAGTCAACAGAGCTCTCACCAAATCTACAGAATTATTATTTTTTTTTATTAAATTAGAAAGTCGAAGGCTACATGAAGATTTCCAATACACTAAAAGTTCCTATGACACAGCTGGCAGCCTTATTCCTTGGACCAGTGGAGGTGGACCAGTCCTGATATGGGGGTGTTTTACTGTAGCAGGAAGTGGAAATCATGACCATATGGAGGACTTCATGGATTCTTTGAAGCATCAGGCTAGTTTGGCAAGAATTGTGACGCCTTTGGTGGAAAGACTGAAGATCAATGATTGTTCCTGCAGGACATCCCAAAGTATCTATCCAAATCTACTTAAACTTGGTTCAGGGACCAGTCATAGAATGTTCTTGGGTGGCCTGTTCAGTTTTCAAATGTAATTCTCATTGAAAATATTCAGTTTAATTTGAAGAAAGCAGTGGCAAAGTGAAAACCAAAGATTATCAGTGATCTGAAAGCTTTTTCAGGCAAGGAATTGGCCAAGGTTGCAGTAGAGAGGTGACAGAAGCTTCTAAGCACTTCCAAGCAGCGTTTATTGGTGGTTTTAAAGAATAAAAGGTTCCGCACCAAATTTGACTGTTGGGGGTTGAATAATTTTGAACAATGTTCAAAACGATGTTTACGTTATGAACATGAACGTTTAGAGCCAATTTTTTTTTTTTTTTTATCATTTATCAACTTACGTTCTCAGAATTACTTAAATGTGAATTAATAAACTTTCTCTAATAAATCACTGATGCCTTTGTTAAACTGTTTTCACATTTTGTTCTCAGCAGCAAAATTATCTTGCCGGTCAAGGGGGTTGAATAATTTCGACTGCAACTATAAATCACTGCCATTTTGTACCAAACCAAACAGAAGAGAAGAAGTTATTGAATAAAGTCATTATTTTTGGCTGAACCACTGATGTCACATGGACGATATCAATGTTCTTACTACCTTTCTGGCCTTTGAATATGTCAGTTGCTTTGTGGTCTATGCAGGGTCAGAAAGCTCTCAAATTTCATCCAAAATATCTTAATTTAGGTTCCAAAGATGAACGAAGGTCTTACAGATTTGGAATTACATGAGGGTGAGTAATTAATGACAGAATATAAATTTTTGGGTGAACTATCCCTTTAAATACGACTCCTTTAACTTGCCATTTAAACATTCACCTAGCAACCACCTGGCAATGTGTTAAAACACACTCAAAACAACTGCGACTGCATAGCAACCAGTTACAACACACATCAGAGATGCGGCAACCACACAAGCACCATTCGCATTTTTCGCCAAATCTAGTTAAAATTCAAACACACTTTTCAAAACCCTGTGTGGGAGTAGGAACCACATATGTACCCTTTCCAAGAGACTGCTTTGAGATGTCTTTGAGATTACGTAAGCCGTCCTCACGAAAACACCCGAGGTTGACACGCGCATTCTTCTGCTTTTTTCCCGGAGCATTTTTTACATCCGCTCGCCCTCCTCCGAAACCTTTCTTCCCGTCATCCACGCATCCATCCGGTCTGAAGCACTCCGTCAGGGAAGGCAGACATGATAAGAGAATCTAATCTCTTCTGTTCGTTTACCCCTGTCCTTTCATCATCTATCATTCCATCAGACGGTGAGAGGCGATCGAGGATCTGTCAGTGACAAGTCTTTCAAACCGAGGCTGTGCTCAGGGGGAACTGTGGGGGTGGAAGTGGAAGACAGGCGGCCAGCCTTCCTCATATCAACTAGATCAGAATTAATGATCTAATCAGAAGTAACTCAATGGAACCTGACTGTGCACATAGGCACTCACGGCTAAGTCTTGTTACATCACTCTGTCAAATGTCATAGTCTATTTAGGAGTAGGATGCATGTATGTACTATAAAACGTCATATAGATTATTTTTAAGGGGATTAAAGGAATAGGTCACACAAAAATGAATATTATGTCATACAGACATACAATGATATGTTCCAGTGCAGAATGAATAATCAAAATAAAACCAAAATTCTGATTTGTGACCCTGGACCACAAAATCAGTCACTTAAGTAGCATGTGTATATTTGTAGCAATAGCTAAAAATACATTATGTGTTAAATTTATTTTTCTTTTATGCCAAAAGATCATTAGGATATTAAGCAGATCATGTTCCATGAACATATTTTGCAAATTTCCTACAGTATATACATCAATTTTTGATTTGATTAAAAATAAGCATTGCTAAGAAATTCATTTGGACAACTTTAAAGGTAATTTTCTCAATATTTAGATTTTTTGCACCCTCAGATTCCAGAATTTTAATAGTTGTATCTCTGTCAAATATTGTCCTATCTTAACAAACTATAGTTTATTTATTCAGCTTTCAAATGATGTATAAATCTCAATTTCAAACAATTGACCCTTATGACTGGTTTTGTGGTTCAGGGTCACATATGGGAATTTGGGAACACAACATGTGCTAACCATCTTCCCAAACCACAAAAATAAAAGCTTGATGGTTTAACATTAAGACAGCTATAAATATTAGTATGTAATTTTACAGTGCAATAAAATAAATACAATTAAATATAAAAAAAAAAAATATATTTTCTTATTTTTTTATTTTACAGTAAAATATTACAATTGTAATATTTCTTATATTTAAATGATCTTGGATTTTTTATAATAATAATAATAATAATAATAATTATTATTATTATTATTATTATCATATTGATTATTATTATTATTATTATTATTATTATTATATTGTTGTATGACAAAATATTTGACCAAATTGTGCAGCCCTACAAATAAGCACTGCTAGTCTAAAGACAGATAAATATTACAACAAAATTTAAGCATTTTTAATTGCAATCTCAATTTTTATCAGAAATAAAGATTTAGAAAAATGTCTCTCTTTTTTTATTTACAGTAAAACATATTACAATAGTAATATTTCTTTTTATATTTAATCTTCTAATTTTGTAATAATAATAACAATAATAATTTTTATAATTTTTTTTATAATTTTTATTTTATTTTATTTAATTATTATTATAATACTGATGTCTGACAAAATATTTGGCCAAATTTGCAGCCCTACAAACAATCACAGCAAACCTAATTTAATTGCAATCACATTTTTTATCTGATTTTTTTTCTTTCTTTTTTTTATTTTACAGTAAAATATTACACCAGTAATATTTCCTATTATATTTAATCTTTTCATTTTTAAATAATAATACTAATTATTATTATTATATTATTATTACTTTTATTATTATTATTATTATTATTAATATTATAAAAAATTGTGCAGCCCTACAAGCAAGCGCAGTTACAATTTTTATCAAAAAAAGAAGATTTTTTTTCCCCCCAAATGATGCAGTTAGACTATTTTCTTTTTAACTCTATAATCATGTATACAACATCAACACCATAACAAGTATTCTAAAGCAGTACTACATATTTGTCTGTTCCTCACACAACCCATGTTGTGCTCCATGGGAAAAATCAAATATGTTTTAAAATAATCAAGGGTGCATAGATGACAAAACGTCTCTTTTGGGTAAACAATCTCTTTAATAATTGATATTCTGAATTTTGGTCACGCTTATTTGAAACAAAGCTTAAAAACACAGCCTCTGGTACACTGAAGTGAATCTAATTGAGATAGTATTGAGACAGAGATAGTAGAAGCTATTTATGGAAATCTCCCATGTCTAATAGAACACCAAAAATGAATATGAAATGTAAAGTGAAACATGAAAATAAAAAAAGAGAAGTGACTCGGAAAATCCGAGAGGTGTTAAAACATGCTCCAGGAGCCGTCTGATGGAGAGCTATTTGCTAATCTAATACCTCTTGAGAGATCAGACCACTCCTGCAATCAAATGCATATTGAATCATGGTGATTTAGAAATTCCATCAAAGACTAGTTTATTAACATAACAGAAACATAGAAATGCTTAGATGTAGTGGCTACACACCAAGCACGCTACATGTATTGTATAAAGCGGCAACAATAAAGCACTGCATGCATCTGTTAGGAACAGTTAAAAAATAATGCAGTTTCAATGGCAGCAGTTGTAATGATCATAATGCCAATCTGGTCGTTGGTTTTGTATGCTAAACTGGCACACTGCCTTTTTTAAAGGTGAGCTGAAGATGAAAGTTGCATGATTGACATGTGGACAGCACATGCTTGCCTTGACCATGACTCATAATGACCCTTAAGGCCTGTATGTGTCTGTGTGTCCGGGTGAGCACATCTCTCACCCGCCTTGGCCGCCTTACCTCATGCCCACAGCATGTCTCAGCACGCCTGAAGCATATTTAGCAGGACTGTCTAGACCACTGCACACACAATCACACACGCACATGAACACACACACAAAGCAAGGGCAGTGCAAAGTGATTTAAACAACCATGCAAGCCTGCATATATAATGTTCAGAACTTTTAATGAATTAAAAATCTAATTAATACACAAAATTAAAGGGACAGAAAATTCTGTCATTAATTACTCACCCTCATGTCGTTCCAAACTCATAAGACCTTCATTCATCTTCGCAACACAAATAAAAGATATTTGTGATGAAATATTAGAGCTTTCTGGCCCTGCATAGACAGCAACGCAACCACCAAGTTTAAAGGCCAGAAAGATATTAGGACATCAATAAAATAATCCATGTGACATCAGTAGTTTAACCTTAATTTTATGAAGCCACGAAAATACTTTTTGTGTGTAAAGAAAACAAAAATAATGACTTTTTTTCAGCAATTTCTTCTCTTCAGTGTCAGTCATAAAATTAAGGTTGAACCACTGATGTCACATGGACCATTTTAACAATGTCCTTTTTCTGTAATTTAATTACAGTTACTTCTTATGTAATTGAACTTAATACTGTGTATAGACTGTAGAACATTTATAAACAATACAATACAATACATTTAACATCAAAATTTAAAGTCTAACCTTAAAATGCATGCTTTTTATGTACCCTTCTCACTTTAAATGCTTTGGTGAGTTAATAAGAATATTGGTAACACTGTCCAGTTCTCACTTTTAACTAGTTTGTTATTAGCATGAATATTACTGGGATATTGGCTGTTCATTATTACTTACAAAGCACATATTAATGTCTTATTCTGCAAGACCTTACTCTAAATGCTTAATCTTACCCAATTCTTAAACTTAACAACTACTTTGAAAGTATTAATTAGGAGTATATTTAGGCAAAAGTCATAGTTAATAGTTAGTAAAAAAGTGAGAATTGGACTCTAATCTAACCAGAATCATTTATGTAGTTATCTATTATTTATTTGAAAGAATTAAAAGAACCGTTTTAGGGCTGGGCGATATGGCATAAATATGATCTTGATAACCATATATTTTTAGATATATTGTTAATGCTGCCAGCTTTAAAAGAGTACCCAACTATGACTGAAACCACAAAAATGTGGTTCTTTAATATATTTTATTAACAAAAACAGATTACACATTTGGCCTTAAAAAATTAAGGAGAAATTGACTTTGTTCTTTGACGTGAACATTAAAAGCTGATTGGCTGTTGTCGCATATCTCTGCTGTGTGATTGGCTTATATTAATCCATATCGAATAAAAATGCCTAGAGCTTATTATCGTTATCGCCATATATTTTATCGCGATTCAACATGATATCGCTTATTGGCACAACCCTAAACCATTTCATGTCTATCCTTGTATTATTAAATTGTCAAGGTTAATACAGCATTTAGAAAGTAATTAGTAATAAGTAATTAAATACTTTTTGAAGAGAGTAATTGTTGAAGATGTAATTAGTAACTAGTAATTAATTACTTTTTTAGAGTAACTTAGCCAACACTGCTTACAGGTTGAAACAACATGAGAGTGAGTAATTAACGACAGAATTTGAATTTTTGGGTGAACTATCCCTTTAATGAACAGATACTACAAAAAGTGGTATTATAAGATATATTTCGATGTCACTGAACAGATTACTGACATATAGTTTAGATAGTTCTGCCACCAAACAGACTGATTAACTGCAGATGCTGCAACAGTGACTTTTTCAGTGCATATTTGTTGCAAAATTTGGCTTGGAGCAAAGGCAATATCAG
The DNA here is from genome assembly GCA_033026305.1 of Cirrhinus molitorella. Lineage (NCBI taxonomy): Eukaryota > Metazoa > Chordata > Actinopteri > Cypriniformes > Cyprinidae > Cirrhinus > Cirrhinus molitorella. Next base: position 31,253,688 of record CM065130.1, read on the forward strand.
CTGTAAGCATCATTAAAAGCATTTAAACTACTAAACAAGGCAATGTCAGTGACCTAAACTGATATTTAAAATATTGCCTCTTTTTTAACATCTCTTGAGCCTTCCAAAAAGCCATCTACAGCTAGATTTTGTCCTTTCAGTGTACAAATACTGTGCACAGTGACTCAGTCTGAGAGATGCTCTCAACTGGCCTTGATTTTGCAGAACTGAATATGTATGATTCTTTTCTACCTAAATCTGTGACCTTTAACATCCATGGAACGTTTCTATTGCACAAAGGGTTCTTTATAGTGAGATTATTAGATCTTATATATTATTGAAATAATTTGCACACTAAGAAAATTATTCTTTTAAGAGCTGAAAGGTTCTTTGAGGAACCCAAAAGCATCCTAACTGTGAACTGGAACCTTTATTTTAGAAAGAAATGTGAAAGAAAACAAATGGAAACTGCATACTGCATAGTGTACTGTCAACTACATTTTAAATGTGTAAAACATCATGTATTATGCAACACTGAATGTTTTACTACACTGATGCAATGCAGTGAGCACAGTGACATTTAATTTAGCGAGTGCTGAGATGTTATATCAGAAATAAAAATGGTTATTTGCTATGCATTTTTTGTAAAAATGTCCTAGCTCTCAAGAGTCTGATTAAATAAGAAGACTATTAAATCATTTTATAGTAATACTAACACACAGTGTACTGCAAGGCTGTGATATCTGACTTTAGTAGAGACTGGGCTAAACACATAAAGACAGTATTCAACCTTTTCGTTTACAGCTAGTAAAGGAAAAATTATATTATATTATTTAAAAATTATTTACAAATATTGGCTTGTGTTGCTTCAGAATACTGAAAAATGTATTCATGCAATAACATTTTAATGCAAAAATAAAGAAAAAAAAATTAAAGGAATTCATAGCCGCACGGTACTGGGAAAAGCGATTATAGAACAAGGCCAACCAGGAACATCCTTCAGAGTAATGGTCTTGCAAAATCACCTTTTTAGTGGCAGCAACTGGCGCTTTCGATTTTACAACTAAAAATGTGATTTGCAGAAAACTCTGTAGAGGTTAAAAAGGTCTTCTCAAATGTTCACTATGTATCAAGCATTATGTTTTACAAAAAAAACAAATTGAACTGCAAGCTTCAGTTTCTAAAGAATTCAATCAAAGAACATGGAAAAAGTAAAAAACAAAATCATACCCCACAACCAATGATTCTGGTACCTCATTTGCATGCATTTGCTTTAGTTCTGAACCAGTGGACAGTAAAATAAGCACAGCCAAACCAGCACTACAGTTTGCAGTTAAACTATTAAAATGACTGGAGAGACAAAAATCACAGCCAAACACAAACATTTTCGGTAGACAACATTAGGATACAACAAAAAAAGCAATGAATGTATCATCAACAGTGTTCCACATTGCATTTTTTTAAAGACATAAAGCCTATGATTTTTGACTGTACAAAATATGAAAACATTGCGGCTCTGTCATATTTTCAAAATAGTTATTGAGCAGTCTGACATGTCAGCTTTTGGCTCAACCAGTGGCATCAGTTTGAGGCGGTACTGTCTGTTTGCTCAAACAATGACAGATGAGAATAGGATGCACTAGTTGCACCAAGATGACTTTTAAAAACTAGGGCACCCTGGGTATTATGACATGTATGGCTTATTATAACGTAGATGATGTCTGAAATATGTAGTAGAAAACCCATAAATGATTTACGTTATTTAAAAAATCCACATCATTTTAAACATATCTTGGACTATGGGGGGCACAGTTATGACATGAAATGATTGTACTCAGTTTAGGAAGTTTTATTCGTCCACATTTTCACATTCTTTGTTTCTCTTCTTATTGCTAGGAAAAGCAGTGAAGACTTACATCGCCTCTCTTATTGCTCTACAACTGAAAATTACAACCAGAAAGTTGTGTTGCGGTAAAAATTTGCAACTGTTAGCGGCAGTAGCTTACCTAGTGCAGACATTTTACATCATTGAAATAATGGCATAAAGTCTTTCATGGGTTTTCTACTACATATTTCAGACATCATTTACATTATATTAAGCCATGCCAGTCCTAATAGCTGGGGTTCCCTTTAAAAATGTATTTAAATGTGTTTATTTAAAATTCTACTTGTTTTTTTATTAAATTAAAAAGATTGTGGCATTCTCTTTCTACAAGATCTAATGCTAATGCAAAACACCCCCACATGCAAAGCATCTGTTGTCTTCCAAATATTTCCACAAACAGTAGCAACATGGGGTGGAGTTGTTCACAGACACAGCTGCTGCTGACATTCTGCACACATTGTGAGGCAAGAAATCAGACACAGAAGCAGCAGCACACAGGGCAGGGATCAGAATACTTATAAGCAAGCGCTACCATTGACAAAGCAAAAATATATAGTGCTCCAATCCGTTCCTAAAATAATGACATAAAATACAATTTGTTTAACACTTACGCAAGCGAATCTTGCTCACAGCTAGCTTAGCTGCTAAACTACTTAAAATAATAATAATGGTGGATATGTTAGCCAAATGCTAACGTGACTAACTGATAAAACAATACAGTTTGTGAACCAAAATATGTCTACATTCATCTGTTTCAGATGCCTCCTGGACATCTACCAGGGGAGGTTTTCTTTTCAAAAGACTATAGGCCTCATTTATCAATCTAACGTAGAAACGAGCTTAGATTCGAGTGTACAAATCAACTTACGACAGAGTTCACGTGTGATTCATGAAACATTCGTATGCCACCAATCCTGTCGTACGAATGATCGCATGTTGATAAATTTGGCGGCTGAAAGCGATCGTCATTTAAATATCACACCCCTAAAAACACCCCAGTTTAGAAGCCTTGCCCCTAGTTTACGACACGAAGAAAAGAAACCCGGCCAAAAAGAGGAAGTAAACTCATGAAGGAGAAAAAAAATATCTTACTCTGAACACCCTTTAACCTTATATTTCCAAACAATGACATTCATTTATACCTATATTAAATACCAATAAATATAACTAAATATTTATAAACATGATAGCTTGTTTAGTTCTCCTTAATCCACAACAAAATTTAAATTTAAAGCCATTAAAAAACAAGAATGAAAAATGAGTAGGCTAATTAAACTATAAAGTAAAACACCAATTAGTCTAGTGAATAATACAAATATCGAGCTCAAATGAATAAATGAGCAAAGTGAAACTAAACGGCATTGTCCTAAGCCTCTCTCATCGACATCCAAATGTTTCTTTTTTTGCCATGCAACATTTGGTTGCTAAACACGTCGTTGTACTTCACTTGTGTTCCAATATCCACGTAAAATACCCTACACATGTGCAAAAAAAAATTATTTTGGGGCTGCACGCTGACTTTACCTTTTAAATAAATTTGGTTGACTGCATTTTAGTTTGATTATTGGCTAAAATGTCAAGTTAGCACGATCAGTTACATTTAATAAAGTAAAGATATAAAGAAAACAAATAAAATGCATTAAGAGTGCCACAAAAACGCAGAGTTGTTTTTTCTCCTTTTCAAAATCTGTTAATTAATTAAGAGAAATACATTTTGTGTAGACTAGCCCTCTTTAAATAATTTATTCTTTTTATAATTTCTGTTTTTCTCCATTCACCGAAGTGCGGCCAGTTGGGTGATGTGAAGACGTGTGAATCCTCATGGTCTGTTGTTTATGCTGTCATCTGCGCATACAAATCTAACACCCTAAAAGAATTAAAAAAAAAAAACGGTTTTGTTTGTCGGCCGGGTAAATAATCTAAATCAACAAAATGCTGTCATTATACAATTCTCCAAAATTTTCTAGGCTGCACGAAAATTCAGGCTAACTCAAAAACCTGCGTACACAAGCTCAGACCTGATGTGAGATCTGATCGTAGCCACCGCTCACGACCATATTGATAAATTCCATGTTTTGCGTAGGAACAACTGTACGCCCAATTTTCTGTCGTATGTTCGTTTCATAAATGAGGACCTATGTCTTTTGGCTTGCCTGGCGACACCTTGGGATTTCCCCAGAGGAGGTGGAGGAAGTGTCTGGGGAGAGGGAAGTCTGGAGTTCCTTGCTGAGACTGCTGCCCCCGCGACCCGGCCCGGATAAACGGTTGATAATGGATGGATGGATGGATGGATGAATATTGTGATTTACCTGGAAACCTAAAGCTGCACTAGGTATACATCACATATTAACACATCATACTTACAGGTTGTGGTTCAAAGACACTTGTTGCTCCAAATAATGAAAGTACAGAATTATCATTCATGGATAAGTATTTAGCGAATCTGGCGCTGAACTCTCCAAGATTAGAGAAGCAGTCCTTGGTAAAATGACGAGAACACAACAAAATGTTTGAATTGTATTGCTGTGGTATCTTGGAAATTGGAATTTTTACCACTTCTTCACATCATCACCTTTCTGCAATGAAAACAAAACAAACTTGCTTTTACTGCGTAGAACACACCGTCTTCTTAACTGATTTAAACACTGTAACTAGTGGAAGTGTTTGTGGGCAGGTCAGAGTGTTATTTCGCAGGCAGGTGGGGATTATGCTAATATGTTACCTTGTGACATAGATTGATAACAGGCAGACTCTTTCTTTTGAGAGACAATATCTTTATGTATCCTGCACTTTTTTGATTAACAACTTTGCAGAGGTATTACATTGAACAATAGCTTTGGTACAAACTGCAAAAGAGATTTAAAAAAAAAAAAAAAAAAAAAAAAAACTATATGACTTGCTCTTTAAAGTCTTTAGCCAAAGTCAACTTTGCAATGGCATTCGCAACCCATTTTATATATATATATTCGAAAAAGTGAGATGTGAGAAATGGAGTCAAAGAAACATAGAAACTGAAAGACAGAATTATAAATTGAAAGCAACACATAGTGTGACACGGATCTTTGGCCCGACCCCTGGTCTCCTTCTCTGAGCGGCTGTGTAAGTTAAGCCCAGTGCCCTCAGATGTCTTCCGGGGCCCGGTGTGTCCCCCCGAGGACCTCTGTTTAAATCTTTCACACTGAGAAATCATTACTCATATTGTGCTTGGGGTGTCCCCACTGACCCCAGCACTATGACTAATAGACTGTTTTACCGAGCCTGTCTCTTTTCCCCCAAAGGAGCGGCAGTGGAGAACAAGACAGAGAGAGAGGAAAGAAATAACCATGTAATATCTCAGTAGATTAGTCCCAGTGACAATTACATATTCAACACCCTCCTTCTGAAGTCTCTCTCTCTCTCACACACACACATATGCAGACCAATGAATTCCACCAGCATGAATTTTTAAAGCAGGGATCAAAGTAAATACATGTTAGAATCTGAAATATTTGTCTGCAGATAAAAGAAATGGGAAAAAGTGACCTAATTGAATATTTATATTTATATATTATTTATATTAACATTCATATTTATGCAATGTGCAACCATTTATATTCATATTTATGCTCTCAATGATAAAATGCTTCATTCTAAACCATTAAATAATTATTTATTTTCTTCTTAATTTATAATACTTACAATAATGTTCTTGTTTAATTGAACAAGCATATTCAAATAACTTCAACATCTACAAATATCTACACAGATGCAACTCTCAATAAATAGATAGATAGATAGATAGATAGATTTTGAATTTCAGGATGACAGTGATGGCATTTACTGTAGATTACTACAGTACGCTGCAAAGACGTGACACTGGGAATCTCACAAAAGCATGTTATCTTTAATGGACTGTGACAAGACACCATTTCCTTTGCGTGTTACCTTGAGTTACAACGGTGTTATCCAACTATCTGTCTGCACAAGTGATATGAACTGTTTTTATAACCTCTATTTTATCCAATCTATCATTTTTAACCACATCACCTCAATTCTTGGAGGTCGACAGAAAGTCCATCATCAGCTCTCGTCAAGAGAACGATCACACATTTTATCTTCAAACCATATAGTGTCACCTAAAGACATCAGAAAGCTCCAATGCGCTTCATGTCAATAATTTAGTGATAGTAATACACATTCATTTTGACTTAGTTTTTGATGGAAATCTTCAGATAGAGGTATCAACCAAATCCACAAACTACTAAAATATGGGAGAGCCAACCAGCTCTTACATTTTTAGGATCTCCAAGTTCACATCTATACTTAAAGGAACAGTTCACCCCAAAAAATTAAATTCTGTCATTATTAATCATCCACAAGTTGTTACAAACCTGAGAGATCTTTGTTCATTTTCAGAACACAAAGTAAGATATTTTTGATGAAATCTGAGAGCTTTCTAACCCTACAAAGACAGCAATGCAACTTAACACGTTCAAGGCCAAGAAACATAGTAAGGACATGGGTAAAACAGTTCATGTGACATCAGTGGTTCAACCTTAATTTTATGAAGCTACAAGAATACACATTAGTTAGTTAGTTGAAGGTAGTTGTGTTGCTGTCTATGCAGGGTCAGAAAGCTCTGGGATTTCATCAGAAATGTCTTAATTTGTGTTCCGAAGATGAACAGGTCTTACAGGTTTGGAACAACATGAGAGTGAGTAATTAATAACCACATTTAGATTTCTGGGTGAACTATCCCTTTAAGATAAAACTCACTCATAACAACATCATCGAATTAAAGTATTTTCATTTGCTGTTAAGCTGCTTTGAAACGATTTGTTTTGTGCAAAGCCCTATACAAATAAACTTGACTTGACTTAATCAAATGGACAAATTCAAAGAGATGTGAGAGTTTCAGTCTCAATCTAAACGACTTCTAATGGAATGAAAAGGAAAAGGAATAAAGCAATTCCAATTCAATCTTTGGGGGAGATAATTTTGTCATCCTGGAAATAAATTAAGAAACTGCATTATTATGTTTACATATTATACTAGCAACATCCTGAAAATAAGCTAAATCGACTTGCCTAAACTGTTTCAACAACCTATTACAACATGACCCACTGGTTCTCAAGCTTCAAATTGATCTGATTTAAAACCAAGACACCGGGAATCCCAGTGCACTAAAAAAAAAAAAATGAATTCAAAGCAATCCCTGCTGAAAAGGCAGGGCACGATTCTGAAAATCAGTAGAAAAAGTCTGACACAGCTGCCCCAGATAAAAGCAATTGTTCTATTGCTGATTGTATGAAAGTACACTGTATATCATCAGATTTTTATTCACAACTCAAGTTTGAAATCCAATTGACTTGCATTTGACATTGGTGGCTCTCTAAAGAAAATCATCCAAAATCTAAAAGTTATTAATATTATTAAAATATTCATAATGCATGTTTGCATTCTAAAGACTTCTTAGTCATTATTGTGCCAGAAATAAACAATAAACAATTATTGGGCATAAAATATGCATTGCAAGTTTGCAACTGTCGCTAAATGTCAACAGCGGTCAATCTCTCCTTAATGTTTCAATGTTCACTTTTCATGGTGTCACTGAAATATTTGCATTCTGAATTACAATTAGTCTTCTTTCTTGCATTTATTTGCATACTGAAATGTCATTGGTCTTGTCTTTCATCGAGGTTACCATCTATAGCTGTCCTTATGTGGACAGAAAAAACAGAACATGCTGAGTGTTAGAACAACAGTAAAGCAGCATGACGCAGCACTTAAAACTTAAGTCGACCGAATACTTTAACACTATTGTTTTTCTGCCTTGTACAGCATTTGCTTCAGGAAAAGCAAAGCTATAGCTGCTATTGTTGTTTCTGTAATAAATGTATTCAGCAGAGTCTTTTCACAAGGTCCAACAGCAAAGATGGTGCTATAACAAGTACACCAGGTGGGATTTTGCAACAACACGGAATTGTAAACACGTCTCAGTCCTAAAAGTGGTTCTGATCAGGCCTGCAGGAAACATTCACCCTCCTTCTTCTTGGCCTTGATTGCCCTTGCTGAAAATACTTGCTGCCTGAAGCCCTCAACACAAAAACGTGTCCTTGTCCCAAACTATTAGCGTTTTTTGGCGAGCATATGTAATCCAGCGCACCTCAGCGTTAGATGTTGAGTGAGTTTTACGTTCCAAAACTAACATATTTCAACTTTTTCGGAATGTGAAACTCATCTTGAAAATTTTGATCAGGTCTTCATAATTTATTTCTGTTACTTTTACAATGCCTTGTAGGTTTAGAGTTCACCGTGTCCTACTGACCAAGACTTTGACATTAGACTGCTTCATCCTCATCTTAAAAGAACCAAATAAAATTAATCATGACAGACCATCATGATGCAACTCAAAAACACCATAAATGCATTCACACAATAAGATAAAGTTCTCAAGTCAGATTTTCTGCTCAAATCCTATTTTTTTGTCAAGTTGTTTACATTACTTTTTTTAAAGAGGCCCATATCACACACTGAGCTTAATGGGATAGTTTACCCAAAAGAGAAAATTTGTGTTTGTGTCAACTCAATCTAATGTTGATTTTGCTAATATTTATTCTGAAGAAAGATTTACATGTATAGTGATGAAAGCCAAACTTTTAAATGTCATGGATGAATATTTACGGAGCAATCCACTATTTTGTATAACCTTGTGAGTTTTTATTCACTCAGAAATTCTGTGTTGTGTATTTATTAGGGCTGCACGATTAATCGAAGGCGATTGTCATGCGCATGTTGTCGGTGAAGCCGGTTGTGTAATCAGCAGTAAATCTCCAGCACCTGTGTTCAGGTGGAGCAGCATGTACTACACAGAGCCGTACTCCACAGAAAAGATACGCTGAATCGCGTTCATTATCGCAAACGATTTAATCGGGCGATTATGAAATCGAAAGAAATCGTTTGCGATAATGACAGCTGTTTGCGTAGCTCCTCAGTGAACTACGGCTCTGTGTAGATATGCTGCTACACCTGAAAGCATGTGAAAATATCACATTTAATAACGTTTTTACTCCAAACTCACTTTATAATATAATATTTATATCAGTCGAGTGTTTGGAATCTTTCTGTGAGATAGTATAGCTATTTACACAGAATAAAGCACGAATAGTATTCTAAGCAGTTGATAAAGGCATTGCATTATTATATACTGCATTATAAGGAAAATTATAATGAGAAGAAGTCAGATAAACCATATATTGTTGTAGTCGTGTTTATTAGTCACGTTGAATCAATGACAGCAGTTAAATCTTGTTTATTCAGCTGCAGCCATAGCAAAGATGCGTTTCTATTTCACTTCTTCTGGCGTATTTTGAGTTTCCGCGTGAGAATGAGAATGAGAGCGCCCTCTGCCTTCGGATGAAGATTTACTAAACACAGAACAATGCTTTTCTAAAAGATACGCATGACAATCGCAGCTTTCGATTAATCCCGATTGCGATTTCACTTCGATTAATCGTGCAGCCCTAGTATTTATATTAACAGAATCATATAAAATGTATTTATCTTTTAATAAATGAAAATTAAATACATTTTATTTTTGGTAAGTTTAGTATTCAAATTAAAACATGAAAGAAATATTGTGTAATTATTTCTTTAAAAAAGAAAGATTTATACATTTTTCAACAGTAGTAGTAGCAGTATTACGTACATTCTAAATATTAAAAATATATTTTTGTCATTTTTAAGTTACACCAAACTTTTATTTTGACAGGTTGCCGTGAATATTATCTGACGCTTGTTGTGGCTAGATTGGCTACAGTTGCGCCTGGAAGCTAACAATAAATTTTACTCAAATTGAATGGTCAAATGCGAATGAAGTGACTCTCAGAGCAGTTCTGGAGATGTTCTTTATGTATTTATGTCCTCATTTATTGAGACACCAGATGCTGAAATAAGCGTGAGTGTCATGCATGCGTCAGTATGTGTAGTAAATGTTTCTGCGCCATTCATAAATACAGAGACACGCAGAACATCCAGGATTCATATTTAAATAGTCTTTTTGCAACTTAATATTTACACATTCTAGTTCATATCACGATTTGATTTAATTTGATTACATACCTTTGATTAATTCTTCCAAACTTCCAATACATTCCGTTATTATGACTGGATTCCACGTTTTCCGCATCGCGGAAATCATATGACCCTACAAATAAGGGGGTTAAAATGACTTCAGAAAGATGGCGGCATCATAATGTTATTTTTACACAGAGATTGGTAGGTCTGTTAGTAAAATCTGTTGACTTTAGCAATCTGTGTTGCACTTTTGTGCCAAAGGTGACCGCTCAAAAATGCTTTTCTCTAATGTTTGCATGCCTGTAACGCAAGACGTATTAAACTCTTTTAGATATTGGGTTTTCCTTTTGGCATCTTTGTTTTTAAGGCCTTATATGGTTCGGTTCCAGAGATATTGGAATTTCAATATGGCTCCAGGAGTAAATCATTCAATTGTACACATTTTTAAAAACCAAATGTGGGTCAGATGGAATGTCTAAAGAACAAATAATGTTGAAAATAACATGTTTCCTTCTGTCAAGACAACTGCACTGAACATGCCTCTCTGCGTGCCATAAATATTCTTTTTCCAAAGTTTGCGTGCCTATAACTCTAGAGGTATTAAGGATATCGCCATATTATTTTAGATTCTAGTTATTAATAAACTTTTCTTTTGGAATCTTAAGTTTCAAGGCCCTACATCATTCAGTCCTAGAGATATGGAGATCTCAATGTGTCCAGAGGCTCTGTGTCCAGATTGTTGAATATTATCCATTTTCAGAGGTAGAAAACCAAATGTTAGTCACTTTTTATACAGATGATAACAATGTCTGAAGAAGAAATAATGTTGCAATTAAAACTGTATCTTGCTTCCCTCTATACATGTCTTTCTTTCTTCAGAAAAAATGTTAGCAAAATAAAAAATTCGAGCCAGGGAAGTTTTTGAAATTCGGTTGATTTAACACGGAATGACCCTATAGTTAAATCAAACATATTTGTGCACTTTCTGCGTACTTCATAGAATATTGCAAGCACACAATATCAAATTAGACTGATGTACAAATGGCACAAATTCACATTGAAGCCACATTGCAAAATAAAACAGACTAATGATACGTATTCCATTTATGAACAGCAATTATTCTTGCAAGAGGCTGTTTTTGCGTAGACAGCATTCAGGTTGACTCTATTTCCCCTCTACGTTTAAAAATAAACACATTATCCCATCCACATAGCTTCTGCTCAATTACCGTTCAGCTCATCCATCTTTGCCCCCTCATCCATTTATTTCTCGTCTATAGCCGGGCCTAAAACGTACAACAGCACTGAACTTTTAGCCTTGGCCAGCAGCTAGACTGAACAGTCAATACTCCTCCACTCGCTCTGACTAATCTAATAGTGTTATTTTTCTGTAGTGGAAAGCGCTGCGGGGTCATTAGACTTGCGAGATGGGGAAAAAGCCAACAATCAGCAAATAGCTGCAGGAACTCTTGCTCTCCGTGGCATCCCAACAGCTGTCCATCTCTTTAAACAGACGGACCACAGAATAATGCTAGCCACAGGCGGGGAAAGCAGAGGGTGTTAAAGAGTGGGGAAAGAAACAGGAGGGAGAGAAGAGGATGAATAGAGGAGTAAGAGAGAGAGAGAGATGGAGAAGGTGAGAGAGTGAGATCAAGAGCGAGAGAGAGCGAAAGGAATGGGGGAAGCAGATAAGAGACACTGAGGGGACAGAAGGGAGGGTGGAACACGGGCGATAACAGGGTGGAAGAAGCAGGGCATTGGACAAACACTGTTCGTACGTCCCACTACAGGCTCAGATACGTATTATAGCTACACATTATAAAATGTAAAGGCGGTTACAGTGACAGTGTTTAGAAAAGCTCACTCGCTTCCTTTTATATTGGATTTGTGTAAACTTAGTGTAGTACAGCTGCAGGTAGCAATAAAATAATGTTGAATATGGCCAAAAATGCAATGAATATAAATTGGTTTACACCACAAAATCAGAGTTGTTGACACAAATATTAAATATCTCTCTTTCCAAACCCCAAATGTTTTTTTTTCTTATGTTAAAAACACAAAGTGAAGCACAAGCTGCTCTTATTATCCTGTCATCACACATTGCTGTGTCAGAAAAAGAGTCAAAATTTTTGCTTATTGGCTGAAAATCTTAAGTCATTGGACTTAAAGCTTGTTCATGCTTGAGTGCAGTTCAAAACAATCAAATGCATCATAATCAGTTGGGATAACAAATGTGACTCTGGACCACAAAACCATTCTTAGGTAGCACGGGTATATTTCTAGCAATAGTCAAAAATACACTGTGTGGGTCAAAATTATCGACTTTTCTTCCATGAAGATATTTTGTAAATTTCCTACCGTGAATATATCAAAACGTAATTTTTGATTAGTAGCTAATATGCATTGCTAAGAACTTTATTCGGACAGGTTTAAAGGCGATTTTCTCAGTATTTTGATTTTTATGCAGCCTCAGATTCCAGATTTTCAAATAGTTGTATCTCAGCCATATATTGTCCTAACAAACTGTACTTCAATGGGAAGCTTATTTATTCAGCTTTCATATGATCTCAATTTAAAAGAATGACCATTATAATTGGTTTTGTGGTCCAGGGTCACAGAAATGTGATAAACAGTATTTGACATCACTGGTCAATGGTATTTTTAAGGCACTTAAAGCTTTTTGTGTACTTTTTAAAGCTTGACAGCAAAAATCTATTATATGCAAAAGAGCAGTTTGGACATTTTGTAAAACATTTTGTGGCCCACGTGAGAAAGAAACAACATGAGGTGAGAAAATGATCAATACTATTCCTTTAACACATTGGAAAAGCGTCACAGTTTAAACCCTTATAAAAAAAAGCGGACTTGAATCACAAAGGCAGGCTCAAAACAAGTTATCTTCTGAGACTGTCTCTCAAGATTCCTCTCATCTCTCTGTCCACAAAAAAAGCAGCATGGTTCATTTTTAATGGCAAGCTATTCTACTCTTCACACACGTGAAACAATGAAGCTTTGCTAACGTTGCAACAACGACAACCAACCGAGTGTCCAAATTAAATAGAATAATGAAAGACAAAATCAAGCTCGGAAATAGAAATTTTGGGGACGCACTTTAAACTAGCCATTAAGTTATCAAGCGCATTTTGATACAAGACTAATTTGACAGCTTGATATCATCCAGAGTGGTTCGTTCTTTCACATAACATATAGTCTAAAATAAATTCGACAGCTCTAATGTGGCATTTAAGATAGCCTAAAACCTGAAACTTTCACATAATTGCAGAAAATGCGTATAAAGCATCACAAAGTGATGTGGCTTACCAGTAGTTGTACGGAATCTCACTCAGATGATGCTGGGACAGGTGTAGTCTTCGAAGCAAGGTTGGCGTTTCTTAGACGAAATAGTGGTGAAATAGCGAAATGATGAGGTTAAAGAAAAACGAACGGCTGCTTAGGTTTCTTTGTGAACTGTAGTGGACATAAACAAAGTGTTTTGGAGCTCCGTCCCCTCAGAGATGATGGCAGTGAGCAATGAACGCGGCGCGTTTCCTCTTTCAAAGAAACAAGCGGAGGCTACAGTACAGAACGCCCGCGTCACGTGATCTTCACTCCTCACTGTCTCACTCCAACACAATAAACACATTTTATTCTGATGAAGATTTTAATATATGCTCTCGGGTAGCCAATATGGAGTTTAGCTTGATAAAAATATGAAACTGTTTTTGTATTTTATTTTTGTACAGCACATTTTAATTCGTATATCATTAACTGCGAGATTGCGTTTAGCCTAATATGTAACTTTTACAAATGAATTTGTAGCACTGCGTTAGTATTTAAGTGAAATGCACACCAACTGCATGGGGATTGTCAAAAAAAATCAATAAATCGATCAAAATTGAGCAGTTTTGTCTTCAAATAGTGTTTTCACGACGAGTCATCATTCGGTCATATTAGCTGCATTGTTGTAAACAATGCCACCGAACCGAACGAAACTCGCATATTTTGATGATTATTGCTGCTGAAAATGGTCAATTATTGTCATGTTTGGGCTGTACTAACTGGACCAGGAAAAACATTTCGATTACTATAGACCACCAGAAGTTATAACAAATCAAGGAGAAGAGTACAAAAAACTGCCATTTGTGGTTGGCCAAACTGACCCAGGATTTCCAGGGCAAGAATAACATACTATAATGCTGCTCGTAAATATCTTTACCACCTATTAACTTTAGTTTGTCAAAATATTGAGCCCTTTCCTGTTTACTAAGTCCTTCTTTATATGATTTACCAGCTTCCACACATTTTTTCAGTGGTTTAGACAGAATATGAAACTGTTTTGCATGTTTTTGTATTTTATTTTGGTACAGCACATTTTAATATCATTAACTGCCAGACTGCATTTAATATTTAACTTTTACAATTTAATTTGTAGCACTGCATTAGTATTTAAGTGAAGTGCAAAAAAATGAACAACCAGTTCTGCATGGGGATTGTCAAAAAGAAATCAATAAAGTAATCAAAAAAAAAAATTGTTTTGAAATAATGTTTTAACGACACGTCATCATTCGGTCATATTGGCAGCACTGATGTAAACAATGCCACTGAACCAAACGAAACTCGCATATTTTGATGATTATTGCTGCTGAAAATGCTCAATTATTGTCATTTTCACTTTTACAGTTGAAAAGCTGAATAAATAAGCTAACTCAAAAATTAAGTTTTAATATATTTACGGTAGGAAATTTACATAGTCTTCATGGAACATGATCTCCAGTTAGTATCCTAATGATTTTTGGCATAAAAGAAAAATCTATAATTTTGAGCCATACAGTGTATTTTTTGCTATTGTTACAAATACACCCGTGCTACTTAAGACTGGTTTTGTTGTCCAGGGTCCCATATATGAAACCAACATGAATACAAAGATTCTATTAACAAGTGAATCCCTTCAAATGAATTTACACAAACTCCATTATGCTAGAAATAACAGTTCTCTCATTACCGTGTGAATGTTTTCAAACACAAAAACCATTTATAGTTCACACTCATAGCCCTAACACATTTTTTAACCCATGAGGAAACCACTCACTCTGATATATAATTATGTTCTCACCAACTACTCGTGGTCCATCGAGCAACAGCTAAGAGGCTGTTAACTACCGTGCACAGAAACCTATTATTAATGGCATTGCCATTGTCATCTCTGCCACAGCCATCGGTCGCAGGGTGTATGACACATTCTGAGTAATTTTTTTACATAGAAACCGGAGACCCCGTATTAGAAAGAATTTCCTGCTGACTGTCTCTTTGACTGTTAAATACATGCAAAAGAGCCTTGGGCAATGAAATCTCTGCTCATGTTGTTGCACCAATTAGTGAGCTTTACTGCCAGACTAATTGAAGCATAATTACTATGGGTTGTTTGGTTCTGGGTAAATTTAAAACCAGCACAAGAGAAGAAGAACAAAGGTGCATGCCATGAATAACATTTGCAAAGTCTACTCGAATGTGTGCAACATTGTCCAGTTCGGCAGCCGGCTCAACTGAAAAATACCACTACGGGTTTTGCCAAAAGAAAGAACAAATCCAGGATTTTATTCTCAACCGGATCCCGCAGAGATATCTGCCCTGCAGCATCCTCCGCACCCGCATTTGTTAGTTTTCATTTCAAGCGTGTGTATTTTTAGTATGTGTGTGTATTGTGTAGATACATGTGTGTTGAGGATCTAAGAGCTCAAAGCCTCCCCCAAAATATCTGGTCGACAGATAAACCGACCATCCAACCAGCACCGAACAACTGCCAACAATAAAGACGTATGTTCTTTCACAATCTGTGAGTTTTTATGTGTCTCTTTGGCAGTCTGCCACCTCCTCTGTGCTCCCACACACACAGGTAATTTTGGAGCAGTGTGTAGGCAGCCCAGTCCAGATTTCTAATCATAGTAAGATCCAGATCAATAGGTGCCTGTAAGATGGAGTTTGCAGCTGAGAGCAGCTCTAGGAAAACAAAGCAACGAATACACTCTGCAGAGAGGAGACTAGAGAAACAAATAGAGGCATATGTGGGGAAATTGAATCGCTCAAGAGCTCGATATTAAATGATTGCTTATGCGAGTTGAGCAGAGCAGCTCTCAAAATGATCAATTCAGATCCATCTGTCAACAATCAGTCACAACTCTGCAATGTGTATTACAGGGATCCACTTTCCTGCAGAGTTTTGCTCTAACCCTAATCAAACACATCTGAGCATGTTAATCAGTGTCTTCAAATTAGAACTGTTAGGAGGAAATATATTTTCTGCGACCTCTTTTCATAGTCGCATATCTTTGCAGATGTAGAACCAGTTATGTTTCTTATTTTATTTAGTGCATTGCCACAGTAATCAGTGTGTTATTTTGTTTGCGTGTCTCACTTTCCTGTTCTCAAGTCTAAGAAGTGTCTGTTTATAACTGGAAAATGAGTTATTTTTCTCTTGTCAGTTTCTTCTTGTCAACACATTATGCACCCTAGATATACTAAGAAGCATATTAACTTGACTTTGAGTGAACTGCCTTGTGTCTGTCATTCATTGTCCCTGACTTCAGTGTTCTACTCTGGTCTGCAATTTTTGATAAAGCATTTTGGCCCTCCAGGACAAGATTTGAGGAATCCTGGTGTATTATTTTATATAATAATAATAATAATATAGGGCATACAAGAAGGAAGGTTGATACCCTGTCATATTCTAAGCCTATGACAATACTGTAAAAAAAAATCTAAAGTAAATCCTATGCCAATTTTTTTTCAGTGTAAAACATTGCTGTAGCTCAAACAGTAAACATGGTCTTACATACTTGGGAACTTTCTCAGAACTTTGGCTATAGAGTGTTTCACAATGCGTCATCAATCAGCCATATTGGCGGCACTGAATGTAATCTAAAACAAACAAAACTTGCATATTTTGATGATTATTGTTGCTGAAAATGGTCAATTATTGTCATGTTTTGGGCTGTACTAATAGCCTGGGAAAAACAATTGGAGTACTATAGACTGCCAAAAGTTATAACAAATCAATGAGAAGAGTGCAAAAAACTGTCTGAGGAAAAAAGGAATTTGTGGTTGGCCAAACTGAACCAGCATTTTCAGGGCAAGAATCTTGAATCTTGTTTGTTCTTATAATTTTCGATCAGGTAGGTGAAATATTAGGCTAATAATTAATATATTAATTAATACTGCTTGTACATATCTTTACCACCTATTAACTTTAGTTTGTCAAAATATTGTGGGCTTTTCCTGCTTACTAAGTCCTTCTCTATATGATTTAGCAGCTTCCACATGTTTTTCACATGGTTTACACACCATAAATGAGCAGAACAACGTATTCAGTAATATATTAACCGTGCAATGCATGTTGCAACCGTTTACATCTGAGTATCGCCAGTATGGCCAGGCATTCGGGTAACTGACCAAATTGTGACGTAAGTGTAAACCTTCTATAGGAACATTATAAAAACATTGTTAAAACATTTCTATTAGCTGGTGTTCTAGCAATGCCATGGGTTTGATTCTCTGGTAATGCATGCACTGATTCCCAGTACTTTGAACTGCCATATATTACTTTGGATTTCAAAAAGTCTGCTGAATATTTTTAAAAACAAACCAGGAGTCTTTAAATTTGCACAGGTTGAAAATTGTCTGCTTTCCAGTGTGCACTTGACCTTAACCACCAACCTTTTAATACCTTTAATAAATTCTGGGTATATTTTGCCCAAAGATATTTGTGAATCCTTTTACTGTAGCAGAAGCCACCAGTGAGGACTGGAATGATAGGACACATGGGGAGTCACAGCGGGGATGTCAGCGAGGTTTCACCTTGGTTTGAGCCTGACTGATTGCCCACGTTACTGTAAATAGCAAGTGAACGACGCCTTTGAAGCACCAGTCCCTACAGCAGATTCACTCAGAAAGAAAAGGAGAAATACAAAACTCACTGACATGATGCTAGGGATGGCTGCTGCTAATTTGTTTGAGTTGTTTTTACCATGTTTTTATGCATTTGCTAATGTATTCTGTTTTGTTGTTTATATTCTTAAAGATCCCTCCTCCTGTTCTCTGTTATAGATATGGCTGAGGTCCTGATTGTCTGATTGCTTTCGAAAGTAATAATACATTTCTCCTCAACAAACCATATAATTTAGCAAATGAAAAGGTAAGTTCCAAACTGTAATATGTAAGAGTTCTGAAAACTTTGATTTAATCAATACTTGCACTCTATTTCTTCTTAGCAAAAGCATGTGCATTTGAAACATGACTATTGGAACTATGTGGCAGCACAAATGATTTTGTTTGACACTGTAAAATCTGTGAGCTACCTTTACTTCATACAATCTGGAGGGTGGTTAAATTGTCCACAGGCTCTGGAGAGCACACACTCTATACAGTGACCCAGAATGCACTGCAGGAACATAAGAGCCCACTTTAGTTTCAAAATGAGATAATTGGGCCAATGAAAAAAGCTCCAGTAGAGGTAATGACCTTCAGTCCCAGAGCATGGTCACATCATAGTGCAATAATCAAGGGGATGCACTATAGCCATTGTGACCTGAATCTACACAAAGCCTGCTTGTTAGTGGAGCTGTTACTGAACAGACAGACAGAGAATGAGTGAGAGTGAGAGAGAGAGAGGGGCACATAATGATGTCTCTGTGAGTCACACTTCTGGTATGTTGTCTTAACCTTTTGACAAAGAATCATGAGTGGTTCCTACAGGAATAATGCAGTAAGCATTCAGAATGACTCTAGGGATGAGAATCATTCCGGTTTCATTAAAGATTTTTTGTAAGGAATAAATAACAAAATAACAAACAAAATAATTAAAACAAAATGTCTTGCAGAAGGTATGTTTTTTTATTTTTTTATTTTTTCAGAGAGAGAGAGAGAGAGTACAGTGCACAGAGTTGTTCATATGGCTATATGTAGTCAAAGATGCAGGTTTGTCAGAAATATTTTATAAAAGTAAAATACCACATTACTGTGTATTTCTAGCTGTATGAGTTTGATTCACTAAAAATAATCGACTCATTAGAGACATTCATTCTACTAAACTGGTTGCGCTCCATAGTATGTTGCACAATTCTGATTCACTAAAAAGAATCGACTCATTAGAGACATTCATTCAAATACATTTGTTGCGTAGTATAGTCACACGTTTTTGTTTAACTTAAAAGGACCGGCTCATAAAAGTCACTTGTTTGGGAATCGGATCAGAGTACATAATGTGTTGTAGCATATGTTTTTGATTCACTAAAAAGAACCGGCTCATAAGAGTCATTTGTTGGGAATCGAAGTAGGCCTACATCATGTATGTTTTATGTTTTTGATTCAATAAAAAGAATTGGCTGATGAGAGTAATTTGTTTGGGAATTGGAATACATAATTTGTGTTGTATGTTTTTGATTCACTAGAACCGGCTTATAAGAGTCATTTGTTTTGGAATCAGATTAGTCTACATAATTTGTGTTAAAAGCTTTTGATTCACTAAAAACAATGGCTCATAATGTGCATACTGTTCATCCTAAATTCTATGTGATATAGTAATTTTTAATTAAAATAAAGAACTTGGCTCATAAGAGTCAATTGTTTGGGAATCGGAGTAGACCTACACCATTTGCTTTGTATGTTTTTGATTCACTGAAAAGAACTGACTCATAAGTGTCATTTGTTTAGAAACTGGAATACATCATTTACATTGTATGTTTTTAATTCACTAAAAAGAACCTGCTTGTAAGAGTAATTTGCTTGGGAATCGGATTAGGCTACATAATTTGTGTTGAATACTTTTGATTCACTGAAAAGGACCGGCTCAAAAGAATAATTTGTTTGGAAATTGGAATACATAATTTGCGTTGTATGTTTTTGATTCACTAAAAAGAACCGGCTCATAAGAGTCATTTGTTTGGGAATCGGAATACACCATTTGAATGACCACCAACAACTTGAAATCTACTTCAAAACCTTGTTTAGAGCACTCAGTCCACTTCTTACCTCTTGCATCACATTATCTCCCTTATGTTATTCTATTAGCATATTCTGAGTTTTTGATCTTGAGTCAGCTTCTTTGCTTTTTTACATAACATACAATGTAATGCCTGCTGAATAATCATTTGAGAGGATTTTAAAGTTGGTGGGGGCTGGTTCAAGCTGGTTTAGAGCCTTGTGGAAAGAGACATCAGTGTTTGTGAAGTGTCTAAAGTGGGCAGCACTTCGAAGGAGATAAAAAAAAAACTGCACTCCTGCAGGGGAATAAAGCGCAGAGATAAATTTTACACACACAGACGGGCTGACAGTGTGGGAGAGAGCTGCTTTCTCTGGTCTGTTAACCCTACTGATCGATACAATCTGATCCACTGAACCGTAGCGTCTTAAGGGTAGGGCAGGATATATATGTGTGCCATTCTTTGTTTGTCCATGCAACAATTGAAGTGAGATGATGAAAATTAATAAAAATGCAACTAAAAGTCTATTGTCACTCTTGAGTCATAATTAAACGGACTACAAAAGCACATAATTATGGGCTGATTTATACAGAGAGGTCGAAAGGCTTTCACTGTGTAAGTGAGTGTTTGTACATGTTGAATGACAGCAGGATAAACAAATGGACAGATGAATCAGAAAGACAGACTGCGTTTATCACACTCTCGTCTCCATGGAAACGACTGGATACCATGTTAACATAACGAGAAAGCTGTTAACAAGATATGGTGTTTTGTCCAAACAATCTAGAACTTTTCCAGAATTGGAAAAACAAGAACAGACTGGAGTTGTAACAAATACATTTAAAACTATTTAAAATAAAATTATTTTTTAAAAAATCTTATAATTTTAAATGTTACATTTAAAGAATTTAATTAAAAAATATATATTTTTAAATAAAATCATTTTTAATACTACTGCTACTAATAATCATATTTTTAATTACAATGATGATGATGCAAAATATAAAATTTAGCAGTAATTAATCAAAAATGGTAACCTAATAATTGTACTATAAATTAAATTTAAAATAACAGGTTATATTAGAATCAAAAATATAATTTAGCATCACTGAATCACACTAAATACTTTCATTTATACCAACAAAACTACTTTTTCCTTTTTTTTCAAAGTAAAATGTCTCTTTATATTTTTACATACATGATAGGCACATAATATTGCATTATAGTCATATTTATTTTATATTTATAAACCTAACTAAATCAGAATAAATAAAACATGATTTAAAATAGGCCACTGCAAGTTTAGTGCTTTGCATATCGATTATCAAAGTAAAGCAGTATAATATGTTGAAGTCAGAAAGCTTTTGTATTATTCTGTATTACAAATTCTATTCATGTACAAAAGTGGTTTCCAGACAGCATTATCATCATTACAAGGCAACAAAAAAATTAAAGTGTTCCTTTTGTGCTCTGTGTTTGAAAATAAATGCAGTGGTCAATTCATTTCCAGCTAAGCCTTTGAAGCAGAAGCTGATCCTACATATTGCTTCTCTGTATCAAAATATTTGGGTGCATTTAAGCCAGGTATTAATCTCCTAAAGTGGAGAACCAGAAACTGAAGATAGCTTCACTTTGCATGGACGAAGTGGTCCTTTGGAGTTGCATTTGAGAGTTCAAATACTATAATCTTAGCACGCTTTGGGTCAAGGGTTCAGTGTGATGGAGAATTCAGGCTGAAAGGAAACATATGACAGCATGGCACTATATTTCCATACTACGTCGCCCCACAGGGACTGCACCAGGTTCTGAGAACTGATGAATAATTAATCTGTTTTTTTGTCGTTCCCATTTGGCCTGCTTATTTCTCTCCGGCTGGCATCCCTCACTTCCCTCATATTTTTCCTCCCTCTCTTTGTCTCTCCCCAGAGCCCTTTCCAACAGAGTCTGTACTGTCATTCTGGTGATCAGCCTAATGACAGTCAATCTTTCTAGTTTGCCAAGCAATTGTGAGGAGCTGTCTACGACAGCTATATTGCATAATTAGTTTCACAGGAAGTCAGCAATCCATATACAATTTTCAGTTTCAGATATAAAATATTTCTGTCACGCAGTCGCTCTGCCGTGAAAAGATGCAATCAGTCTGAAAACCATATATTTGCATTTCTCTTGTCACAGGCACAAATAAGCACATAGACAAGTCCCTTGACAAATAGGGCGTATAGACCCCTTTAGAACAACACTATAATCCATTTAATTCTTTAGTTATTTTCTTAACCTTTAATTGTGATAGTCTTATACCCTATACTAAGTATTAAAGGCCTTTTGGCCTACTTTGTGAACGTCAAAACATTATAATGCAGCCAAGTAGCGCTGATAAGCTAAAAAATGGTGCTTAGTGATTCAAAATGTAGAGGCTTGTAATTGTAGTGCATGAAATGATTACCTGAGAAGCAGCTGAGCAGCTGCATAAACAGAAGTGGCTGAAAATAAATTGTTATTCTTCACAGTTCAGAATTTCAATTTCAGTGTATTCCGGTTCTCAATTTAAATTTAAAGTGAAACAGAGCAGAAATTATTCATATGTCATAAAGTTATAAAATGATTGCTGACACATTTTGACTTGGTGGTGCACATGCAAAAACTCCTATTCACACTTATTTGAAAATAGGCTAATATGAGTTATGAATTTTACTCTTCCTATCCACCTTGTTCTTCAACATGAAAGTAACTCTGTGGTTGAGACTTCCAACGTGCAGTAAACAGTGAATTGTTTGCACTTCAAACTATATTTAGGATAGCTATAATTAAGATAATACATTAAATTAATATAGTAAGTCACACCAATTTGCAATATCAAGCAGGGAAACAGTCACTTGTTTCTTTCGTAAATGAATCAGTGCTTGGAACAAATTGGTTTAGTGAATAATTCATTGACTTATATATTCCAACTTATATTTTCCTATTATCCACCTTTTTCCTTAATGCCAGAGTAAGCCTATGGGTGAGACTTCTGGTTCATTAACCACTATAGGGAAATAATGAGAAGAATAACAACATGCAGTAAACGGTAAGACAGTTTTCACTACAAACCATTGTGTTCATAATTAAGATAATGCATTAAAATAATATGGTAAGACACACCAGTTTGCAATATCAAGCAGCTGCTTTGTACAGCTAAAAATAGCTGATGATGAGACTGGAAGTACAACATGTTCCTGGATCAACATCCTTGTTGATCCTGGAACAACATTCCATTTAACCAATCAGAATTGAGGGATTAGGTGCTTTTACACACTTGTTAATCAGCTATCATTTCCCCCTGATTTTAGGAAAAACAATATGGGTAGGGTTAGGTTTAGGGGTAGGGATTGGGTTAAGTCTATATTTTTGGAAAATAATGTTGATCCAGGATCAACAAAGATGTTGATCCAGGAACGTCTTACTCAGCGACCAGACAAAAAATGTACAATTTTACAAAAATTTACCGTGCCCACTCAGGTAAAATAAGGTGATTAGACTTTTATAGAATCAAAATCAACTTTAGATTGCAATCGAAAGATGGTTTAAAGTGGGATTTAAGTAAAAACATGAATAATCACATACATTTTCAACTTGATGCGAACTGTACCTCTAATTATATTTTAAGATGTTATTTTGTAAATATTATAGATAGTTTGTGTTTCTAGAACCAAACTTTATTTATCTTAATTTAATGCTGTATATGTGACCCTGGACCACAAAGAAGTCATAAGGGTGATTTTTAATTGAGACCATCATCTGAACGCTGAATAAATTAACTTTCCATTGATGTATGATTTGTTAAGATACAACTATTTGAAAAAAATAATCCCCTTTAAAATTGTCCAAATGAAGTTCTTACCAATGCATATTACTGATAAAAAATTAAGTTTTGATATATTTATGGTAGGAAATTTACTAAATATTTTCATGGAATATGATCTTTTCTTAATATCCTAATGATTTTCAGCATAAAAGAAGTGTGCACCATTCGTCTGCGATTCACCTCGCTTTTTTTGCATTGCGCGTGTGAAATGGCCTTTAAACTCACTTGTCACCACTTATTGACGATAACAAGGTAACCTCCAAAAAGAGTCACTAAAAATCCCCACCACTAATGTGCAGTCTGACAGAAAACAATGAAAAATGCTCTTTAAACTTTGCTCAGGTCAGATATCTTTTAGTAAAAGTGGGCTCTTACGAAACTCTTGTAAATTCTAGCTGTACAAAATTTTGCTGCATAATATTGCAAACTGGTGTGTTTTAACATATTATTCTAATGTATTATCTTAATTATAAACACACATGATAGTGCAAACAGTTTTTCCGTTTAATGCACATTGTTATTCTTTGTTATTTCCCTATAGCAGCTAATGAGCTGGAAATCTCGCCCATTGGCTTACTTAAGAATAAGGTGATAAATATAAATATCTCTTTGAATTTTAGTACAGAGAATTTCTTCCTCTCAACTGACAATGTGACTCATCTCAAGGTGAAATGCACTGGTCAGTCTGTTGTGTTGTGTTGCCAACTGATGGCAAACTGTGTTTTTTCTCTCTCCCTTTGTTCTCAGTGCTTTACATATGTTCAGACAAATCTATATGCATCAGAAGTTGGTGTTCCGCATCTTATTAAGGCCCTTAGAGGTTGTTAGATGCACAAGTGAGCTTGATTGCCTTTCACATACAATTGAAAAACTGCTTCATCATGACTTGCTCTCTGAATAATGAATAAATCACCTAGCAGGTTGAACTCGATGAAGAATGTCTAGGAGAAAAGCTTCATCCTGATGTCTTTTGAAATAAGAAGCCTTATTTGGATCCAAAACTCACTTGAGATTTTTCATCTATGTGCATGTGCCATGCACATAAGAAACAAAACGAGCAAACTGATTAGCCTTTCCTTTGATTACATGTGATCTTATACACAAACTATACACTGACACACATTTACACACACACACACACACACACACACACACACGTGCAACTGGTTTCCTTGGCAACAGCAGAAAGGCACTAAAAATCAAATTTTGGGAAGTGCTTCTCGCTTCCTAACATTCTTCATCTGCTTTTCATTCCGGATGACCTTTATGTGATTGTACCTTGCATAAGTGATAAAATAATCACATTTTCAGTTACAATTGCACCTGGCATTATCTACAGTGTGTATCTGTGACCTTGAGCAAAACATGTGGGTCTGACAAAGCAATGCAATCTATAGAGCAGGCAGGAAATAAATGATCACCACACGTCGCCTCACTTAATTAATCAAGGTGCAGAGATTGGTTATAGAGATTGTAAGCTTACAAAACTGCAATCTTAAAGGGAACCCTGGGTATTAAGACTTGTATGGCTGAATATATACCATAAATGATGTCTCTTACTGAAATATTTAACAGAAAAGCCATGAAAGATTTACAGTTTTTAAAAAATCCACATCGTTTTATGCATATTTTGGACTATGGGGGCGCCAATAGTTGACGTAAAATGGCTGTATTACTGGAGTTACCTGTTGATAAATTTAACGCAAGACAACTCTGAACAACACATTGTGCAGCTTTTGGTTGTAATTTTCATTCAAATGACAAAAAGAGAAGCAATTTAAGTCTTCACTGCTTTTTCTAGCACTAAAAAGAGGAGCAAAGATTGGGCAGATGCCTGTGGATGAATAAAACTGCCTAAAAACCTGCGTCTTTGTTCTCTCCACTCTAGCCCTGATACCTTTGAGGCTTTTAGTAGACCACAGCTACTAATAGAGCTTACAAATGGCAGAGATAAGAAACACTAGATGCAAACCTGGCAGGATGTAAACATGCCGATGCTTGTCATAACACTGCAGCCATTTTCTCAGCACGGATTTCACTCGATATCTCGATATCTTTGTAGGGGGAAAAAAAATGATGGCACGACATTTGGTTTAAGCCTACACTTACATCCATTGCCACCTAAGCTCTTTCAGTAGCTGTGGTCATTGTATTAGTATTTTATTTTCACAGTTTTGTATTCTGAATTGTGTTGCGGTAAAAATTGCAACAGGTAGCAGCAGTAGCTCCCCAAGTGCAACCATTTCACATCATAATGGCACCCCTATAGTCCAAAATTGTTTTTTTTTTTAAATAACTCAAATCTTTCATGGGTTTTCTACTACATATTTCAGTAAGAGACATCATTTACATTATATTAAGCCATACATGTCATAATACCCAGGGTTCCCTTTAAAATCCCCAGAAAGCCCCTCCCCCAATATAACTTAATGTGATAAGCAATAGCAAATAGCAAATTTTAGTTAACAGCAGTAACATTACCTGAAAAACAACACAATCTTACAGAAAATCTTAGTGTTTTACATTTTGGCAAATTTGTATGAATTTGTACTATCTTATGCATACAAATCGATGTAAAATAGTTTTCCTCCGAGTTCGGGTTGGCTAGTTAGCTTGACACATTTTTAGCGGTAAAACGAATAAATATTTTAAGTATATTCCAGTTGCGGGTGTTTGTCAAGCTCTATTAACGTCTCATTAATCAGACGTGGTCAAAATTAAAATTGGTTCTGAATGCAAAGATAAGAAGCTGCCCTTAAGGATGTACTATTGATTCTTCAACACAGTGAACAGTTTGAGGCGAGTGTGACATTTTAAACATTCATCCAGTCCCTCTAGACCGCATTAGGGTTGATAGCGCTCAGTTAACCCCACTGACTCGTTGAGAAGGGTACAAATTGCATTGTACTTGATGGCAGCAGAGCTCTGAATGAATTAGCCCTGTCTGTCTGCCTGTAGCAAAAACGTCTTTCACAATGCTTCTGTCGTTACATCCTAAAAAAAAATCAGAAAAAACAGTAGCTGTAATGTAAGAATTTGCTTGCTCTGTGCTGAACACGTTTTTAATCGGCTATTCAGCTAAAGCAAACTTGTGTGTTTGCTTCATTCAAAATTATAACCATTTTTGTAGTGAGTGTGTTTATATAATGTTTAGTTACATTTTTAATTCGAATGAATACAAAAGCAAATGCGTTTCAGCACTGTTGAGTTAAAACATTAAGAGGAGGAATGAGATTTGGCAAGTAGCCTAAATAAACAGCTGCTGAACGTGGTTGACATGGGTAAACAAATCAAATGCAGACTACGATTTAAATGAATTTGATTATATCTTAAAGCAATTGTTCCTGGTTATTTTAGGGTTTGTGCACGGTCCATTAGAGTTTAAGCTCAATGGCGCCATCTTCTGTAGCCTATGGGCCATTCCACAGAATTGGTCCAAACTGCTGTCGCACAATCAAAAAAATACATTAAAACAGCATTTAAATATTAAAATCTCTACAGTGTTGTTTTTAAAAAATATATTTTGGATTATTTTAAAAAGTGAAATTCAAAAAATATTTATTTGATATTTTCTCTGTAAATTATGCATTTTTATGTCACTACCCATTTTCATGTCACTTGTCCATAGGCTGAGACTGATTTTAACTACACCTACAGTTATGATCAGAAAATATTCATGTGTCCATCTCTCATAGCTACAGGGTGAGTAGATAGGCCTCATCATTTTGAGGTAAATTTGTTCAAAAGTATGACAAATCTGTGTGTAATTTTAAGGAACGTCACTACTGAACACCTTTTTTTCTGCAATGTGTACAACAGTTCAGAACTGTGCTAGCTAACAATGTGCTGATTACAATCTTTGAGTTGGTTCAAAATTATCTAAAATTGTCACTACTGAAACATTTGGGTTTCAGTAGTAACATCTTTGTTTTTTGGGGTGTTACCTCATAAATTTCCATAAATTTTGTTACTACCGAAAATGTGCAGTCACTACTGAAACATGGGAAAACATTCGTCAAAAATGTATATTTACATTTATTGTAAATTAATAAATCCATCAGTGTATATTCAAATTAATGAATCCTTAAGTTTGAAATCAGTATGATCAACTTTTTGCCTTTAATAAAGAAAAATTAGATATAAGATACAGCAAATCTCATAGATTAAACAAGAAACATTATTAAAAATGTAACTGTTATTGATTTACCTATACCTTGCCTTATTTTTTTAAATAAAATAGCTAAAATATATATATTTACAATGTAGATGTAGCAAACTCTTAATATGTCAATATAACACTTCTAAATAAATTATATAACTGCATTTCAGTAGTGACAAATATTCCAAAACTTTCTGAAAATAAAATTTGAGAATGAAGTGCACAATTACTAGAAATGTGTACCTTAGATATTATACAATTATACAATATTTTTTTGATATGTTTAAAACGCCAATGGCCCATATAAATAAAAAAAAAAATCCAAAAGTTGGGGGTCAGATTTTTAAAATGTTTTTAATTATTAAATATTTTATATATTAATATATTTTAAAATTTAATTTATTGCTGTGATGACAAAGATATAGGTCTATGTTATGTTATTTAATATTCTTTACTAAACCTGGCAAAATTCCTCAAAGACGACATGAGATTTTGTTACAACATGAGATGTGACGATTATTATTATTTACTTCTGAATTTTCGCACATAAACCGTTCCCATGCTGCAGTTACGTAAAGTCAGCTTTTCGATAAAAGGTGAGTGCTTAAAAATAAGTAAAATAACTATTTGAACAAAGAAACCCCGTTATACAAAAGGAATATGTTGTGAATTGTGTGTCAAAGGTGTGAAACAAAGCTCTTGTTTGACGAGCCAGATTTTCTACGTAACTACGCAAGTCCACTAGGTGGAGCATCGTTTTAGGACAGTAGCGGCCGCTGTCTACATCATCTCTCTATAAACAACCCGAAACGACGACTAGAGGTGGAGCCGCTGCGTTGACAACTGTCAAAAGAGCCTTCCTGATAAGACGAGCCCTTCCGTCCTCAAAGCATCTCGTCGTAGCGCGTAAGAATCCGTTATAAGCCACATAATTGAAGTGAGTATTCCGTATCGCGAGAGTATACGACGTCTCTGTCGCTATTCCGTTATCGCCGAGCCGTTTCGGATGAGCGGTTCGCACTTTGGCAGGTTTTGACAGACTGCATGTCTTCCTGGAGACCCACGGAGAAGGTGAGACGACCACGAGTGTGTATGAACGCTAGCTTAACGTTACATTTTCAAAAGCATCGTTGCCTGCTTATGGGACTAGTCAACATACGTGCTTTAGAAATGATGCTGAGCGAGCATTTCAAAGAAATGTGCCGCAAACGCTACACGTTAGCAAATAAACGTATTTCCATGCAACGGCTGCACTACGTTATGTTAAGTTAGTTGTATTGTTATTTGGGTAGTCTGTTCGTGGTTATTCATCACAGAACTATGTGCTGTTCCTTCCAAGACAGCATTTAATTTGCATCCTCGTCAGGAAGGGAAACAAAATGACCCCGTTTTAACAAGCAGCATTTCTTTGTGGTTAAAATTGGCGCAAATATCAAGAGAACCGCCTAAGTCTCGTAAAGTTAGAACTGAAACTAACTTTTGTGCCCCCTTCTGTGAACTCAAGATCATTACCATGGTATATACTCTCACCTTTAAGTGTACAAAAACAAGAATACAGAAACAGTAATATATATATATGAAAGTTTCTTCCGCTCACCAAGCCTGTATTTATTTGATCCAAAGTACAGCAAAAAAAAAAAAAAGTTTTGAAATATTTTTACTATTTAAAATAACTGCTTGCTATATTTGAATATATTTTAAGATGTAATTTATTCCTGTGATTTCAAAGCTAAATTTTTGGCATCATTACTCCAGTCTCATGAGCCTTCAGACATCATTCTAACATTCTGAAAAATGTTAGAAAATCTTTTGTAACATTAGGAATGTCTTTATCATCACGTTTAATCACTTTAAAGCCTCTTTGCTAAATAAAAGTATTAATTTTGATAATTTCTTGTACTCTTGTTCTTGTGCTGTTTTAAATATTGATAATAACAATAGTAATAAAAATGTTTCTTGAACAACAAATCAGCATATTAGAATGATTTCTAAAGAATCATGTGATACTGAAGACTAACGATGCTAAAAATGTAGCTTTGATCACAGGAATAAATTACATTTTTAAAATGTATTCAAAAAGAAAAAAAAAAATTAAATAGTAAAAATATTTCACAATATTACAGTTTCTGCTGTTTTTTGGATCAAATAAATGCAGGTTTGGTGAGCAGAAGAGATAAAAAAAACATTAAAAAAACTTTTGACTGGTATAAATTGGAAAAAAAAATAATAAGAATTAATTTTACAAAAACTGCAGGAAAAAAATGTGTTTTGAATAATTTGCAAATGTAAGATAAAGAGAGGAGAGTGAAAATAGATTTACATGCAGTGAACAGAAAACATGTTAATCATGTAATAAAAAAGCAAATGTGATCCTGAACCACAAAGCCATTTATCAAAGGGTCAATTTAGTTAAATTGAGCTTTACATATTATCTGAAATTAATTAATTAAGTTTTGATGTATCTACAGTAGGAAATTTACAAAATATATTTATGGAACATAATCTTTACTTAATATCCTAATGATTTTTGGCATAAAAGAAAAAATCAATAATTTTGACATCTATTGCTACAAATATACCCGTGCTACTTAAGACTGATTTTGTGGTCCAGGGTCACAAATAAGAGGTCAGGAATTTAATGAACACAGCTGAGCTGAGTCGTGACAACACTTGTCAGTTTAAAATAGCTGTTAGATGGATTATTAGCTGAAGATTTAGTTTTAAAGCACTTGACATGTTGCATCAAACAGCCTCTAAAGTTGGTGTAAATAACACTTCAGTTCTCAATCATTAGTTTCTGTTTTGCCTCATTCAAAGCATCTGGTGCTCATTTGCAAAAAAAAAAAAAAAAAGGTTCTGACAAAGACATTCGGATTGCCGTATAAACTTCTCATCTTGTCTCATCTTAGAGTTTTCCTCCAACGCTGGCCATTGAGTAGCTTGTAAGTGCACAGGCATGTTTCTTAATGCTGCGTGAGAGTATTAGCTCAATTAGGATTAAGGATTTGTAGGTAAAAAAGAATAGGTGCTTTCATTACAAATCATGAATGTTGTATTAAAACAAATAGGCGAGGAGCGCTGAAAAGGTGTTTGTTTTTCCTTTGAGGACAAGGATGGATTCCTAGCTAATTAAAGTGTAATGTGCAGTATGTTGTTGAGATTAACCACAGTTCTCCAGTTAAAGGGACTTAATGCAACTGATTGAAGGGGAGCTGTAGGTCCGTGGTTTGGGAATTTGCTCCACGTGCTTTCCTTCACCTAATCTGCTCCTAAAAGCTCCGTCACCGTGCACGAGATGAGCCTGCTGTTTGAGATTAGGAATTACACAAAGATCAGTATCAGACTACACTTCGTGGCTGCAACCACAAACTGTGGAGAGCGTCTTATTAAATGTCACGTTTATTGTGGTGTTTTTCATCTTGGTGATCTGATCTGTTTTCTTGTCTTCCTGTGAGCAGCGAGTCAGTAAGAATGTTTCCTAATGGATAAATGTAATAATAAAGAAGGAACATTTAATCAGGGTTATTATCGTTAGCTAAAACAAATACTATTGCAAACTTTTTTTGGTAATTGAAATTAACTATTAGCTAATGTGAACATAAATAAAATAAAAATGTTACATGAAATGTAGTTGAACCACTAAAATTGCTGACTAAAAAAAACCCCCAAAAATATAAAAATAAAAGCTAATTTAAAATACTAAAAATATAATAGTAGAATAATACTACTAAAATAACACTGCATTTAATGCACACAGTCCCTGTCTCGTGACCTAAATATGAGCAGTAATACTAGTCATAGTGATGTTTGAGTTATCAGTCCCCCTTAATAAGTTAAAGTACTTTTTACAATATATTGCCAAAAGTATTGCACCCTTCTAATGAGTACTAGTCTTAATGTTTAAGCATATAATGATATTCTAGGCAATTGTGTACTTCTAATTTTATAGCAAAAGTTTGGACAGGACCCTTTTTTATTCTAACATGACAATGCCTCTGTGTGTAAGGCAAGGTTCATAGAGAAATGTTTGATTCAGTCAGTGTGGAAGAACTTGACTGGTCTGCATAACCCAAGTTCTAATCCCTGCTGAACACCTCTGGTGTGACTTTAAATGCAGACCTTGAGCCAAAAACTCATTACCAAACACCAATGACTTGTACATGCACTATATGGACAAAAGTACTGGGATACCCCCTTCTTTAGAACAGAAAAAGGCACTTCCAAAACTGTAGCAACAAAGATAGAAGCATAATTCATGTATTTAAAAACTGTATTTCCATCTCTGTTGCTTCAGTTTTGGAAGTTTCTAAAATGACTGTACCAATATGTACAAGTCATTGGTGTTTGGTGATGAGTTTTTGGCTCAAGGTCTGCATTTAAAGTCACACCAGAGGTGTTCAGCTGGGATTAGGACTTGGCTTTATGCAGACCAGTCAAGTTCTTCCACACTGACTGAATCAAACATTTCTCTATGAACCTTGCCTTATACACACAGGCATTGTCATGTTAGAATAAAAAAGGGTCCTGTCCAAACATTTGATATAAAATTAGAAGGACGCAGTTTTCTAGAATATCATTATATGCTTAAACATTAAGATTAGTATTCATGGAAATTACTAAAGTAGTCAAACCTGTTTATTAGAAGGGGGCGTCCCAATACTATAATATAGTGTATATATTCATGTGTTCTGCAGAGATGTCACGACGAAGCACAAGGTCAGCGAACAAAGGGACGTCCTACCATGATGATGACGCTGCCAGTACGAGCTCTACCGGATCTACCGGTCACATATCTTATAAGGAGAGCCCAACCAGGTGTGTTTGAATGTACTGGAGCCCTCTGTGGAACCTATAGATAGTTTGCATGTGCAGTTTTATTTGATGAAGATAATTTTCTGCAGGATCTTCAAGAAGAGGACCGGTCGCAAGAGCACAGGGAGTGTTTCTCGCAATTCCAGTCGTGCAAGCAGTGTGAATCAAATACTGACTGGGCAGCGCAGTGAATTCACTGCCACCGAGAATGAGAATGGTTAGTATCCGCATACACAGAATCGGAAAAATAAATAAATAATATATATATATATATATATATATAATTATTTTGTAATATAAAAATGTAAATGTACATGTTAAAAAATATATAAACAATGTATACATTATATAAATATTATAAATATAAACATTATATAATAATTCTACTTTTAAAAGTATATAGATAGATAGATATTTACCATTTAAAAAATTTAAAAATGTTTCTAGTGTCTTTACACATATAGAATTATTATATATAATGTATACACTACCAGTCAAAAGTTTTTGAACAGTAAGACTTTTAATGTTTTTTAAAGATGTCTCTTCTGCTCACCAAGCTAAACCATAAAATGTCATTTATTCCATTTATTTTAAAGCTGAATTTTAGCTTCATTACTTCAGTCACATGATCCTTCTGAAATCATTTTAATATTCTGATTTGCTGCTCAAAAAACATTTATTATTATTATTATTATGTTGAAAACAGCGGAGTAGGGCTGCACGATATTGGAAAAAACTCACATTGCGATATTTTGTTTTTCTGCGATAAATATTGCGATATGAAAATAAAAAATCATCAGATTACTTGAATAGCTCTTTGGGAAAAAATGGGATGATTTTATAGCTGAGTAAATCAGCATTGAAAATAAACAAATTACAAACATAGATAAAGTTAATAGAACAAAGATACAAATAAAATAAAACACTTTATAGTCTAACAGTATTCAGTTACAGAAATTGAATAATCAAATGTAAAATTGCACTGCATATTCTTCACTGTATAAATGTAAACTAATAAATCTGTGTCAAAGCTAAAAAGTGATTTTTCTCTGTGTTTTGCTGTTTGATTAACATTCATGACACAGAAAGCCTCAGGAACATTAAACTGTGAACCTGTTACACATCCATTTTCTTTCTCAATTGTTTATCTTCACTTAAGCAACTGTGTTTACAAGGATACTTGCAGAGACCTGTATTTTGACATAGTTTCGCGTGTATGTGTCATTTCAGGCATAAAATAGCAGCGGAAGTGAACGGAATTCCGTGTTCACATGCATCTGCGTGGCTTTCACCGTGTCAACACCGGGCGCGAGCGTCGCGACGCGCCAAATGCGGTAGAACACATTATAATCAGTGATGCTGTCTGCACTGGACGCGAGCGGCGCGACAAAATACTGTATAAGTCATTATAATGATGCTCCCTGCACTGGATGCGGCGCGGCACGTCAAATAATCGAAAGTAAACTGCCGCGTTCCATTTATGTGTACTCACACAAAATGCAAATGATATGCAACAGTCGCTTTTGTCGCGTCCAGTGTTTAGACAGACTTTCACTTTAGATGTTGCGGCACAGGCAGCGCGACACGACAGCTGTCGCGTCCGGTGTAGACAAGGTGTCTGTGTGTAAGCAAAGAAAAGACGATCAGTAGCCTATAAATAAATATAACGATCAGTATAGGCTACTAAACATCGCACATCCTGCGATGTGACTATTGCGGATGAGCACATCGCGATATCGATGCTGAAACGATGTATCGTGCAGCCCTACAGCGGAGTCTCATTTTTTTCAGGTTTCTTTGATAAATAGAATGTATATGTATAATTTATTTCAGATAAAATCTGATCTTTGAATCTTTCTATTTATCAAAAAAAAAAATCCTGAAAAAATTTACTTAGCTGTTTTTAAATATTGATAATAATAACATTAATAAATGTTTCTTGAACAGCAACTCAGCATATTAGAATAATTTTTGAAGGATTACATGACACTGAAGACTGGTAATGATGCTAAAATTTAGCAGTGATCACAGGAATAAATTACATTTTAAAAAGTATTTAAATAAAAATAAGTTTTTTGAAATAGTACAAATATTTCACAATATTACTGCCTTTGCTGTATTTTGGATCAAATAAATGCAGACTTGGTGAGCAGAAGAGAATATAAAAAAAATAAAATAAACATAAAAATCTTACTGTTCAAAACATTTTGACTGGTAGTGTATGTGAATAATATTTTATATACAATTTTTTTGTATTTTTGTTATTTTTATCTATGCATTTATTCTCACTGTCTCTGGGTTTCAGGCATCCCCTTTGCTACTCAGGGATTCTCCTCTGGATATTCCTCGGCTGAGGAGCATTATGAACAAACCATCAAATCAAACCCCAGTAAGTATGCATTACAGATGTTATAAATGGAACCAAAAGTCACTGGCTGGTTGACTGGTTGGTTGTGCTGGTCCATTTTTTATGAATGGTCAAAAGAAGGTTGTAAAATATCAACCCTTTGTGTTCCTTTTTCTCCAGATTCTACCCAGTCTGTAGCTGAACCAGCCTTTGCCGTATGGGACGTGTTTCACTCTCCAGGTATTAAATGTTTAAACCCTCCCTTCACCCTGCTAACATGAACAATCAGGCTTTTCCTCCTGCAGTAGTCATGCGCTCATGTGTGTGTTGCAGCTCAGGCTCTGGTTATGTTCTACTGGTGGCTGGGAAGCTCATGGTACAGCCTGACCTCTCGACTGTCTCTGATCAATGTGTTTCTGCTCACCAGGTACAGTGCTGTTTGTTCATTACAAATGTGTGGCTTAGCTATGCAAGAATTCACTGTAACTTTCATGCACTTAAACCGAAACCTATATAAGAATCTTTTTATTGTCTAAATCAACATCAGTCATTTTTGTAATTTTTAAAGTCTCACAGACTAAGGAATAGCAGAGAATTGTGATTTCAAGGTCCGGAAATGATTAAAAACATACTTAAAACGTAAATTAAGTGAATTGAATTGTTTTCAAGATGCATTCAGCAGTAAAATATTTGAACAGCTTCTCTCTGTTAATACAATATGTAAAATTACTTTTTGAAGAACATTTATTTTACACATGATCACATTTCCTCTTTATCTCTCTGTAGATGCACAGATATGAGAAAGGCTCTCTTACTGGTCCTCCTTCTCATCTTTCTCATATTTGGTGAGACAGCAAATAGTGACTTCTAAAGTTTTGAAAATGCAATCTATGTATTTGAAGTTAACCCACTTTGCACACAAGAACCTTTAAGACTGCATACATTTAGCTGTAAAAATGCTTATGCATGTTCATGCCTGAACATTTCTCATTGAGAAATAACATTAATATCCAATTACCTAATATTGTGTTGCAGGGATATGGTACTGGTTCCCGTTTGCTTCTCGTTCTCCTCCTCGTGAGGGTGTTTCCAGGCCTCCATCTGTTAAACACACAGACAGACCTGTGAAAGAAACCTTTGTGAGTAGATTGTCTTAGAATAGATTTCAAAAAGGTCCTACTTATACTCAGCATTTCTCTTAAAATAAAAATGACTGTACTGTCTGCTCTTTAGGATCACCTACAGCATGCCAGCCTGTCTAACTTAAAGGATGAGATCACCAGCTTATATGAAAGGGAAGCAAACCTGATGGTAATTAATATCTAATCACAATCATGTATGTCTGTGTCTGTTAAAGAGGACATGTGTCCCAATTTCTTTCTCTTTCATCTGTTATCTCAGAGAGACATTGAACTGCTGAAGATGGAGAGCATGACACATAAGGCCAAATCTGAGGTGAGGAAACGAAACGTTCCCCCTTCCTTTCCACCACCTCTGTTTCTTCTGTCATAGCAACAAAGCACAAAACAGGAAATGATGTCATCCACCTAAACGTGTATCTATGTGCTTGTCTCCTAGATGATTCAGACTGATCTGAAGTCTTTGAATGACCAAATGAGGAAGTTAGTGTCTTATCAGCTTTTTACATTGATTTTGTGGAGTTTGCTAAATCTTGTTCTTTTGCACGTTGCGCCATTTTTTTAACAGCATTATTTCACAAAACCAGTCATAAGGGTCTGAGGTTGCAAAAAAATCTAAATACTGAGAAATTTTACTTTAAAGATGTCCAAATAAAGTTCTCAGCAATGCGTATTACTAATCAAAAATTAAGTTTTGCTATATTTACAGTAGGAAATTTATCAAATATCTTCATGGAACATGATCTTTACTTAATATCCTAATGGTTTTTGGGATAAAAGAAAAATCATTTTACCCATACAATGTATTTTTGGCTATTGCTACAAATATACCAATGTTACTTATGACTGGTTTTGTGGTCCA
Organism: Cirrhinus molitorella; assembly: GCA_033026305.1. Classification (NCBI taxonomy): domain Eukaryota; kingdom Metazoa; phylum Chordata; class Actinopteri; order Cypriniformes; family Cyprinidae; genus Cirrhinus; species Cirrhinus molitorella. Next base: position 31,290,744 of record CM065130.1, read on the forward strand.
GGGTCACAAATATGTTTACTGCCCAACAGTGTTGAGTCTGAACACGAGCTGCAGATTTCTAACCTGAAGTCCAGCATCTCATTCCTTCAGTCGGGTCAAGGCCTCCTCAAGGAAAGAGTTGATGCACAAGACATTGCTAACACCAAAGTAAGGATGCTTTTAGCACATTTAAATACCTTTGTGATGTCTGCAGATACTTCTGATTCAACTAATGATGTCATTTCCTGCAGCTGAGAGCAGAGCTATCCGATTGGCTTATAAAACACTTGAAAGATCCAAGCTCATTGGAAACGACCATAGTGCTCCGTCCTGAGCTGCAGAGGGCGCTGGAGGATCTGGAGAAGAGGATACTAGACAAACTAGCGCATGAGAAGGAGAGCAGCAGAGATGTTTGGAGGACCGTGGGAGAGACGCTACAACAGGAAGGAGCCGGAGCTGCCACTGTGCATGTGTGTGTCTTTATGTGTGATGGCTTGACAAATGTAGCAATTCACACATTTTTTTGTTTTTCAGTGTTTTTGAGTTGAAGTCTTAGTTTGAAGTTGACGTCAGGATCATGATGCCTTTTAATGAGAATTTTTATGTGTAACAGGATGTGAAAGAAATCGTCCACAGGGCAATTAGTCTGTACAGGGCAGATGGGATTGGATTGGCAGACTATGCCTTGGAATCTTCTGGTACTACTTTCCCTTGTTTATTAAATGCATATAAATGTATGAATACACACCTAATACACTCAGTGCTGGGTTAGATTACTTACAAATTGTAGTCCATCACTGATTACATGATCTAGGTTACAAATTTTATGTATTGTATTCAGACTTCTTTTTAGATTACTTTTAGATTACTTTTAGATTACTCTAAAGATGAATAAATGAAATATTTATTTCAAATTTTAAATACATTTTTAACACATTTTATTTATTAATTAAAAAAACAATTAAACATACCATATTTTATAAAAATAAGTAAAAAGTATAAAAATATATTACATTTTTATATCATCATCATAAAAATCATTACATTACATTAGTGAGTTGATACTGTATACTGGATAAGGAGTTGATTAAAAACCCTAAAAAATTAATTCAATCATTAAAATGTTAAATAAAAGCTATTTACACTAAAAATACAAATATTTTATTTGTTTACCTGCATGTCAACGCAACCATTAACTGACATCAGAGAACTGTAAATATGCAAATGTGTTGTTAAATTATTGAAATATTAACTTCAGCAGTATTTCAAGCAAATATTATATTTGAGGGGGTTTGGCTGACAAAAATGTTTGGGAATCCTTGCATTAAATGAACAAACATTAATAAATGTGCCTGCACCAAGACTGCATTTTTTTGATCCAAAGCACAGCAGAGCAGTACAATTGTAAAATATTTTTTCTATTTAAAATAACTGCTTTCTATTTGAATGTATTTTAAAATGTAATTTATTCCTGTAATCAAATCTAAATTTTCAGCGTCATTACTCCTGTCTTCAGTGTCACATGATCCTTCAGAAATCATTCTATTATGCTGATTTGCTGTTTTAGAAACATTTTATTATTATTATTATTATCAGTATTTAAATAGTTGAGTACATTTTTTTCAGTATTTATTAAAACGAAAGATCTAAAAATCAGCATTTATCTGAAATAAAAAGCTTTTGTAACATTATACACTATACCATTAATATACACTGTACCAAAACCTTGGAGTCAGTATAATTTTGGGGAAGGAAGTTATAGAAATGAATACTTTAATTTAGCAAGGATGCTTTAAATTGATCAAAAGTGATGATAAAGACATTTATGATGTTACAAACAATTACTATTTCAGATAAATGCTGTTCTTCTGAACTTTCTATTCATCAAAGAAACCTGAAAAAAATTCTGCTCACCTGTTTTCAACATACTACTACTAATAATAATAAATGTTTTTGAGCAGCAAATTAAAATATTAGAATGATTTCTAAAGGATCATGGAACTGGAGTAATGATGCTAAAAATTCAGCTTTAAAATCACAGGAATAAATTACATTTAGAATATATATTCACATAGAAAACAGTTGTTTTAAATAGTAAACATATTTGAAAATTGTAATGTTTTTACTGTAATTTGGATCAAATAAATGCAGCCTTGGTGAGCATAAAAGACGTATATATATATATATATACATGTAACTCTACTGGACATGACTGAGTGTGTGTGTGTGTGTGTGTGTGTGTGTGTGTGTGTGTGTGTGTGTGTGTGTGTGTGTGTGTGTGTGTGTGTGTGTGTTTGTGTAGGTGCCAGTGTGCTCAACACTCGTTGCTCAGAGACATACAAGACCAGATCTGCATGTCTGAGTTTATTCGGCATTCCTCTCTGGTATCATTCAGAAAGCCCTCGGACTGTTATACAGGTAACAAATCACACAAACACTGTCACATAGACAATGATCTGATTCTATTCAGTGAAGTTTCTTTGTGTGTCTTGTAGCCGGAGCTGTATCCTGGCAAATGTTGGGCATTCCAAGGCTCCCATGGTTTCCTGGTAATCGCGCTGTCTTACCCAGTAAGAATCACCCATGTGACACTTGAACACCTTCCCAAAGAGCTCTCACCGACAGGACGCATTGACAGCGCGCCTAAGGATTTTGCTGTCTACGTGAGTTGATATTTCAAAAAAAAAATTATGCACAACAAATATAAAGCACAGCTTTGAGATTCCTTGGCTGTCCTGTGTTCAGGGTATGTCTGATGAGACTGAGGACGGAAAGTTGCTTGGGACATTCATATACGACCAGGATGGAGAGCCCATTCAGACTTTCAAGCTTCCGGTGAGTCAAATAGACAGTTTATTTAATATATACTTTACTGTCTACAAGTTTGGAATCTTTACGATTTTTTAATTGAAAATGCAATAAAACAATAATATAGTGAAATATTTTTTCTATTTAAAATAACTTTTTCTATTTGATCATATTTTCAAATGACATTTCTGTGCTGTAAAGCTGAATTTTCAGCAGCATTGCTCCAGTCTTCAGTGTCACAGATCCTTTAGAAATTATTCTGCTCAATAAATGTTTTATTATTAATGTTGAAAACAGTTGTGCTGCCTAATATTTTTGAGGAAACGTCATACATTTTTCAGGATTCTTTGATCAATTTAGTGCATCCTTGCTAAATTAAAGAATGAATTATTTTCAGAAATAAAAAGTGTGTATTTATGCTTACATATACTTCAATAAAGTATTTGTATCATTGATTAACTATAACAAAATGTCTGGACACATTAATAATAATAAAAGGGGGCAAAGAAATGTAAAAGTTACTAATATAGGTGTAATTTTCTCTATGTAAAAAAAAAAAAAAATATATATATATATATGTAAATTAATTACATATACACTACCAGTCAAAAGTTTTTGGACAGTAAGATTTGTAATGTTTTTAAAAGAGCTCTCTTCTGTTAACCAAGCCTGCATTTATTTGACCCAAACTACAGCAAAAACAGTAATATTTTGAAATATTTTTACTATTAAAAAAAACTTCAATTTGAATATATTTAAAAATGTATTTCTGTGATTTCAAAGCTGAATTTTTAGCATCACTACTCCAGTCACATGATCTTTCAGAAATTATTCTATTTTGATTTGCTGCTCAAAAAATATTAATAGAACAATTCTAATGAATAGAAAGTTCAGAAGAACAGCAATTATCTGAAATAAAAATCTTTTGTAACATTATAAATGTCTTTATCATCACTTTTGATCAAGTTAAAGCATCCTTGCTAAATAAAGGTATTCATTTCTACAATTTCTTTCCCAAAAAATAATACATTTTAGATAAATGCAGATCTTTGGATCTTTCAATTCATCAAAGAATCCTGAACTTTTAAATGTTGATAAAAAATAATAATAAATGTGTCTTGAACAGCAAATCAGCATATTAGAATATTAGATGCTGAAAATATGGGTTTGATCAGAGGAATAAATTACATAAAAAAAACATATATATTCAAATAAATAATATGTTTTTGTGAAATTTATCCTGAAATTCAAATTAAATTCTTCCTGTTTTCTGGGCTACAGGAAGTGTCAGAGATCTACAGCATGGCAGAGCTGAGGATCTTGAGCAACTGGGGTCATCTGGAATATACCTGTGTGTATCGCTTCAGAGTTCACGGAGAACCTTCACTCCTTGAGAGAGTGGAAGAGGATCTGAAATGATTCAGCATCTTCAGCTTTGGTTTACTTCTATGCAAAAAACAAAATGTAAAGCTCAAATGCACTGGACTCTTGAAGAATGAATCAGACAGCTTCCTAATGTACGAATACCAAAAAAACGCACACAAATGTTCGACTGAAATCTGAATTGATAGTAGATTGTTTGTCCTCTTGAAAAATATTGAAATTTTATATTCCTCAAACATTGATTTTCAAGTGCGGATAGGAATGTTTTATGAAAAGGTGTACATTTTTAGTTGTTTATACAGTTTTGAATGAACTGTTGTGATTTATTTAATTTTTTTCATATGAAGGACAGGATTATATTGTGTGTATAACAGTAAATATGGTTTATAAAGCCAAATGAAGGACAAAAAGTGTCATGCTTAGCTAGAATTACCATAAAGCAGCATTTGTGTTGTATTGCTTTGCCTTTTACATTTGTTTTTGCAATGATAGATGATGGCTCATCATTGAATCATATACCTCTTATAAAAGCGTATAATAGTTGATTGTTTAGGTATCTAACAATGCTGTTTTCATTTTGTTTGCACTCTGGCACATTATCATTTTCCGCCCCTGCTGATAAGTATAAATGGGTACTAGAAATGTCAGATGGTGTACGTCTCCTCTGCGGGACGGGGGAGGACTAGAGTCCAACTCAGGTTTTGGGTTTTCAAACCAAAGTGCTCTTGAACGTCCCAGATTATATAGTTCTCTTGTCCTCTATGTGTATATATGTGCTTAATGATGCTGTTTTTGCAGTGTGTGCTCAAATGCACACTTAAAAGCTATAAATATGTGCATTGTCTTTTTTGATTTATTATTATTTTATTTTGGCATCCTTCTGCATTTCTCATTAAGCTTAATAGAGCTCTGATGTTAATTTGGCAAGTTTACAAGAAGTCTGTGTCACATTGTTTGATATTATTTTGTAACAAATAGGATTTTTTTAAATAAATTGGAGATGATACATAATACAGTGTGAATGCAAATATAAATGCATGAGTTCACATGAGACACGAGTATCCACCTTACTCTTCAAAGTGCAAGTAACACTATGGCTATGGGTGAGACTTCCGGCAAATAACTTCGAAAAACAAGGCGCAGTAAACCAGTTCACTACAAACCAGTGTGTTTATAATTATGCAATACATTAAAATAATATGGTAAGACACCAATTTGCAATAACAAGCAGCAAAACTAACTGTTTTGTACTCCTAAAAATAGCTGGACTAGCTTTTCTTTTACTGAGGTCGTAATGTTATATGACCGCTAGTGGTGATTATAGACCGGTTTGCCAGGTTTTCACAACAAAAAAGGACTGGACTGGACTGTTGCTCAGTGGTCCAAAGTCCTCTTTTCAGATAAAAATAAATTTTGCATTTCATATTGAAATCATGGTCCCAGAGTCTGAAGGAAGACTGGAGAGGCACAGAATCCAAGCTGCTTGAAATCCTGTGTGAAGTTTCTGAAATCAGTAATGATTTTGGGATGCCATGATGTGGTGTTGGTCCATTGTGTTTTATCAAGTGCAAAGTCAAAGCAGCCATTTACCAGGAGATTTTGGAGCACTTTATGCTTCCATCTGCTGACAAGCTTTATGGAGAAGTTGATTTCCTTTTCCAGCAGGACTTTAGCACCTGCCCACAGTGCAACAACCACTTGCAAGTGGTTTGCTGTCCATGATATTACTGTGCTTTATTGACCAGCCAACATGCCTGACCTGAACCCCACTGAGAATCTATGGGATATTTTCAAAGGAAAGATGAGAAACAGTTGATCCAACAATATACAGACGATCTGAAGGCTCAGTAGTGCCTCAGCACTGCCATAGGCTGGTAACGTCCATGCCACACTTCATCGATGCTGTCATTTGTGCCAGGAGCAAGTCATTTGCTGTAATATGTGCTGCAGAACACGTATTGGGTGCATAAATGAACATACTTTAAAGAACTTGAACTTTTCTGTTTTGCAAATGCGTGTTTTGATTGATCTTAGGAAACATTCTAATATTTTGAGATACTGGATTTATGACTTTCATGAGCTGTAAGCTCTAATCATCAAAATTAAACCAAAAAAAAAAAAAATAAAATATTTTACTTTACATGTAATGAATCTACAATATATGAAAGTTTCAGTTTATGAAATGTCACAATAAAAAAAAAAAAATTCATGTTATTCTATTTTTTTTTAAATGCACCCGTAATCCCTGAAATGCAAATTTATGAGGGGAACCCCTCTAAACAAACTTTACCACTGGACCCTGATCCACTGGGCTGGATTTTGGAGTTAAAACTTGGCAACCGTGTCTATAATGACCACCTTTCCACCTTTTTCTTTCCTTAAGAGTGGGCACAGCCATTTGTAAATGTATTGTCTGGCTTTTGGTGTCATCGGCTTCCAGCTATTTTAAGCTGTACAATACAATTTGTTTTGCTGCTTGATATTGCAACCTGGTGTGTCTTAAAATATTATTTTGATGTACTAACTTATGTACTTGTTATTCTTTTCTATAGCTGATAATGAACCAGAAGTCTCACACATTCACAGAAAATGGCTTACTTCTGCATTGAAAAATAAGGTGGATAGATGTCCTCAAAATAAGAGCAATTTCAGTTCTTGGAGTTTTATGTACTAGCAAATAAACTGAATCAGGTGTGTTTGATAAATCAGAACCAATTGAGGGGATCTACTAAGCTATTTCTCAATTCATTCACAAACACATTTTTTTTCTAACAATTTTATTTTCAAAACAGAAAGCAAAACTAAATAAATTAGGTGATCTAATAAATACAGTGAACAAAAAAAAAAAAAAAACAGTAAGATGTTTACAATGTCTTACAGTATTGACTACCATGATAGTGCATCAAAGAAAAGAGAGCGAAATATATTCTATATTATAAAAACGGAGGAAACTGACAAATAGTACAGCTATTAAAATCACGCTATAAAACTACAATGTCTTCTTACACATAAAATTCACCTATTTTACATTTATTATTTACAGTTACAGCGGAAAATCATCAAACTCTCCATAGGCTATAAAATGCTTATATACGTTTCTTTGACTATTCCACACAAAACACATCAGTGATTTCAGTGGGACACACTCATAGTTCAAGTGAACATGCATATGATCTGAAACACACACACACACACTTGTGTCTTTTTGATGTGTACAAAACGTCAAACACAGTCACACACACACACACAAGATGCTCCCATATGGAATGCTCTGCGGGTGAATATGTATTCAGGATGCTGGTGTTCAAACAGAAAATCATTTGACCTGTTGTATCGCTGGCAAACTGGCAAAATGTCACATGCACACACTCAAACTCCACTCAAAACTCATTTACAGGTCTAAAAAGTCACAAATATAGCTGATTATGTAGGTGTTTCACCTAAAAACAAAACTAGAATTTAATCTGGAGTGTTTCAAAACAGGAACAATGTTTAACAGCATATTATATAAGCGAAAACCTCATTTGATGACTTTGATGTGCGTACAAATCACAATACTTATGAAGAAACTATCAAGGGTGAACATACTAGAAGAAAAAGGGAAACTAGAGGTCTATAAAAATGACAAGGCACATTGGAGCCAGGCATACTGTGTTTCCAAACATGTCTGTCGTTCTCGACAGACACATGGTTTGTACTAACAGCATCGTCAATGGTCTGGTTTTGCAGCTCTTCCGTCAGATAAAGATGAAGGCTGTTTAGTGCACTCTAGTCACCTTACAAGTCACAGTGCATTTTGGTCGCTCTCTGTGTTTCCCAACTTGACACATCTGTGCAAAACGCATTTCAAACTACTGAACTTTTGCTGAGGTGGGACATCATGAATGTCGGATATGGAAGGATTTGCGCTATTTTATCATTCACCGATGCTAATACTTTCAGTAAACAGCCTGATTGTGCTTTATAAAGTGACAACCTTACATTTTAAAATAAAAAACTGGGTTGATGTAATATTTGGTGACAGGTAACATCATGAAACGATTTCAGAAATGTTCTGTTTGTCTCCTCCCGGAGTGATCGATCCCTAACGATGTGCATTTCATAGAGAAAGCAAGTGAGTTTGTTACAAAATATAAATACATTTAAAAGACGTGACGCGTATTGAAAAGCAAGAGCAGAAGATGCATTGATATGAATATAGGGATAAATACCCTGTAAGATGATCAAAGAACAAAAAATGCTTGCTATGCAGAAGAGTCTGAACATAAAATGTACATGTATGTATGACATCATATTGTTTCAATGGATGACATCATAGATGACATATTTTGGGGCTTATATAACTCACTTTTGGGTAAAATGTATGTTTATTTTCAGGATTATTTTTTTTTATAATAATAATTATTATTATTATTATTATTATTATATTATAAAATTTAAATAATAGGATTAAATGAAAAAAAATATATATATATAGTCTCTTACGCTTGATCAAAAATACAGAAAAAAACTGTACAATTATGAAACTGAAAATAACAGTTTTCTATTTTAATATACTTAAAGGTGTAATTTATTTCTGTGATGAAAAGCTTAATTTTCACCAGCTATTACTTCAGAAATCATGTTGATTTATTATGTTAATTTATTATCAGTGTTAGAAACAGTTGTGCTTAATTTTTTTGATAAATAAAAAGTTACAAAGAACAGTTTATTCAAAACAGAAATATTTTCTAACAATATAAGTCTTTACTATCACTTTTTGTCAATTTAACCCATTCTTGCTGAATAAAGAAAGAAAGAAAAAAATGACCAATCCCAAATTTTAGTGTATATTGCTACAAAACATTTCTATTTTAAATAAATGCTGTTCTTTTTAACTTTTTATTCATAAAAGAATCCTGAAAAAAGTATCACAAGTTTCAAACAAAATATGAAGCATATATTGATAATAAATCAGCACATTACAATGATTTCTGAAGGATCATTTGATACTAAAAACTGGAGAAATTATCCTGAAAATTCAGCTTTGCATCATAAGAATAAATTTTATTTGAAAGTCTATTAAAAGAGAAAACCACTTTTTAAAATTGCAATAATACTTAAATAATATCTCATTTATAAATATATATTAAGAGTTCATTTGCAAAAATCGATAACTCTTTTTAAAATGTTTTATTGTTTTTTGTTAGCTGTATTTTTTTTACTTAATCCAAATGAGTCATATGTTTTGGCGAATTATATATATATATATATATTTATATGTATTTTACTCCTATTATTTAAATTTTTTGGTTTATATGCATGCTATGTTGTTTTGCCAAGCTAATGACAATAAGTTCGGCTTATCAAGGCTACAAGCCTTTCAAGATGGAGATACAGTTATCTGGAATACAGTATTGAATTGTCAGTCGGCGTACATTTGGCCTGTGCATTCCTGACATCAACATCATAGCGGCTCGGTCAGTGGTGACCCGGCGACCTCTGTCAATTTTTTCCTCTCTCATAGCACAGCAGAAGTAACAGTTAAGAGATTTAAAAAAAAAAAACATAAAACCTGGTTAAACTAGTCAAGGCGCCTCCAATGCAAAATACAACACCTCAAACATGTCTTAAAACAATCATCTTTCAGATAAAAGGAATATGATAACTACTCTTACTCCCTGCCTTTCGAAACCCTGTGTTTTGCATTCAGGCGTCTGAAGCCATCAGGGACATCGCAAGGAGGAACTAAGAGGTGAGTGCAGCTGTGGGAAGGGGGGAAATGTTTGATTGACAGCCTGCAGACCCCTTCCTCCTCAGTAGTTGCGTGCAGAAGAGGGACCAGATGAGGGAGGTGGGGTTAGAGGAGGGGCTTAAAGTTGAGAGTCCGCCCCTAGGCTGTTGAGCTCCTCGGGCGAGTGCTTCTCAGCACCTGAAGCGGCCTGACGGAAACCGGCGGAGATTTCGTCGAACGTCCGGCCCTTGGTCTCTGGGACTTTGAAGTAGGTGAAGATGAAGAAGCAGAGTAAAAACACGGTGAAGATGATGAACACGTACGCCCCACAGAGCTCCTGTTAAAGCACAAGACAGACACAGAGGATAATGTTAAACATCAAATACAAATGTGTCCACTTCCTCTATATATGTAATTCTCACAGGGCTCTGACCTCAACATATTGGAAGCACATGCCCACGATGAAGTTCGCTGTCCAGTTTGAGAATCCAGCAACAGCAAAAGCAGAGGGTCTTGGGCCTTGACTGAACAGTTCTGCCACGATGAACCATGGGATGGGGCCCGGTCCGATTTCGAAGAAAGCCACAAATGCAAAGATGGCTACGATGCTCATGTAGGACATCCATTCATACTTTTCCTATTAGAGAGAAGGGCAATAAAACCGTCAGATTAAATATATTGTAAACCTTCGGATGACAAGAATGATTTGAATGATTAATAAGTGTAAACACTGACAGCATGGCATTTGAGTAAATATATATTATTTGCATACCAGCAAGGCAAGAGCGATGGTCATCAGTACAGCAGATCCAGCCATTCCCAGCAGTCCCAAAAGGTGCAGAGACCTGCGGCCCGCTCGTTCAACCACAAACAGCTGTGTGACAATAGCAAATAATATTAATATTATGCTACATAAATACTATATATTGTATATACAGTATACACTACCAGTCAAAAGCTTTTTAAATGTTTTTAAAAAAGAAAAAGTCTCTTCTGCTCACCATGCTTACATTTATTTGATTCAAAGTACAGCAAAAACAGTACAATCTTGAAATATTTTTCTATTTCAATACAATTTTCTATTTGAATATATTTTGAAATGTAATTTATTTCTGTCATTTCAAAGCTGAATTCATAGCATCATTACTCCAGTCACATGATCCTTCAAAACTCATTCTAATATTCTGATATTATTATTATAATCTATAATATAAACTTTTTATTTCAGTAAATGCTGTATCTTTATATTTAACAAAGAATCCTGAACAAAATGTACTCAACTATTTTAAATATTGATAAAAAATAATAATAATAATAATAAATGTTTCTTGAACGGCAAATCAGAATATTAGAATGATTTCTGAAGGATCATGTCACACTGAAGACTGGAGTAATGATGCTAAAAATTTAGCTTTGAAATCACAGGAATAAACAGCATTTTAAAATGTAATCAAATAGAAAACATTTATTTTAAATAGTAAAAATATGTCAAAATTGTACTTTTTTTTCCTGTCTTTAGCAAGATCAGACAGGTTGATTAATTCTTGGTGATTTTGTAATTAATAGCATCTTTGACTAACTATTATACAATTAATAGACAAGTTAGCACCCTCTTGTGTCAAAATTTATATGAATTTATGTAATTAAATGATGTCAAATAAATCTAAATTATATTTATATTAAATTAAACTATTTCATATATCAAATATCAGAAATTTGCCATTTTATAAATACAGTATATATAAATTCAATGTATGTAGTTTTTATTTTAAATATTCATTATTCTGGCACATTTTTAACTGAGTAAATTTGTGGGAAATAAGCAAATTGTATTTCATTAAAACAATAATAATAATACTTCTATATAATGCTTAAATATGTTTTATTTGACATCTTTATTTTTGACATTTATCAACAATATATACTATATTTGTACATAAAATGTATTATTGAAAAAATTATTAAATATCTAAATGTATTAGTAAATATCTAAAATAAAAGAATATATATATATATATATATATTGTGGCGCTGTACCACAAAAACAATCATAAGTGTCAATTTGTTCGAAATTGAGATTTATACATCAACTGCAAGCTGCAAGCTTTCCATTGATGTATGGCTTGTTAGGATAGGACAATATTTGTTCAAGATAAAACTATTTGAAAATCTGGAATCTAAGGGTGCAAAAAAAATCTGCTCTCTTTAATATTGAGAATATCACCTTTAAGGCTGTCAAAATAAAGTTCTTATCAATTCATATTACTAATCAAAAATTTTGTTTTAATATATTTACGGTAGGAAATTAACAAAATATCCTCATGAAACATGATTTTTGGCATCAATAATTTGGAGCCATAAAATACAGATATATTTTTGGTCCAGGGTCACATATAATTACAGGATTATGTAAATATTTCTATATTGTTATTTTCATGCTGATCTGTCCATTTGCATAGTGATACTCACCGACACAACAGTAAAAGCTGTGTTGACGACTCCAGCTCCGATAGTGGCATAAACCGGCTGCTGTACACCTGCCTTCTCAAAGATTTTTGTAGAGTAGTAGAATACCTACACAACAACATTAACACCAATTAGATTAGGGTTTGAGTTAGTAATGAACAAAAGTTTGCTAGTTCGCTAGTATCTAGCAATACTTACAGCATTGATTCCAGACAGCTGCTGGGACAGTTGCAGCATGATGGCTATAACCATAGGCTGTCGGTAGAGCGGGGAGCGGAACAGTTCAGGAATGGTCACTTTCTTCTCTCTCATCATCTGTCTGCTCTCCTCCTTCATCTCTTGCATGTCTGCGCTCACATCTGTTGTCCCGCGCAGCTTTTTAAGCACTAAACGCATATGATGAAAACATTTGTTTACACTGATGAAAACTCTCCTGTGCTGGATAAACGGGGATGTTTAGGTGCTGTGCTCACCTGTTTTGGCTTTGTTTTCCTCGTTGCGGTTGATGAGGAGAAATCGAGGACTCTCGGGGCAGAGGGGGAGTAAACAGCACTGCACCAGGGCTGGGATGAAGGTAAAGCCAAGGAGGAATGGCCACATAGTGGCATTACCCATGATAGCGTCCATACCAAAGATCTGTAATACACAAAACAGCATATAAATATGGAGAAGCACCCAAATGGTGACTGAAACTGCAAAAACGTCCTGTGTAAGTATGTACCTGAGCCATGAGGATGCCAACAACAATGCCCAGCTGATGAAGGGTGCCCAGGGCTCCTCTGAGCGCTGTGGGGGCCACTTCACCCACGTACATGGGCACAAAACCAGTGGACAGACCAGAATAAAGTCCCACTACGAACCGTCCAATAATGAGCATCTCCCAGGACGCTGCCATTTTAGAGAAGCCCATCAGTGCTGCAGCGATGAAAGCCAAGACATTAGCCATGAGCATAGAGTTCCTCCTGAAATTAGAAAAAAATAAGAGTTTTATAATCCAACATAATATCTTTTAGATACCAACAGAATTATAAAATGCAAAAAGATGGTGCCATAATTAATATTAATAACATAATAATGGTTACAAATGTATTTCACCTTCCAAAGCGGTTGACAAACAGCCCGACGGAGAAGGATCCGATAATGCCACCCACAGAGAAGATGGCCACAGACAGAGACCACAAGGTAGTCATGGTTGTTTTAGGGATGTTCTCATTATGTCGATCATGCCATGTTTCATTGTAGAAGGCCTCAATGATCTGCAACACAAATACAGTCACTTATTATCAGTGTTATTATAATTACTAAAGTCAAAACTAAAATTAAAACCATACAAAAATGTTATGTTAAGTGAATAACTGAAATAAAATAAAAAAGCAAAAGATTGTCTCATTTTAATTCAGTTTAATTTAATATGAACTTAATAAAAACTATACAAGACTATGCAAAAAAATAAATAAATAAAAATGACAAACAACAAATTTTTTAAAAACCATAACACTGCTTATTATGTGACATACTGCACACAGTGACTTACAGCAAAATCTGATATTGTTCTTTTATTTTATTATTATAATCCAAAAAATGTAGTTTAGCATAAATCGTACAGCAAAACGTAAAAAATTATATATATATAAAAAAAAAAATCACATATAAAGTAGTGTCCAAAATGGAACGCGTCATTCTTCATATTTCTATTTTTAATATTCATATTTTATTCTTAATATTTAATATTTGTAAATACTTTTAAAATATTTTTTATTTCTTTGACACCAGACAAATACATTTTCATGTTAATATTTTATTCTTAATATGTTTTATTTTTAAATGTAATTTAAAATTTACATTACATTTTTATTTAATTATTTGACACCAAGACAGATTAATACGTGACCCTGGACCACTAAACCAGTCATAGAGGTCAATTTTTTAAAATTGAGATTTATACATCATCTGAAAGCTGAATAAATAATGAGTTATGGTTTGTTAGGATAGAACGATATTTGGCTGAGATACAACTATTTGAAAATCTGGAACGGCAAAATACTGAGAAAATCGCCTTTAAAGTTGTTCAAATGAAGTTCTTAGGAATGCATATTACTAATCAAAAATTACGTTTGAATATATTTATGGTAGGAAATGTACAAAATATATTCATGGAACATGATCTTTACTTAATATCCTAATGATTTTTGCCATAAAATAAAAATTTGATCATTTTGACCCATACAATGTATTTTTGGCGATTGCTACAAATATACCCAATCCACATATTTTTTTTCTTAATATTTAATATTTTAAAATGTAATTTAAAATGGAAATTTTATGCTGTATTTTTTATTTACTTTATTTTGCACCAACAATACTGAGTTGACAAAATTTAATATAACCAATCTGCTCTGAGCGCTGGAGACTGATGTTGTAATAAGCAATTCTGTCCAGCAGGTGGCTCGCTGTTTCGTTCAGTGTTAGGTAACATGGTTTTGTGATGTAAACTGAGAGGTTTCTCTGAGATCTCTGTGTGAAGTGTTTGTTGATAAACACACACTGTCTGCTGTAGCGATCAGATGGAATGTCACCTAATAAGATTCAAACCGGTTATAAAGTGTAAAAAATGAAGTTGGTTCTGTATAATCTGTTGACGTGTTAAGGTCAGGAAGCCAGTTCTCTGGAACTGCTTCCTGTCTTTCCTTTCTCGTCATCAGCTGTCTGACACCTTAGGCATGCAGAAAGCCCTTCAGTGCATCAGCATCACATAAATATCATGCATGGTTAAAGTCATGCGCTTTGTGGTTTGATCCGGCGTTATACAAACCGGTTACACAAGGTGTGTGTTTTTTTAGAATGTCTACTAGGCACATGCACCCACAGGAAGCGACATTAGCCATTACACAAGCCTAAATATGATCTTTTTACATATAAGGGGCTAAACTGCTTTTCAAATAATCTCTTAAAACAAAATAGAAACAATGAAGAAATCATTTGTTTAGGTAAAGTTAACGCTGAAAACAGCTGTCCACCTTCCCACTGTATGAAAAAAGAAATTCAAATGGGTTTGGAACAGGAGTGAGAAACCTACAACAGAGAAAAACTCCTGAAACTCATGCTTTGAGGAGTGCAGCTAAGATCCACCTGGTCAGAAATAATTCAGTCCATTCATAGAGAAGTTTCAAGCTAGATAATGCATTATATCACAGTACAGATTTGGTGATTTGCGAGTGCAGTCTCAGTAAGGGAGGACTGTGGTGGACAACGAGCCCTTGACAGTGCGGTAATCTTATCGAAGCGATTATTTATAGAGACCCACACCCACACATACTACTCCTATTAAGGTCTCAGCACAGCCCTATCTCACATGCTAAAACTTTTGTTACAACCATCAGAAGTGCAAACAGTGAAAGCAAACACCATTCTTCGCCAGAGGCCAGTATGTACAGAGACTAGCGGTATTTAAGTAGCTGAAACACTGTCTATAATAGTCAAATCCTGGCTGATAACAATAAGCAGATAAATGGACAGTTTTCAAATCATACTCTATTTTGTCTAAATGAACAAAAACACTACAAAGTAAAATCAAATGCTAGAATTATATGGTACAACACAACTTTATATTGTACAGTATAAAATGGGTATTAATTTCATGATGTGCTAAAGTTTAAATAGTGTTATTAAATCCTTAGTGTTTGAAAGATTAACTTTAAGTGTTAGGTGACAATCTAAATTCACAATTTGAGATGAATTACTGAAATAAATGAACATTTCCACGATGATTAGATTAGAATTTATTTGTAAATTGGTGAAGTAAACTTAGGCGTCTTACTGAGGGGATGGGTGACAATAAAGAAAAGATCAGCATTTAATCAAAACAGAAATCTTTTCTAACAATGCAAGTCTTTACTTTTGAACAGCAGTGTATATGTTTTTTTTTTAAAAAAAGTAACATATAGCACAACTGCTTCCTACATTGATAATAAATTAGCATATATTAGAATGATTTCTAAAGGATCACGTGACACTAGCGGTGTTTCCATACCCTTCAGATTGTGCAAACTGAAATTTCGGACTGAAAATACACCTAATGGAAGCACGTAAATTTCACAAAAACTCTCATATATCGCAAAAACGTTTTTTAAGCTTACATGAGGTGGTTTTTCAGGTAATTCAAAAAAGGAATATTTCGCAAAACTGCAATTGAAATGGCTTTTTCGTGTTTACAGATCACCTTGTGTCCTAGAAGTGAAATATATATTTTTTGATAGATGCCTACATCTCCTATGCTTAAAATTAATGGCTAGTGCAGTGGCTGCGACATACATAAACCTACCAACATCTTTTGGCACGACTTATCGCGAGAGGAAAAAATATGTTTTTGTTGTATAACATTAATGGAAATGTCATTTCGTAACACTTTTTGTATCAACATTTATAAAAATATCGCAAAAGTTTTGCGCAAATCTGTAATCGAAATGCAGCTATTGAAGACTGTAGTAATGATGCTGAAAATTCAGATTTGCATCACAGGATTAAATCATATTTTTAAGTATATTAAAATTGATAATCATTATTTAAAATTGTGAATCTTTTTTTTCTCTATGGCAGGTAATGATAGTCAAACTCTCCTCTGGTTTCTCTAGACAGTAATGGAAGTGTGAGTATATAGTGCGAATACAGAATCTATACACTCCATATAGTGTTTAAAAGCCAAAAAAGCTCCATTCACATAAGCAAAGCCTGGCCCCTAACTCAACATGCATGTCTGAACAAGCTGTGCTATGTGTGAGAGATGACCTACACCCTGCACTAAAACAGAGAGCACATTTAATGTATATTTGATTGGCAGTTAGTCACTTATTATTTAACAAATGTAAATTGCCTTATGCAGATGAAAGGCAAAATCTCCCTGAGGAGATATATGGAGCAGCTCTGCAGTGCTCCGGTAGCTGAACAGGAGGTATTTGTGTTATGTTTATGTGTGTGTGTGTGTGTGTGTGTGTGTGTGTGTCTCCCCACTGACAGGGATTTGGAAACAGCTGCAGCAGTACATAATGACTGAGTGAAGGGGCAGCGTTTCGATAATGTCAAAGTCCAAGGACACACCTGGGACATTGGGGTGAGTTTGTCACTCAGAGTTTTTGCAGAGTATGTACTCATCATTTACCTTTTGTGGGGCATTGATGACACCCGTGTTGTAGCCGAACTGAAGTGAGCCGATCACAGCCGTCCCGACAGCCAGCATCAGCGGGAAGGTCAGTTGCTGTTGAGGGAAGAATAAAACAGAGTCATTTTTTGCTACACAATGAATCTTTTCTATGTTCCAACAGAGCTCTATTAGCCACAGGACAAAGCGAAGATTGGCCAGACCTGACTGTAATAAACAGAGCTATCCTTAAAGGTGTGGTGACCCATTGTTTGACATTCTGCTAAGTGTCATGGTAGTTGTAGAGCTTGTTTTAATTTTGTTTTTCTTCAAAAATGAAAAACATTTCAGCCAACCTGTGCCGACTGCTAGGCCATGACTCAGATGGCAAAAGTTTAAAAGTTTGGAAGTTTAAAAAAGAAACTCAACCCAAACATATTTACAATTCTTCCCCAGTATTTCAAAAGAATTCTATTGTTCAAATATCCAGCATCACCCCCCCACTTCCTTGACGAACATTTAAGATTCGTGCTGCACAAAATGACCAGCATTTCCTTCTCTTTCAATAAAATAGAAGTATTCACTTGCGCGGATGACTTCCCGACAGGTTTTGTTTACTTTTCTGCAGGTTTGGAAGATACATTTCAATAATTCTCAGGGAAGTGCTCAGAGAATAAATCGCTTTCCTCATTCTTAAGAAAAAAAAAACACAAGATGAAGTATATTTGTGTTCAGACTATTTGTGTTCAGAATGGGGTGGTTTGTAAATGACTGGACAAAAATGTGATGAAATCTGTCTGCAACACAGGATGCCTTGAAGGTGAAAGGGAACTGAAAGCTCATAAAATTGCAGTATTGCAATTCTACATCAATCCTGAATGTATCATATATTATAATAAAACAATAAGAACACAATTAAATGTGAAAAAGGGAATAAGACTTACACATAACGAAAATTAAACATTTTACAAACATTAACAGTATTTGACATTATTTTCATTAAATTATGCACATCATTTAAAATTATTGAAAATTGAGGAGGACTGTCATTAAAAATACAATTACCTAGCATTTGCCTTGCATTTCTAGAGGCGAAATGTGACCGGGACATGAGTGGCTTTACTTGATTTACCCTCTTAATATATTTGTTTCAATATTAGCTACCCAAGTTTGGGTGAAATGACTCCAGAGACGAGGCTGTGCCTCTTGGCCTGAAACAAACTGTTTCTGTGAACTACAATGACTGAATCTGAACTTGCGGAAGACTATGATGCAAGTCCACTGGATGATTTAGGGAGGAATTTCTAGTGGTTTAATCAGCTCTAATAAAGAATGGGGTTGTGTAAACCCTCTTGCCCTGTGAAGGCAGCATCATCATTGTTTGGGTTCCTGTTATTTCAGAAATCACTGATTGGATTATTCACACAAAGAGATCTGGAATGGACATTTTCTTCCACATGGTTACCCATTCACAGCTATAAAGCTTGTTGTTAAGTTCACTGTTTAAAAAGCCACTTGAACCACAAGTCAAGCCTTTAACAGCTTTGCAAATATGAATTTCTGATGACGAGCTTAAGCCCAAATACTGTCAATGCATCACTGATGTGTACAAAAGTCATACGGAGCCTCAAACACTCCTTAAAGTAAAGTTACTCAAACTCAATTGAAACAGCTTCAACAGAAATTAACCTACAAAAGTTAGTTTGTTGATTCACTCTAAAAGCTACAACAGCTCTAAAAAGGAGCATTGAATGTTAAGCTGTTCCTATTTTAGCAAGCATTTAGCGTGCCACATGAGAATGTAAACAGATCTCCATTTTGAACAATTTTCAGAGCTTGCATTCCTCCTTTGTAAATAGACAGTCAGCGATGACAAAGATACCAGACGTGTACACTCCTTTTATTTGCACACACATGCGTATACTCTTCTGTACAAGACGTAAAAGCCTAAAGGGGGTGGGATGTTGGTGTACAGAGACTGCAGTTCACTGAGTTCACGACTATGCTGTTTAGCCAGCCCCGAAACAGGAAGCCAAATACACACAAACACAAAACCTCTGGGAGGTTTTTAAATATTCATTCACTAGTTTAAAATGCGAGTCAAAATCGCACACAAGAACTTGCTACCCAAGCCCGCACATATGAAAAAGCAATAAACAGTAGCCTGGACTTCCCTCAGAAGTTAACTACATCCTTCCTGCTGCTAAAACATTAGTTCTGAAAGCGAACACAACTCGAAGCAGATGCGTGGAGAGGGCCTGTATCTCTTTAAGAAAGCTGAAACCTCTAAATATGGAAGATTTGACTTGCGTCTTACTCGAGGGGAGGGTGTAGGTTTGGCTATGAAACATTCCTCTTGAGATTCCTGCCTTTACCCTATATTACTACGCAGACATGCCTAGTTACACACGGCATACCTGTAGCTACACAAATACAGATTAAACAGATATATAAAGTTGGCCTGGTCCTTTCCATGATATATGTTGTGTGTGTTAGGCTTGGATAATGTTGTACAGGCTACATTAAAGGTTTAGGTACTACATATTTATGAAAATATATTTTTAGCTTTGTCATCCTGAATTCACGCCGCTCACACCATAAACACTGGTTACAGTTACACCCTTCTGCTGATAGCACACAATGACAGTTGACTTGGACACATATTTTGGCTCAGTGCTCAGGTTCGGGGAAGATTAGGACTTCTTTCCACTGTTTGACAATAAGAACAAAAAGGGCTTTTATAAATGTCATCATTACATGACAAAATAAGTTGGTGACTTCCTGTAGAAAAATGCAAACACAAATTTCCTCACTAGGCAATTGGATGCCAGCTCTGTTGTAGCAACCAAATTAGCATGCAAATAAACCTCGCTATTCATTGCAAAGCAGAGGCTTTTTTGGGGCCCCTGAGTTACATAACAAATTTGAGCTGATCTTCACATTGCTACACACATTGAAAGACTTTGATTTTGTACTATGGCTGATGGAAAAGTACAGTAACATTTATTTTGGTTTAATTTTACCCTCCAAAAAAGTGTCTATGTGGTTGTGTGCATGTCTGTATCCTGTCACCCAGGATCAATACACATCATAAACTTGGTGCAATAACTATTAAATTAAAGATTACCAACTTAACAACAGCAATGCTACTGGAAGTTACTTTACTTTACAGCCTCACTGACCTTAAACACCAATGGTGTGAGGATCTGCATCCTTAGTTAAACAAACAAAACATGTATCTTATAGCATGTTTTCCTCTGTAAAAAGAATTGTACTTCAACGAATATGATACAAAATAAAAACTACTATAAAATAAAGCCAAGATAACACATCTAACACTCTTCAGGTACATTTAAAAAAATGCTGGGTTATTTTAGCCCAACTCTGTATCAAACCCAACTTTTGGGTTTAATATTTAATTAAAAACATTTAACCCAACAGTCCATATTTGACCCAAAGTTGGGTTGAGTGTAGCAGAGAACACAATGAGGTATTGTAACAAGAACAACGTTAAACACACCTGTTCTTAGAAAGCACACGGAACAGGGCACAGCGCAGGATTTCATCAGAAATGCATCCAACTTTTTCTTCCTGTAAAAGTGGGTGCAGCCATTTGCTAATTTTTCTCATCCACATTCAGCTATTTTTTTCATATTGTTTTAATGTATTATCTTAGTTATGAGCACACTGGTTTGTAGTGCAAACAGTTTTACCATTTGTACGTTTGCACATTGTTATTCTTCTTGTTATTTCCCTATAGTGGCTAATGAACTGGAAGTCTCATCCATAGGCTTACTTCTGCGTAGAAGAAAAAGGTGGATAGGCAGTGAGAATATAACTTACTTGATTCCATCTACTGACAAGCTTTGTTTGCTCTTCCAATTAATTTGTAGGAAATAGGCCCGCAATGATACCAGTCACAATTTCAAAACAAGCTAATTATTTAAATCACTTTAATAATATAATTTCAAACTGGTCTAATCGTTGCCTGTGCTTGTACTTACTGACTTTGCAATCAATTCAACCATTTATTCCTCTATTTATTTAATGGTTAATAAATGATTATGTATAACACACCCTATGTCTGTCTAGCTTGAACTTGTTCATTTGTCTGGATTAAAAGTTTATTGAACTAATAAAACTTTTCAACTCAAATCAACATTTTGTGTCCAATTATTTACTTATGTAGGAAGCAGCTGGGTATTAAGAGGGATAATGTACATCCAACCAGTTATTGAAAAATAAACCCCTTTAGGGTGATGATCAAGTTCTGATCAGGGATTATTCTGCGTGAACAACCAGCTGGATCTACATTATCCTTTACTTAAAGAGAGAAAAATAGTTGTAAACAATGAAACAATTAATGTGCTGTTTAAAGTACACTTTCTTGCTGCCAAACTTGATTATCAGTGCGAACTGACTTATCACTAAAATCATCTGAAACTACTTAGTAAAAAGTAGGCCTGCCCTCAACTAAAGATTTTTTTGGTCGACTCGTAGAAGTTTTTAAAGAAGCTTTAAAGCATTAGTCGACTGTTAGTCGCACATTTATTAATAAACCATATAAATCATAATAATGAGCCTTTAATTGCCTACATAGCCTAATAAGCGCTCAAGTGCATGCAAAAAAGCTTGCCACAGCGCATTGGCAGATTTAATAATTATGAATGTGTCAGGGAAAAACAGCAAGGAGATCTGTATTAACATTTTAATAATTTATTGATAAACTAGTGGTTTTTGTTTTTGGCCTAAGAGATGAAATCGGCAACACTGAATTTGAGTAGTGATGCACCTGTATGCATGCTTTATATGGATTACATAATCTGAGAATATTTGTTTTCTATTTAATTGGTTCATTCTAAAGTAGACATTTGACTCTCTATAGATATCTTTTTCATGTCTGTAAGGCAAGTATTCACAGAGTTTCTAAGTTTCACAGAGACTGAGACAGCAGAAAGCGCACCATGTTTGCTTTCATTATTTTTATAAAAGCGCAACATTTTGTTGCTATTCTGAGTGCACACTAACAAGCAAATAAGCATAGAGTCTTTACAGATTCAAAAGATATATTACTTTTATCTGTATGACCAAGAATGATGGAGAATTTTAAGAGCAAGTGATCGCACCAGTGCCTCTATCTGTCATGCAATGACTGCACTACTATTCAGCTTCCACACAGACACTTGAATAGTGCACATTTTTCTAGGTTGACATTAGATTGAGCGGCGGTCATGTAAAATTGCTACTACATACATCCTTCAGATGAAAAGTCATATTTGATGTTTGGATGTCCTGCCCGATGTACTGTATTACCACATAGACAAGACATTATTGATCTGTCCGGCACGGACTGTGTGACATTTTTTTCTGTGACTAAGCGACTAATAAACTAAAGATTAGTCGACTATTAGGGTGCAGTCCTAGTAAAATGAGAGGTAAGCTTTGAGAAATTCAGCATTTGAGATGCCATTTTAGTCTGACATTCCGTTATGGCATTTAGACATTTTTAGTTAAATTAGGTGTCCAAATACATTTGGAGCAAATGAATGATGAATACAGGCTTGCAAGATGAGAAAGTGAAGCTGTCTGCTTTGTACTCAAGGAACAGAGCTTACTCTACAACAAAGACAAAGATCCCTCTCTTTCTGCCTCTCTCGCTCTCTCTGAGGTGATGCTCCGACTGGCACGTCCTCTTTCTCAAGCAGCATCTATCTGCCAGGTTCTAGAGAGACTCTCCACTAATATCATAGTTTAACACAAGCCACTCACAACTACACCAAACTGCCTTTATACACTGCACGTTCATTCTGTATTTTTCGAGTGCTAACAATGCTATCCTTCACTGGAAACAGGGCCCCACGAGGATTTACAAACAATATTATGTAACCTACAGTAAATGACCTCAAGTAAAAACTCTGCCCTCTCTTTCAAACCTCTGGCTTTAACAATTACAGCTCAGCACCGATCCGCCCCTTGATTTTTCAAGGAAATAAATTACCTCACTGGGAATCTATGGTTCCATAATCCGATTCTGCTTAGAAATCCGGTTATTAGCGCCTATTAGACTGAAATGACATTAACAGGGAAGTACATACAAGAGATGCAGTCATGCAGGAGTGAATGCGAAAAGAAAACCAGCCGAATTAAGTCTTCTGACAGTTTGCTTTAGGTTTAATCCTTAATCAAATGCTTCAAATGTCTCTTCGCAAATCAAGATTTCCGCTAAAACCTTGTTAGTTCTGCTTGATATAGTACGGGTCAGCTGTACACCTGACCCCAATTACCTGATTTTGCATCCGTCCCGGTGCACATCTGTAATTTTTTGATAGTTTAAAGTGATTAGACTGAAAAACACTACCTTTCTACACAGTATATGATGGCTCAAATGAATGCCTTGTCTAACTCAAAAGCCTGGTGGGTTTATCCTTTGCAGCCAGTAACATCACACAATCTTGTGTGTGTGGTTCAGTGAATGGTGGAAGGACCAGTTAAAAGAATTCAATTAATTCAGAAATGCTCAGTTTTTCATTTTCTCTTTCCATCTCTTCCAGGAAGTAGTCATTAAGCATTTGCTTGGTTATCTGAACTTCACTAGAATTCATTGTTGACCATTAGATATGACACTGTGCCTGGAAAGTCTGTATGAAACCAATTTCCTTATGTGGTACCTTCATAAAAACAAAAATGAACGCAAGAAGAAAAAGGAGGAGAAAAGAATGAGAGAACAACAAACTTGTCCTCCTACGCAAATACTAAAACCTGACAGGTGAGTGACAGGTGTGGTACTGCTGTCTATTTATACAATACACTGTGATAAATGTATTTTAAAAGTCTGAGCATACTTTATGCTCAGTCATATTATCTAAAACCTTTCCGTCAAGCATGCATTGTTCAAACATCATGTTTAATATCAATCCGGTTTGGTATGAAAAGACTAAACACGAGGGTTTGTCTTAACAACCAACAATGCATGCGCATGTTTCTCTGGCATTAAGAGAGGAACACAAGTGTGAACGTTGAATGAAGAGCCCAGGAACAACATTAGGCAGTGTGCTGGGAACGGGTCAAGAACATGACCTCACTGGCAGGGTTATGTTAAGCGTTCCCTAGCTTGAAGCCAGCTGTAGCTTTCTTCTCCCTAGGGACATCTCCATTGTTCCCAGCACGTCATCCAAACGCTAGAATAAATGCGGAAATAGCATAACACACAGCTGAATTTATTTTTTAATACTTCATCATTCACACCACATTTAGCGTAAAACCACTGATTTTTAGTCACCTTAAACTCTAAAACATCCCAGCTGTGTTTTTATGGTTTGCCTCTCTTTGATAAAAGACAAAATACAACCCACAAGATCAAGCGCTAAGCTCAGGAAATCTGAAAGACACTTGATCTATCATGGGTGATCATCATGCTGCTGTGGTTAGGTTAGCCATGTATAACAGCCTACTAGTCACGTATGACTCTCTAGCTCTAGCAGTATTAGTCACTAGGTTTGGATGGAGCCCAAGTAACACTAGAGATGGAGCTTTACAGTTAAAATGTAATGATCAACTTTAAGATCCATTTTGTCAAGATGCACATGCAAGTAGCTATATATATATATATATATATATATATATATACACACACACACACACACACACACACAATCCAATGAAATATATAAATCAAATGATTGTAAATATATAAACATCTAAGTGTAGTATGCACACACGCAGATACCAAAACACCACCATAAATCTAATAATCATGATGATATAAGAAAACAAATACCTGACCATGGACCACGAAACACTATATTTGAAAAACAATTATATTTGTAGCAATAGCCAACCATACATTAAAACTCAATTTTTTATTCATATGCATTGCTGAGAACTTTATTTGGACAACTTTAAAGGAGATTTTCTCAATATTTAGATTTTTTGGCACCCTCAGATTCCAGATTTTCAAATAGTCTTGGTCAAATATTTTCCTATCCTAACAAACTATACATCAATGGAAATCTTATTTATTCAGCTTTCAGATGATGTATATATCTCAATTAAAAAAAAAAGACCCTTATGGCTGGTTTTGTGGTCCAGGGTCACATTTATTATATAAAGAATAGTATATTGTATATTTTTGCTTCGTGTAATAATATTGTAATAAATGGCAATATTGTATGTAAACCCAAAAATCCCACCAAAGTACTTTTAAATTAAAGAAAAGAATAAAAGAAAAGAAAAGAAAAGAAAAGAGCTCGCCACTGATGGATTAAAGTGGGCACGTACACCACGATTCTCTGGCTGCGTCTGAAAACACACTGTTGTACCTACAAAGACAGCACTTTAGGGCATCACAGGCGCCACCACGATACCCTAAGGATGCTGCCTACACAGGCAGCTCATTGTGCTATAGAGACGTCACCAGAAAACGCGCTTATGATGGCCAAAAATGCTGTCTATGTAGGCAGCTTGACAGGTTTTTTGAACACAGCCTTTCTCTTTAAACAAATGAGTTCCCGGCATTGACTAATGTTTGCTACGCTCAACACCTACTAGTTTTTTGGAAAAACGATAACACAATGTTGTGTGTTCATCACAGCTCTGTTGCCATGTGACAGATCGTATCATATGGTATGGGTTTATTTTGGTTTCTTGCCACTTAACTAGTATGTCAACTTTTTGGAGGTCGAGATGAAGGCTCAAGAGGCTATGCGGCTAATAACTGAGTGACATTTAGAAAACGTTTTAACTACACTGTTTAACTACACAGAAGTACCATTACAGACCAAAAACGTTTGTCACATAATGTTTCGTTAAAGTTTATCTTATGTGTTTGTTTATTTTTGCCTTCTGACCAGAGAAAAAAATATTTTTTTGCGTTACGTTACCTTTCCGCCCTCCATCACGACTTGTCAAATGTTCGATGACGTCTCGAAGTACGTTGGCTCTTCGTTGAAACTTCGCCTTGTCTCGGTTTTCCTCAGAATTCAACTTTTAAGTAAAATGAACAATAAAAAATACTAAATAAATAAATACAGCTTTGCCTGGTGCAGCTTAAAAGGGAAACCGAGTAGATGCCTCTCACGAACTTCTTCTGACAGCTCCCTTCTTCTTAAGTAAGTTTACTCTTCTCTTCCTTTTTCTTATCTCGTCTGTTTTGCAAAAGTTATCTGCTCTAACGTTACCCGGTTAGTCTGAGGTGCTGTCCGGGTTCGCCGGGTTAATATGTATGACGCAACAATCGGGAGTGAGGTGGGCTGGACTGGGAATGTGAAAGGTGATTGGCTTAATTCGGAATGACGACACAGCAAAAATGACTGTGTAAAAGATCGTGCAGAACTACACATAACGAGGATCAATCTTGAAAGACTGAGTCAATGTATTCTTTGATAATACTATCCATAGTACACTTTTGTGTTGAAACGGTGATGAGTTAGCATGCGTTTGGAGATTGTTTCTGATAGCTAATATTTAAGTTTTTTCCACAAACAAGTATATTTTTAAAAACTTCATCAGTGTTCACAAAGCCACGATTAGGCAAAGTAAAAATAAGCTTTTTATTAGGCTGTTTCTTTTCATAATAACAACAACAACATAAAATAGAATAATAGAACAACATAGAGAACAAATTGTGACCCTGGACCACAAAATCAGTCATAAAGGTAATTTTTTAAAAATGTATACATCATCTGAAAGCTGAAAAAACTTTCCAATGATGTATGGTTTGCTAGGATAGGACAATATTTGGCAGAGATACAACTATTTGAAAATCTGGAATCTGAGGGTGCCAAAAAAAAATCTAAATGCTGAAAAATGAGAAAATCACCTTTAAAGTTGTCCAAGTTCTTAGCAAAGCATATTACTAATCTAAATTTAAGTTTTTACATATTTACGGTAGAAAATTTACTAAATATCTACGATAATTTTGACCTATACAATGTATTTTTGGCTATTAATACAAATATACCATGCTTCCTGTGCATAGAAATAAATAGAAAATGCAGTACATGATAATGAATCTCTGAACATTAAAGGTTTTTCTTCAACAGTGTTTAAGGAAGTGTGTAAGGAGAAAACAATCTTTCCAAAGGAAACAGTTTGCATAATCAAAATAGAAAGAAACCTTTCATGCCTTATTCCTTTGAAATCTAATGAAAACAATAGTAGGTATCTGGCGACAGAAAATTCTAGGTATCCAGAAAGAAAAAAATAACACACCACTATACACACAAAATGTTAATTATTGCTGTTATAAAATGTACCAGATTTGTTGCAACCCAATATTTTATAATATTTCTCAAACACTGAGGACAACTGAGGGACTCATATGCAACTATTACAGAAGGTTCAAACGTTTGCTGATGCTCCTTTTTTATATCTTCTGAAGGAAAGTACTAAAAAAAAAAAAAAGAATATTAAGAAGAAAAAAAAAGAAAAATGTGCACACCTTTATTCTGTTCAAAAGTTTTCGCCCCCTGCCCTTAATGCATAGTTTTTCCTTCTGGAGCATCAGCGAGCTTTTGAACCTTCTGTAATAGTTGCATATGAGTCCCTCAGTTGTCCTCACTGTGAAAAGATGGATCTCAAGATTATACTGTCATTGTTAGAAAGGGTTCAAATACACAAAAATGATGAAAAACCAAAGAATTTGTGGGACCTTAAGGATTTTTCTGAAGAACAGCAGGCAGTTTAACTGTTCAGGACAAACAAGGGAACAACACTGAACAACTGTCACTAAACAATAAAACACAGACATTCAGGTAACAACACAGTATTAAGAATCAAGTCTAAATGTATTTTATGTGAAATATCTTATTCAGGTCAGTACTAAATAAAAATAACACGCATTTTGTATGATCCCTCTTATTTTGGTAAAATAATTAACATTTTGCAGATTCTGCAAGGTGTATGTAAACTTTTGACCTCAGCTGTATATACAGGGCATGCTTATGTGGCATCACTTATGCAAAGACAAGAGATCCTGCCAAAAGAGGAAACGGGTGTCCAGGTAACTGTGCGCTGCCCATTCAGGACCCTTTATACTAGATCAGTGATTAAACCACCAGATTTGCCGTCAAACTGAACAAGTGTTTGTAGAGAAGCTCAAAGAGCAATTGTGTCTCACTCCTGCAGAAAACTCCTTTTGAATCGTGGGAAAGCAAGAGATGAGAGGGGGTAATACGTAACGATTCATTATGACACAGAGGTACTGTTTGAGTTGGTGGGGAAGTATCTGCTTATCGCACAAGCAAAATAAATCAACCTGCAAGAGCAGGAAACAACAGCGCATTGGCACAATAATCAAAACTACACACAAATAAGAAAAAAACTGATAAGTTACCTTTTGTTTCATTGTGGAATTTGTTTGATATGCTAAGAAAAACAAAAACAGACATTTCTGAACAATCCATGATGGATGTTCTAAACCTGGGAGGCAGAAAAGAAAATAATAAAATAGGCATGACAGTCCAGGATGTTCGTCAGCTCAAGCCTTCAGAAGAGCGTAAAAAGAGTGAATCAAGCGCTGAAACAATACAATGCAGGAAGATGCTAAAATTAAAAGATTTGCAATAAGAATATATTCCGTTAGATTCATGGCAAGATTCATGGAATTGCTGGTTTAACATAAACACTTCCTACAATGCTACTATAACTATTGAATCTGAATACTATAAATAACATTAAGAAAATACAATTATATGTAATAATGATGAGCAGTTATATTGTAAATAAAACATTTATCAAATGTATTGTTTAAATACATGTATAGTCTATTATTTTTTTAAATAAAATAAATATATATATATTTACACTACCAGTCAAAAGTTTTTGAACAGTAAGTTTTTAAATGTTTTTTTTTAAACAGTCTCTTCTGCTCACCAAGCTTGCATTTATTATGATCCAAAGTACAGCAACAAGCATCTTTACTCCAGTCACATGGGTCTTTCAGAAATCATTCTAATATTCTGATTTGCTGCATCACTTTTGATCAACTTAAAGCATCCTTGCTAAATAAAAGTATTCATTTCTAAAAATCAATATAGCTTTTGAATAGTATAGTGTATAATGTTACAAAAGCTTTTTTTTTTTCTGATAAATGCTAATCTTTGGACCTTTCTATTTATTGAAGAATCCTAAAAAATATTTTAAATATTTATAATAATAATAAAAAATGTTTCTTGTACAGCAAATCAGCATATTAGAATGATTTCTGGATCAAGTGACACTGAAGACATAAAGGCATAAATGACATTTTAAAATAGATTCAAATAGAAAACATTTTTTTTGCTGTACTTTGGATCAAAGAAACACAGGCTTGGTGAGCAAAAGAGACTTCTTTAAAAACATATAAAAGTCTTAAAAACATTTGACTGGTGTATATAACAACAAAACAAAATAATATATTTTTTATTGATAAAATTTTACATATCTACTTTTGTTTATCTAAATCTAACTAAATATTTCTAGTCACATGCAGTTTAAATGGCATGGTGACACTTAATTTTGACAATTTTAGAAATAAAATTTTATGTTAGTCATTATACAGTATTGTTCCTTAAATTTGTTCCTGGTTGTATTTCCCTTTGCAGGCATCATGCAGTGGTGTGTTGGCCTCATTCAGAAATACTGCCTAGTTAATCTGTCAAAGGCAGAACAAGCAACCATACACTCTCTTGGCAGGGTTTGTGGACTCCTGCATGCAAGGGGCAAACTAATGTGCTCTTTTGTTGCACTAATGTGTTTAGGTGGCATCTACACTCATTCCATATCAACCGCACCAGCCAGCAACCATGTATTTCATTCACTACGAGGAACTCTGGTTAGGAGTAAGCAATTTTAACACTGTATGTTTATTTTCATGAGTAAATAATAGTACTGTACTGCAACCTCACCTCACATTTCATTCTCTTTGTCAAACAATAGGCACGGCAATCTCAGACTGTTTTCAAAACACAAAAGCTGCTTATGAGGGTGATATAACTTCATATTTTAGATAGTAAACATCTGTGGATCAGCTGACACTGAAGGTTTCCTTACAGATCTGCAGGCCTGGATGAAGAAAGCAGGCCATATTTTTATTATAAATCAGCTTAGAGCTGTTTTTATTTTCTACTTCGTTCAGCCATATTTGCAAAGGATGTTAACAAAGTTAACATAGAAGTTAAATGTTTTTAGAGTAGAACTGGTAGGATCACAATGGTTGTTGGGTTTTCAGTAAATCACACGCAGGTGGTTAGGGGTTTCATTGACTGAGCTGGGAAAATTGACCTCTGACTACGGAAACTGGACAATAGTAGAGTATGTATCTTACAACATTGAGGTACAACACAAATAATCACACCTTGCATCTAAGCGGGTGGTTTTTCCTTCAACTGTGCTAGAATACGCATTCTTGGGACCCCCTCAGGCCTAAGTCTGGCCTGGGTTCAGGTCTTCAAAAGAGGATGTTTTACTACAAAACAAATGTCAAAAGGCCTTTCTCACTCTTTCATGAAAGAGCATTTAGTGTTTTATATTAAGATTCTTAATATATTAAGAATTCACATAAGTCAAATTAATAGTTATCTTACTCAAGGAAAAACTATAATAGTTTAATTATGACTCTTTATGAACGTCATTAAGACTGCAGTTAAAATTAAATTCTACAACATACAATAGAAATGCAAATAATAAAGGAGGATGATGCATCTATAACTGTTAAAAAATGGGTGCTCCTTGTCCAACCTTTAACCCCTAATCATTTCTAAGAGGCTTAGAAAGGCAAATAGACATTTTAGTTAGCAATCTAGTGTTACTAGCCAAGAAATGGTTCCAGTAAGCGTTAGAAACAAAGTGATAAGGTTGCATTTACTTCACTTCAGATTCAGAAAGAAATTGTTCACCCTAAAACAAATTTTCATTATTATTTACTCACCCTTATATTGACTGTTGTTAAAAAAAGTAAAGAATAATTTTGACAAATCATTGCCCTTTTTTAAAAAAGTAAACATGAAAGTAAAATAGAACTGTGGATAGATATGTTTTGTGAGGTTTTTAACTAAACACCTTTCACTATATTGGTTGTTCACCAATAACCTAAATAACTAAATATGACAAATATTTATGTTTTTTGTATATCATTTTCTAAATGCATTAATGTTTTATGATAGATGTTAAGAGGCCAGGAAATAAGTGGTATTGCCCAGCCCTAAAGACAAGTTCTTTCAAGAATACACACACAAAAGGTTCATTTATTTGGGAAATCTTACCTTCATTTTGATTTACTTCTAGCTCTGCCATTTCATTGCAATCTGACAAAAAAGAAAAGAAGAACACTTTAGAGGAGGAGTTAGAACGTACACATACACCAGTCAAACGTTTTTTAACCGTAAGATTTGTAACGTTTTTAAAGAATTATTTTCTGCTCACCAAGCCTGCATTTATTTGATCCAAAGTACAGCAAAACAGTAATATGCTGATTTGCTGTTTAAGAACTTTTATTAATATTATCATTATTATTATTAATGAATAGAAAGTTCCAAATATTAGCATTTATCTGAAATAAAAACATTTGTAATATTATACAATATACCATTCAAAAGCTTGGAGTCAGTATCATTTTTTGTGATAGAAATTAATATTTTTATTTAGCAAGGATGCTTTAAATTGATCAAAAGACATTTATAATGTTACAAAAGATTTCTATTTGAGACAAATGCTGTTTTTATGCTGTTCTCTATTCAACAAAGATTCTATAATAATAATAATAAAAAATATTTTGAGCAGCAAATATTAAAATATTAGAATGATTTCTGAAGAATCATGTAACTGGAGTAATGATGCTAAAAATTCAGCTTTGAAACCACAGGAATAAATTTTATTTTAAAATATATTCAAATAGACAACAGTTATTTAAAAAAGTACTTCGGATCAAATAAATGCAGGCTTGGAGAGCAGGGAAAGCTTATTTAGAAAAAAAATATTACAAATCTTACTGTTCAAAAATTTTGACTGGTAGTGTATACTGTAGGGCATATAATATAGACATCTATTTTAAAATGACTAACAGCGCACAGCTAAGGTCAAAAGTTGTATAGCTGAATTAGCATTGCATGGTGCCAGAAAATCTGGGTGGTCAAGGGGCACACTGACCTGTTATCTATATATCTTAGCTGTCCAAACTAATGCCCAGTCAGCTGGCAGCCTTGGCCGTTATGCACAGGGTAGATGAATGGACTGGTCAGTATGCCTTTGTGTCGTTTGAGTCACTGGGAGTGAATCCAGACACAGCCTTGGCCAGCACATACTTTGGCCTTGCATATGCACGTTCTAAACGGTAATCTAAACTTCTCTCTACCTATGACATTTTAGTACCAGAACAGTTGAGACAAGGGCTTTCATAGCTGTGAAATCTGATACACTGGCTGCAGAACTGACAAGCCTGCTACAACAGAACTGAAACGCCCAATGCCCTCTCTGCCAGTTTCGCCCTGCTGAGTCACTGCCCCTTTTAGGCCAGTTGGAGAAGGCCTGACATGTCTCATGGGTTTGTTAATAGGACCACTGCAGGGCAATGTTTAATTCAGCAGATTTATAACAACTTCAATCAGAAGTTTTACTTTCTAAAAACAGGGTTCGTACAGATGCTATAAATTGAAATTCCAGGACTTTGAAGGACTTTTCAAGCACTACTTTTTTTATTTTTAAGGACTTCAATCAGAGATGTCACTTATCAAACAATGTCTTCTCTTTCAAATTAAAATTAAGTTAATTTTCTTACATTTTTATTTGAGTAAACTTTCTTTTTCTTTGTTTTACAGTGTTTTATAACTGTACTGCCTTAATAGTTTCATGTTTTCTACTGAAAAAAAGATTAGTGAAACCACTCCTGATCTGAATCAAATGATTTGCGAACCCACTCCAAAGTTCCAATGTGAAGCAAAACATTCACAAACCTGCTCCGAAGTTTTGATCTAAATCAAATGATTCACGTTACGCGCTCCAAAGTCCCGATCGGAATCAAAAGATTCACAATACGTGCTCCAAAGTCCCGATCTGAATCAAATGATTCACAATACACTTCCAAAGTCCCATTTTGAATCAAATGATTCATGATACATGCTCGAAAGTCCTGATCTGAATCAAATAATTTATGATATGCACTCCAAAGTCCCGATCTGAATCAAATGATTCACTATACATGCATCAAAGTCCCGATCTGAATCAAATGATTCACGATATATACTTCAAAGTCCGATCTGAATCAAATGATTCACGATATATACTTCAAAGTCCGATCTGAATCAAATAATTCATGATATGCCTTAATAGTTTCATGTTTTCTACTGAAAAAAAGATTAGTGAAACCACTCCTGACCTGAATCAAATAATTTGCGAACCCACTCCAAAGTTCCAATGTGAAGCAAAAGATTCACAAACCTGCTCTGAAGTTTTGATCTAAATCAAATGATTCACAATATGTGCTCCAAAGTCCCGATCTGAATCAAATGATTCACGATACATGCTTCAAAGTCCCGATCTGAATCAAATGATTCACGATACATGCTTCAAAGTCCAATCTGAATCAAATGATTCACAATACATGCTCCAAAGTCCCGATCTGAATCAAATGATTCATGATACATGCTTCAAAATCCTGATCTGAATCAAATGATTCACTATACATGCTTCAAAGTCCGATCTGAATCAAATGATTCACAATAAACTTCCAAAGTCCCAATTTGAATCAAATGATTCATGATACATGCTCGAAAGTCCTGATCTGAATCAAATAATTTATGATATGCACTCCAAAGTCCCGATCTGAATCAAATGATTCACTATACATGCATCAAAGTCCGATCTGAATTAAATGATTCACTATACATGCATCAAAGTCCCGATCTGAATCAAATGATTCACGATACATGTCCGAAGTCCCAATCTGAATCAAATGATTCACGGTAAGCACTCCGAAGTCCCAATCTAAATCAAAAGATTTGCCCTATGTAATCCAATTGGAGCACTTCGAAACAGTGAATCATTATTCATTATTAACAGTTTAACAGATTTGAAGTTTCAAAAAAGTTGCACCCATCACTACGTGCTTTTTAAAATTGTTACAAGCAATGTTGAAATTTAAAAATAATTGTCTCTTTTAATTGGATTTGTTTTTTTGCTAGTGAATTGCTTGACATGAATGACTGAAGTCACAAGATTGAATCAATCGGAGCGGTTCCAGTGTAAATGACTCAATTGATTCAGTTCATCTATTCCTCTTTTCGCTTCTTCAGCCATGTTTACACTGTACTGTCAGTACTACTACTGGCTAAGCTTGCTAGTTTTATGTTTTATTAGTTTTTTTCTTGTTTTACTAGTTTTATTAACTGAAATAAGCGAGAAAAGTATTTTGTTTTTTGAATTGCGTGATTTTGCATGAAAAGATATTGAAGATATATAAAAAATTAAAACACTTATTTCATAGATACATTGTCTTTCAATAATTCGCACACTTTTCAAATACCTCTTCAGGAATATTTTTATTTTTTAAGGTTTAAATTTCCAAAAGCCAATTCAAGTACTTCAAGCACTTTAAGCACCTTGTATGAAACCTGTAAAAAGACTACGAAAGAACACCTTAAAAACCCACAAACATAAGCCTATTTATTATATGCGATATTAGACTACATTAACTGCTACTTACAGTGGAAAAAAGATTTTTACAAGAAAATATAGTTTCAGTTTTTCTACTGTATTAATTTAAAGTAAAGCAAAGTAATTCATTTCTAAAGTGTTAATTTCCATTTAAAAAAAGAAAAAAAAAAAAAAATTCTGACCCCAAACTTTGAATGGTAGTGTATACTGTTAAGATTTCTATTTTTAAAAAATGCTGTTCTTTTATCATTAAAGAGTCTTAATATCCAGTTCCAAAACATTACATTTTGAAGCATATTAAAATAGAAAACAACTATTTTAAACTGCAATCATATTTTACAATATTAATGTTTTTTTCTGTATTTGTAAATAAATAAATACAGCCTTGATGAGCAAAAAAGACTTCTTTAAAAAACATTAAAAATCCTACTGACACCAAGGATATAAATATGCAAAAAAGTGTAGTAGGAGCATTTTTACTCTCTAAATGTACAGATTTTTTAAACACATTATTATAAGAAATGCAGCTAAAATGCTTTAAAACATGCATGCATAAAGATTTCATTTTAAATGTTTGCAACAACAGTATTTAATTTTGGGTCACAAAGGTCGATGTTAGACCTCTAAGCCTATTGCACTTGTTTTCACAGGTTGAATAGAGGACTTAGAAGTATTTACTTGAAATACGCAAAGTGGCACATTACATAATCAGATCAGCGTGGTGCTTGTTGAAAAGATAAAATTTTAACAAAGCAGCATTTGTGTCTAATCATAGTTATTATACTACTTTCATTTAAATTTGTGCAAAATAGGAATTAACTGAGGCATATTCCCCTCAATGTATACGGAAACCACATCAAATAGCATCTTTCACCAACTCTTAAACAGAGATAAACAAAACCTTAGATTGTTGTTACTGTAGAATGTTGCATAATAATGCAACACAAATTCCCACATCTCAGAATGCAAACACAGCAATGCTGCATTCTTAAATAGCAAAGTTCAATTTGTAGAGCTTAAAAACTCTGAAAGGGCATTTATCACCCGGTCTGAACAGGTGCCTCATTGCCAAAGTTTATAGTAAATAATACTAATTTTAAAACATTTAGAATCAAAACAGTTACATAATAGCAGATGTTCTATATAACTGTGCCTTTAAGATGTCTGAGAAAAATCTCAAATGCATTCACCTCTGACACTTCCTGTCAACATCCATTAAGCCGCTGGGAGAGCCAGCTTAAGACTCTTGAAATGGTTTCACTGGCTTTTTGCCATTATCTAATGCTATGTTACCAAATGCAAGCATACCTAAACTTTCAACCAATCACAAACTGACTGCAAATCAAAAGTTGGGATTGTATTTTGATGATCATATCAGTGTGCTGATTAGTAATACTATTAGGATTTGATATTTAATGTTGTAAACAAAAACAAAAAAAAAGTTTATTAGGTCAATATTGTGCAAATACTAAACAATTGCATAACAGTAAAACTGCTTTCAATAGTTCACTGAAATCCCCACACAGTTGCCAGCTCTCCTCTGAGTCAGACTGAATGTGGTACAGTCAAATAATTACCGGTAAAAATAAAGTGTTGTTCCGAGCCACCAGATAGACTCAATAAAAAGTTGTCTGATTGTTTTACTGCCGTAGTATTTCCTTGATTAAATTAAAGGCATGCAAGATAACACCACGAGGCTGGCTTCAGCTAACAATGACTCATCTTCTATACTGCTATCAGCTGGAAATATCCGACTGATGCAATACTGACAAGCCTATGTAGCTTTACAGCTGTGAACTGTAATGCTATTACTCCTGAAATGTAAGTGAGTACATTTAGGGGCATCTGTGGCCTAATGGTTAGGGAGTCGGACTTGTAACCGAAAGGTTGCAGGTTTGAGTCCCAGGTCTGGCAGGGATTGTCGGTGGGAAGAGTGATTAATCAGCGCTCTCTCCACCCTCAATACACAACTGAGGTGAGACCCTTGAGCAAGGCACTGAACCCCCCAACTGCTCCCCGGGCGCCGCAGCGATAGCAATATGGCTGCCCACTGCTCCGGGTGTGTGTTCACTACTGTGTGTGTGCACTTGGATGGGTTAAATGCAGAGCACAAATTCCGAGTATGGGTCACCATACTTGGCCACATGTCACGTCACTTTTTTTTTTTAATTTACTCAATCCACTATGATTTGATAATACCCGTGATGACCCGTGTCAGCCTCAGACGGCACGCCAGCATGATGCACAAGTTTATCAGTCCACAGGGGAGCAAAGTTTACCTGTTTAAAGCGAGCACTTCAGAGGAAGAACGAGTCAATGAAGTCTGCAGGGTTCATTTCATCAAATCTCTGAAAGATAACAAAGGAGTTAGTAGTAAGTAAACATAGATATCAAGCGCAATTATATATTCTGCTTGTTTTGTCCACATGCAGAGAAATATACTAAAGATAAACTGCCATACTGCTTATTCATTCTTACTTTAATAGAGGATGCTGTACAATATTTAAAAAGTAATAGTTCACCAAAAAAACGGAATATTAATTTGTTGAATATTCAAATCATTTCAAACCTATACCTATATTCTTCTGTGGAACACAAAAGAAGAATTTTGAAGAAGGTTTCTACTGCTTTTGTCCATAGAATAAAAATGTGTGTGTGTGTGTGTGTGTGTGTATATATACACACACACACACACACACACAAGTCAAGTCAAGTTTGTTATTTTGTCAAGTTAAAGTACACATTTTTTTTGTGAATAATGTGTTTCATTTATATCCTCAGTTAAAATGTTAACTCTGACATCCATAAAGTATCATTTATTTACTATTGAAACAAAGACTAATCAAAGTGCTTAACTATTTTTTTTTTTTTTTTTTTATATATAGCCACTAGGCTTCAGTTTACATCACAAGCTGCTTATCAGGAATGGACACTGCCAGTCAAAAGTTTTTTAATGTTTTTAAAGAAGTCTCTTCTGCTCACCAAGCCTGCATTTAACTGTGAAATATTTTTACTATTTAAATTAAATGTTTTCTTTTTGAATATATTTTAAAATGTAATTTATTCCTGTGATTTCAAAGCTGAATTTTCAGCATAATTACTCCAGTCTTTAGTGTCACATGATCTTTCAAAAATCACTCTTATATGTTTTGAGCAAATCAGAATATTATAATGATTTATGAAGGATCATGTGACTGGAGTAATGATACAAAAACTGTAAAATCTTTGAAATTACAGAAATAAATTACATTTTAAAATAGATTCTAAGGTATTATTTGAAATAGTAAAAATATCAAAACATTTTACTGTTTTTGCTGTACTTTGGAGCAAATAAATGCAGGCTTGGTGAACAATTTAAAAGTCTTACTGTTCAAAAACTTTTGACTGATAGTGTACGTAGCATTAGAGTGAGGCATTTTATTGGGCATTTTAGAAATGATTGTAAATATTAAATGCATATACTGTGTTTGTATACTGCACCAGCTCATTTTAATAAGTTTAATGTAGTAATAATAATATTAATATATTATAATAAATTAATAATAAATTCAATAACCCATGAGCATGTTTGGTTTGTATTAGGTGTAAACAGCAGCCTAGCAAAGAAAATACTCAACTGATACATGTCTGAAGCAGGGTGGCTGGTAAAAAGAGGCTTGGATGGCAACAATGAGTTACTATATCAACCGCCTGGAGTATCAATAGTGGATACTGTGTCTGGAAATATGAATTACTAAGGTAATTTTATCTAAGAAGCTCAGGTGTGATGTGTACTTACATTCAATACATCACTTGCTACTGTTCATTACAGAGCCTGTTCAGTAGGGATCTTTGTGAGCCTTCAATTCCACAGATTCTTCATTATAATTCACAAGTCTTCATGTGCAGACTGGTAATCCAATGACTTTCAATCCCTCGGGACCTGGAGGCCCACTTTGATTGATTGAGTGGGGTTTGCAGGCAGCATTTAATCTCACCGTAATTTAAAAGGGGCATTAGAAAGGGGGCAGTCAGAAATATATGGGCCTATAGTAAACATGCAACCCTTTTATAGATTTTCCCAGGGCTCCTTTGCTACGTGCAACCATTTTGTTTGGGTAACGTGCCATTTTTCTTGACTTCAACAAGGATTCTGTAATACATGCCTTCTTTATTTAATTCTGAACGGGAAGCTTTATCTCCATGGAGCATCATCAGGTTCTCTGCGGATTCCTTTAGACTTCCTGGTAAAATGACAGTGAATGGTAAGGGTGGTACAGAAAGTTGTAACTCAAAGTTACTAAAGAGATCCATCCTACGTGACATTAAGTAGTTAGTTGCCGCTCTCCTAAAAACGTAGCCCTGGATACAATGTTTTCTACTGGCTG
This sequence comes from Cirrhinus molitorella, assembly GCA_033026305.1. Taxonomy (NCBI): domain Eukaryota; kingdom Metazoa; phylum Chordata; class Actinopteri; order Cypriniformes; family Cyprinidae; genus Cirrhinus; species Cirrhinus molitorella. Next base: position 31,330,219 of record CM065130.1, read on the forward strand.
TTGCAATTGTAAAGAGTTTTTATAGCATCTGACTGCGGATAGGTGAGGATATATAGTCACTAACAAACACAACATTGCAAACAAATTAACTCTAAAAAATAATTAAAGGGATAGTTCATCAAAAATAAAAATAATAATAATTCTGTCATTTATTACTCACCCTCATGTCGTTTCAAACCCGTAAGACCTTTGTTCATCTTCGGAGCACAAATTAAAATATTTTTGATGAAATCCGAGAGTTTTCTGACCTCAAATAGACAGCAATGCAACTGACACGCTCAAGGCCCAGAAAGGTAGTAAGGACATCGATAAAATAATCCATGAGGGTGAAAAATTAATGACAGAATTTTTGGTTGAACTAAACCTTTAATCTACTAAATTCCAACTTAATTTAATGAATAAAGCATGCAAAAATATGTCAAAATAAAAAAAAAAAACTGTACCTTGCAAAAGTATTCATACCCCTTCATGTTTTTCTATATACCATAATGAATAACGTCAAAGCAAAAACAGAAATGTCACAACTTTGCAAATGTATTAAAAAATAAAAAACCTGAAACAAGTACATTGCATAAGTATTGTACCCTTAACTCAGAACTTAGCTGAAGCAATTTTACAGCCTCAAGTCTTTTTAGGTATGATGTGACAAACTTTGCACATCAGCTTTTGGCAATTATCTGCCATTTTTCTCCTCACCTCTTCACCCCTCAAGCTCTGTCAGGTTGGATGGGGTCTGGCAGACATTTTCAGGTTTCTCCAGAAATATTTGACTGGGTTCAAGCCCAGGCTGGAGTGGAGTTTTCCTTTAAGGCTATCTTAATAAATAAAAATACAAAATCATAAACAGCCCCACAGCATGAGGTATTATTTTGGTATGGTACTCTGCAGGTGATGAGCAGTGCCTGGTTTCCTTCAAACGTGAAACTTGAAATTGAGGTTCATCAGACCAGAGAATCTTGTTTCTCACAGTCTGAGGGTCCTTTAGGTTCTGTAAGTTTCTTCTATCTCCACATATGATCATGGAGCTCAACTAGAGTGACCATCAGCTTCTTGGTGACCAGTTTAACCACAGCCCTTGTCCATCAATTGCTCAGTTTGGCCAGGAAGCCAGCTCTAGGAAGAGTCCTGGTTGTTTCAAACCATTAAGGGTAATGAAGACTACATTCTTCTTTGAACCTTTAATGCAGCAGAATTTTTTCTAAACTCTTCCAGATCTGTGCCATGCAAAAATTCTGTTTCTGAACTCTACAGGCTGTTCTTTTGAGCTTAAAGCTTGGTTTTTGCTCTGATATGCATTTTCAGCTGTTAGACCTTTTTTGAGAGGTGTGTGCCATTCCAAATCATACCCATTCAACTAAATGTTCCACAGGTTAACTTCACTTAATGTGTAGTAACATCTATAAGCAATATGAATACTCCGGAGCAAAATTTCAGCTGTCCCAGATAGGTTTGAATACTTATGCAATGGAATCATTTACGTTTTTTATTTTTACTAAATTTGCAAACATGTTAAAAACTTGTTTTTGTCATTTAAAGCAGTTTAACATAAGGCAGCAACATAACAAAACATGAAAAAAATGAATACTTTTGCAAGGCACTGTATATATTTGGATACTAAAGTGTTTAAAAACAAAAATATATAATCTCAAGCTGAGCTAATCATTGTCTGTGCTTGTATTTATTTGCTGACTTTTCAATCAATTCATACATTTATTCTTTTTATTTATTTAATGGCCAATTATTGCTAGGCCCTATTCAATGCCTGATATGTGGTACAGCACTGTCTGTGTCAACAGGCCTAAATATTTTACCCACTGAAAAAAAAAAAAAAAAAAAAAATTAAATGAAAAATTTTACCCACTGGAAAAAAATGTAAAGAAAACAATAAGGATTTGTAGTTTAAAAGTTTAGGATGAACATATGTCTTTTATTCAGTAAGGTTATATTCAATTGTTCAAACAGGACATTTACAATGTTTCAGAAAGTTTACATTTGCTATTTCTGAACTTTCTATTTATCAAAGAATCCTAAAATAAAAAAAGAGATCACAATTTCAAGTTGTGGCAGTGTTTAGATGCTGGAATAATGTAATATATTACTTTAAATGACTTTAACTGTAATAATATCTTACAATGTTACAATTTTTAGTGTATTTTGACCAAAAACAAATACAAAATGCAGCACTGGTGAACATAAAGCTCTTTCAAAAACATAAAAACACCTTACCAGTCACAAACGTTTGAGTGGTAGTGTACTGTTCAAAAGGAAGATAATCTTTTTGGCCCCACTGTATGTCTTTAATGATTTAAATAAAACTGAATAAGCAAAAGTGATGAGGAAATAGTGAGAGACCACTGAACCTAGTCATGCTTCATCCCCTTTGACATTCATTATGTCCAATTAAGCATCTGCCACTCCAGTTTTTCCTATAAAAACAGGCTGTCAGCCAAAGTTAAGCCAAACCAGCAGAGCATCAGAGTACTGTCCTGCCTCAGTCGAAAGAACACTTCATAGTCCAAACAACTTGGTTTTCTTAAAAGCACACAGACAGACTATACAAATGTACAAAAAAATAGCTGTATTTTCCATTCAGTTGATTGAGAATTTGAATTCCACGTATTCGTCTATATGTTTCGTCCAGCTGTTGAGTATAATTCAAAATGCTCGTCAAAGTGGCTAATAGACCAGAGTTTTCATCAGAGCAGTTTGACAGAGAAAAAATCCACAACTCCAACCTTTTAGACAGGCCAAGGATAAATGTGAGCATTTATAAGCTTTAACTACGAGTATATTAGCATTCCACTAGTAAACCAAATGCTTCTGTGACATGTTTTGAAAGCATGTGGATATACCAGAAAATATAGGTCAGGTTTATGACTGCAGAGTAGTCAGTGATTATACAGGAAGTGACATATTTTATCATTTGAGTCATCAAGTGTCACCGTCTCTCTGTGTGGGAAGTTAGTCTTTCATTAGAACTGGCTTTGAATAGGTGTGTGTTTGTGTTTGCAATCAGGAGCTGACCGGTTTAGATTTACAAGCATGTGATGCTGAGGTGTAACACTTGTGTGCCACCTATCACATCTCTTTTTCTTTTACTCTCCTTGTGTTACAACCCCCACTGTTCCTGCTATCTTACCATCACAGTCTCCTATTCAGCCTTTCAGTCGTAAATCGTTTCTCATGATGGCCCCCTCCTTGGACAATGACAGATCTAGGCTGTTAAGAATCGAAGCTTCAAGGTTATTTAATTTTATCTGAAAGCAAATGAAAAATTGCTGTGGCTGGTCAGTGTATTTTTTATATTTTCACAATTTTTAATCTTATTGTCTCAAATATGTAAAAATTTTTAGTCTTGTAATCAATATAAAGGTTTTAAAACATGCAAATACAATCAAAATAATTAACTAAAAATACTACAATACATTTGGATTCATTTGATATTATGTATTATATAATACGTTTCAAATATAAATAGTTTATTATTATTATTATTCATTAAAATTGCATGTGTAATATTCATAAGATTGATCAAAATACTGAATGTAAAATAATCATGAAATAATAATAAAAGCAGATTTATTTATTATTTTATTTTATTTTATTAAAGCAATAATTATAAAGGATTATCAAAATGCTATGTATAATACAAATGATAAAATATTGACCAAAATGTTGATTTATTTTATTAAGCTACTTAATTCTATCAATTAAAATTGCATTTGCAATAATCACAAAACATTTTTAATAAACTTTAAATAGATAGATGATAGATAAAGATAGATGATATCTAGATAAAAATCATGATTAATATTACCAATCTATTTAATTGTATCCAATTAAAATTGCATTTGCAATAATCATAAAAAAGCTTTAATAAAATTTAAATACACAGATAAACAGATAGATTAATAAATAAATAAATAAATAAATAGAAATGTTGATTAATATTATCAATCTACTTAATTTTATCCATTAAAATTGCATTTGCAAAAATCATAAAAACATTTTTAAATAACATTTAAATACATATATAGATAAATAAATAAATAGAAATGTTGATTAATATTATCCATCTATTTAATTGTATCCATTGAAGTTGCATTTGCATTAATCATAAAAAAGATTTTTTTAGATAAAATTTAAATAGATAAATAGACAAATAAATAAATAAAAATGTTGATTATTATAATAAATCTTTTTCATTTTATCAAATAAAATTAAATAGAGAGACTGAAAAACAGACAAATTAATAAAAATGTTGATTAATATTATCAAATCTTTTTAATTTTATACATTAAACTTGCATTTGCAAAAATCATAAAAATGTTTCAATAAAATAGACAGATAAATAGATATATAAATAAATAGAAATGTTGATTAATATTATCAATCTTTTTTATTTTATCTATTAATATTGCATTTGCATTATTCCTAAAAATATTTAAAAAAAATATATATATATTTAAATAGATAAAAAGACAAATAAATAAATAAAAATGTTGATTATTATAATAAATCTTTTTCGTTTCATCAAATAAAATTACATTTGCAATAATCATAAAACAAATTTTTAAATAACATTTAAAAATTTAAAAACATAGGTAATTAAAACAAAACAAAAACATATTATATACAATATTTGTGCTAAGAAAATAAATGACACTTTAAATCATAAAGTTAGTTTTCTAAGCAATCAGGCCTACACTTTTCCCCCTTAGGGAGTCAAGCACAATTCACATTTTCTTCCAAAAGAATAAAAAAAATCTAATATTGCTATTATTATGATTTCACTTCCATTAGCTGGTTTCTCTTTTCCTTTCACAGTTTCTGAGTACAGTATTTGTGTCTGTCTGCCTCTTTCTTTCTCTTTTATACTCTATCACTCACACACACAATCTTTCTTTCTACATAAACCTAATTCCTATTACTGGGGAAGTGAATACGCTCTCGCTGACACATACACACCCTGAAAACCAAACCCACTAGATGTGTGCGTGTCTGTGAGCATGCACGTCTGCCATCCGACGGCACGTCCCTCCTCTGCCATCTCACATCTATTTGTTTAAACATGAATTTGAATGAAACTGCAGTGCAGCTTCTGAAGTGCTAACCACAACCTGTTATGACGGTTAATCCTGCCTTATAAAGCCATGGAAAAAAATTTAATGGCCTCGCAGCATCAGCCCAGCTTCAGTCAAAATCAGCTGAATGGAAACGATGATGTTCTCTGGAAGCATCACATACTGTATCGTTCTGCTTTTTTAAACCTTTTGTTATTGGGAGAGCCAGCAGTTTTAAGCTGCTACTACGGCTTTAGTTTCTGAAGCTGTACTGACTATACAAGAGAGCAGTAACTATGCAAGTCCAGGTTCTGCATTTAATTTTATGTGTGTGGTTTTCACATGCACATACATGTCTATTTTAGTTGCTTTGTTTTCAATGAAACCGCATACGGTAACATACAGTGCAGTAACATAACATTGGTTGAGAGAACGGCTAGAAAGTGCAGAGCTGTTAAAGTAGTAAATTTAACCAAAAATTACTGACTTTCTTCTGTGCAAAACAGGAGGAGAGATTCTAAAGATGATGCTGGTTGCACTTTTCCATGCAATTCCTGAAGTTTTCAGCTTTCTGTGTCTTCAGGAGACACAAAACATATTAAAAAGTGTCACAAAAGCAGTCTATACAACTTTATTTTTGAAATAACTAAATGCTTGAATTATGTTTTCTTGACCAATAATAATAATATTTTGCCAATGTATGCTTACAGCAGCCAATAAAATAAAAAATAAAAAAGTTTGGCTACACAAAGTTAAAACAAGAGTTTTTTTTTATTATATTTTTTATTGATGTTTGATTTTTTCTTATGTTATTATAAAATTGTATTATATTTATATTTTTTTGATACATTTTGATATTTTGTTGTATTTTTCCATGCAATTCCTGAGGTTTTCAGCCTAAAAAGGACACAAAACGTTAAAACGTGTCACAAAAGCAGTCCATACAACTTCATATGAGAACATTTATTTTTGAATTAAATAAATCCTTGAATTAAGCTCTCTTGACAAATTATATATATATATATATATATATATATATTTTTAACAATTACAGCAACCAATAAAGAATTTGAAATCTTATCTGAAAAAGTATGGCTACACAAAACCACAATTAAATTTTTTTATTATTGATGTTTGATTTATATATTTTTGTAAATTTTCATGCAATTCCTGAGGATTTCAGCCTACAACATTCATTTTTGAATGAACTAAATGCTTGAATTAAGCTATCTTGACATATAATAATAGCCGCCAATAAAGAATTTGAAAATAGTGCTGTCAAACGATTAATCGCGATTAATCGCATCCAAAATAAAAGTTTATGTTTACATACTATATGTCTGTGTACTTTGTATATTTATTATGTATATATAAATACACACACTTGCATGTAAAAATTAAGGAAAAATATTTTAGATTTATATCTAAAATATGTATATTTATTTATAATCTAAATTGTATACAGGTGTAAATATATAATCTATATATATATATATATATTAAATACATACATGTATGTGTTTGAATTTATATGGACATAATTAATATACAGAGTAAACACACATATAGTATGTAAACATAAACTTTTATTTTGGAGGCGATTAATCGCAATTAATCGTTTGACAGCCCTATTTGAAAATATTTTCCGAAAAAGTATGACTAAGCTAACACAAAAGTGTTTAATAATTAAATTTTTTTACTGATGGTTTTTTTTTATGATTTTTTCTTATTATACAAAATGTTATTATAATAAATGTTGTTTTTTTTATATTTTTCTGACACAATTCCTAAGGTTTTCAGCCTAAAAAAAGACACAAAACATGTTAAAAAGTGTCACAAAAGCAGTCCATACAGTACCAGTAACTTTATATGAGAACATTCATTTTTGAACTAAATGCTTGAATTAAGCTTTCTTGACAAATAATGATAATAATAATACTAAAAATAATATTTTGCCAATGATTACAGCAGCTAATAAAGAATTTGAAAATCTTTACAGAAAAAGTATGGCTACACAAAGCTAAAAGAAATATGATTTTTATTTAATATACTTTTTACTGACATTAGATTTTTTTTTATTATATTATAACATTTAATTTTATTCACATTTTTTGCTATATTTTTGTTTTTGTTTTTTTTACTAAACAATTAAAATTTGAATTTATAGTTTTGATGACTTATTAAGTTAAAATTAAGTATTAAAAGTAATAAAAGTAACATCTAAAAAGAAAGATATTAAAAGTAATCTCATATTATTGCAATTTTAGAGCAGAATAAGCTACACAAAACTTAAATCTGTACCAGAACTTTGAATAGTTTTTTTTTTCCTGTGATTGAAGGGTCCTAAAGTTGTATCATCATAAGTCTGCAAAACGGATGCACGACTTTCTTTCAGTGTTTACCATAAAGGTTGTCTAAGGCCACAGTCACACTTCTGAAACTGAAAACGAAGAACTCAGGATGTAGAAATGCAAAACTTACAACCACCATAGGGGAAATGTGCAGTGTGGTATGTTATACAGTGTGCTAGACTGCACTAGCACAAACTGCCTGGTACTGGTAAAAGTTAGAATCACCAGCTGACAAATAGATTCACTCGTAAGGCCTGGATAGGTTTTTTTACTTTCGAGCACACAAACACAAATCCAAAAACAAATGCAAAGCTCATCTGAATGTCTCCAAGACGTCACATTCAGAACAGCAGCCAAGCGACCAAATCAAAAGACCCCATGAAGGCTTTGATAACATTCAGTGAGTGTTAGTATTTGCTCAATGGTCCTTGCAGAACCTTGGAGAGTGTGAATGCCTTAATTCTTTAAAAATGTGGTAACTGTGGAAACTGCATAGCCAGACAAACACAGCTCATCACTGACCAGTTCATATTACACAATTTAAGTCTCACACAAATTCTTCTCACTCTTTGTTTAGTAGTAACACAGTGTTTTTTTGTTCAGTGGGTAAAATCATGCCAAGTCTGCAGTGTGGGCAGACTGGCTCCACAGGTACAGCAGGATCTCTTTCTCACTAATGTCCTCTGCCAGGTACTTCATTTTTTTCTCAGTAATTGAATTTGAGTTTAAAGTCATTCAATCTTTTACTAAGTGTTGCATAACAATATGAAATCAGTTACAATTCTTAAACATTTGAATAAAAATTCAAACTAAATTTGAATATGGGGTCAACACAAGGGTCAACATCTGGTTCAAAAAGATGGACAGACACATCCATCTCTCAGATCTTATCATGCATGTGAACACCAAATCCCATGTGGAAATGGGCTCTTTTGAAGACCATTAATTTCCATTCAAGTTACAAGAAAAAGGGAACAATCTTCTCATGTCAGACTAAATATCCTGACTGCAAAGGTCACAAGTCAGTCACGTAACTAGACAAATAAACAAGTAACAATGAGAGAGGAATACTGACAACTTTTATCTAAATATACAACCTCAGTGACAATACAAATCAAAGCACCATCCACACTTCCTTTGAGAGAGACTCACTTGCAATTCTGAGAAAAAGGAGGAAAAATGATCTCAAATGCAATATTATATTATATGTATTGCAGTGTATATGGACTTTTACTTTAATGCTATTTTTGTGTTAGATGACGGGAACTAACTGCTGTATTTGTGATATGAAGAGTGTATTGTTTTTTTTTTTTACAAACAAACATACACACCAGAGAAATTAACAAGGGCCTGTAACAAAAACGGCACCAAAATTAACAAAAATGTCCATAAATTTAAGGCAAAGGGGGAAAATGCCCCTGCATGCGCAATTAAACAACATATCACGGCTGTCGTGATTAAAATGAAATGTGAAAATGAATGAAAAGTGTTAATTCATGGGATTACATTTAGATTCGTTCACAGTACATCAGACTGCTTTTAAGCACTGTTTTGTGCAGCGTTGAGCCTTAGAACGAATCAAACGCATTTCTGTTAGACTTAGGAATGCAATGGCCAATCAGAGGCACTTAGATTAGTCAGCGCTGAAAACGCCAGAGCTGTTGATGCAAATTCCCTCATCATAAACAACACAGTGCAGATACAATGTAAATAAAAGTTTAATTTCATAGCTTCAGTGATTATAATGCAATATATATATACATATACATATATATTGTTAAAGTTAGTCAGTAGTTCATCTCTTCTCTACAGAGTTCATCTCAGTCGACAGGAAGTGGTTAAGTCAGTGACGTTAGAAGAAAAGCAGTTTTCTCTCTTGGTTAAATGTGGCATTTTAAAGTGTTACTCAGTTACATAGCGCACCTAGGTGGAGAAACATACACACAGAATTAAATAAGTCTCATTTTTTTGGCAATTTTCATTTTTGTTATTATAATATTGCTAAAAAAGCTACAATATAAAAATCCAAATTTAACCGAAATACTTCAACAAAATAATTTAACCGTTTTTTTTTTTTTTTACATTATCCACATCAGTGAGGGGGTTGATAAAAGTTTTTTTCCAGGCAATACATTTTTTTTTTTTTATAATATAGACTGTCAAAAACATTAAGCTTTTGAAATATTTTTACTATTTAAAATAACTGTTTTCTATTTTGATTTTTGTTTAATGTAATTTATGTATTCCTGCGATTAAAGCAAAAATTTTCAGCATCATTACTCCAGCATTTAGTGCCACATGATCCTTCAGAAGCATTCTAATATGCTGATTTGCTGTTCAAGAAATGATAAAAATTAATACTTTTATTTAGCAAGGATGCTTTAAATTGATCAAAAGTGATGATAAAGACAAATGATGAAACAAAAAAAATCTACTCAGCTGTTTTCAGCAAAATAATAATAATAAATGTTTTTTGAGCAGCAAATCAGAATATTAGAATGATTTCTGAAGGATCATGTGACACAGAAGACTGGAGTAATGACGCTGAAAATTCAGCTTTGAAATCACAGGAATAAATTACATTGTAAAATATATTCAAATAAAAAAACAGTTATTTCAAAATTTGACTGTTTTTGCTGTACTTTGGATCAAATAAATGCCGGCTTGGGGAGCAGAAGAGGCTTTTTATATATATATACATATATATATATATATATATAAATCTGTGTAAATATCTACCACTACAGCCAACTACATATGTCAGTTACTGTATGAAGTTTTTGTCAAGTATGAGAACTAAAAAGGACCCATGCAAGCCCCCTTGTGGAAGAATGAGTTTTTTGTTCTTTTTTAAACAATGCCTTATTCTGATGAACAGATGTCACGAGAAAAGCTTCAGATCTTCAGATTCCCACAACCTCATCAGCCAGTCTTCAGAGACTTGCCTTTTCATTTCTGACTTGTGTCCTCACTTAACCTCACATCTTTCCTCTGTTGAACGTCTGGTATTTCGCACCAGGCCATTAGAGGGCACAGCGATGCCACGACCATCCCACAATGCCACAGACGGGAGAGGGAGGAGCTTAGCAGTCACTACCAGACTAGAACCTGCCACAATAAAATGCAATGATAGATTACAGTTCAGTTCTGTTTTGCAGAAGACACATGTGCTATAAATAATGGCACTATCAGACCTGTCACAAGCAAGAATGGGAGAAAACATCATTTATCATTACAAAATGTGTTTTAAAATAGAAAAATAAACTACTATATGTGACCTTGGACCACAAAACCAGTCTTAAGTAGCATGGGGTATACTTGTAGCAATAGCCAAAAATACATTGTATGGGTCTAAATGATCAACTTTTCTTTTATGCCAAAAATCATCAGCATAAAGATCATGTTCCATGGAGATAATTCGTAAATGTACTACCATAAATATATCAAAACTTATTCTTTTTTATTAGTAACATGCATTGCTAAAAACTTCATTCGGACATCTTTAAACACGATTTTCTCAATATTTAGATTTTTTGCACCCTCAGATGTTCAAATAGTTGTATCTCAGCCATATATTGTCCTATCCTAACAAACCATACATCAATGGAAAGGTTATTTACACAGCTTTTATTGCTGTAATATTTCAGCATTACATAACTAACCGTCAAGCAATCTGCCATGAATGCATTCAGTGACTGCAGTCTGCATTTGTACTTGGTGACAAGGTCAACAGGAAAATAAAGAACAGCTAATTTCATAATAGGAAAATACTACTAAATGAAAAACAATATATGTATAAGTGTATTTATTTTCAAACTATACAAAAAATCATGCATGTCAATATTCCAACTAACAATCTTACGACAATAGCTCAATATTCAAACTGTAAATCTAATTATGACCACTAGATGGCAGCCATAACATAGTTTAAGTGTTCTTACACTGACCTACTTTTGATATCACACCAGTCTACACATGCCTCCATGCTTAATCAACATACAGAAAAACGATACAAATTTAAAACAGCCTACAATGTGGAAAAGCTTTATGCTAAATAAACAGGTCTTTCATTCAAGATTACAAACGGCAGATCACTTGTATAGCTGTAATCTCATTCAATGCTACATTTCCTCTTTGCTTTGAGGTTAAATAAGGTGATAACACACCAACCTACAGTAAGAACATTTTATAGAGCTCTACTTCCAAAGCTTTAAGCAAACAGTATTTTTTGAAATGTTCAAAATTTTGATTAACAAATTAAACCCTCCATTCTTCTCAATTAAAAGCCTATTGTGTTCCACACAAGCTCATAATGTGGAAAATACTCAAGGGACGTCAAACCATTGCAGGTATTTCTCTATGCTACAACAGGACATCAGCGGCACAGAGGGACTCCGCATAAATATTTAATCTTCTCGCCCATGAATTATGCATATTCTATTACACGCCCACATAATATGATGCTCATGTCAATTTGGAGGTCCATTGCTCTACAGGGTGATGGCTATGAAATCCACCTCTCAGGTGAAATGTGATCTACCGCCGGATGCCTCCGCTTCTCCACAGTGGGGCTTGTGGGAATTACTGTTTTACTGGAAAACAGGTTAAGGCAGTGGGTCACTGTGTCTGGAAGCGGAGTGTCAGGGGAGCTGTTGGGGACCAGATAATTAAGTACCGGTCAAACCAGATAAGTCATATTGCAGATTAATTATTTAGAATAATCCATATGATGCATACAGAGATTTATGAATATCAGACATCTGATACTAGATAGGACATAGGAGATGTGTGAAATTAAAATACAGTGTATGATTAGCACCTAGCAATCATGTTGCTGCGATATATAATACGTGATAAAAAGACAAGGCATGTAATACACTAACTCTTCACATTAGCAACAATGAATTTAATTTTATGTGAAACTGATATTTTGGATCCATCTGCTCTGCCATATAAACCAGAGTTCCACATTTTCTTACGATATATAAAAAGTCCAAAACTTAACGGCTTAGGGTTTTCAAAGCGGACAAAAGTGTAGAAAACATAAGCATTGCTGTGTACATAACTGTATAAAAGTCCCATATTTCCTGGTAATAATATATTGCAGCCTTGCATTTGCAAATACATGGACATGCTAGATATATTCCAGCGGCTTCCACCTCCCCCCCATGATGAGGAACAAACACATGACCACTGACATGAAGGCCAATCACCCTCTGGACCAATCAACACACTCGGAATTAGCCTTTCAACCAATCAGCTTAACCCCAGGGCTCTGAGGACTGTGTTTTACTGTGATCTTTGTGCCCCATTATTTGAATATATTTGCATATATTGCAACCCCATTGCCTACACAGAAGCTTGTGGCCCATAGGATAGAGATAGAGGTTGAGGAAAATTAATCAAAAATGGGATATAAGAAAGATTTTATGCAGATTTTCAGTATTTGGTAATGCTTTAAAATAGATTTAACATTAGATAATGGATTATATACAAAGAACAGCTGTTTTTTATTGATCTTCTAAGTAGAATATTTATTGTTAATTCATGTTCATTCATAATACACTAGCTTATGTTAACAACTAATGCTTTTAATGTGACCCTGGACCACAAAACCAGTCTTAAGTAGCACAGGTATATTTGTAGCAATAGTCAAAAATGTATGTGTCAAAATTATAGATTTTTCTTTCATGCCAAAAATTATAGGATATTAAGATATTTTGTAAATTTTCTACTGTAAATATATCAAAAAAAATTTTTGGATTAGTAATATGCATTGCTAAGAACTTCATCTGGATAATTTTAAAGGCGATTTTCTCAATATTTAGATTTTTTTTTAATCAAAAATGGGATATAAGAAAAAGATTTTATGCTTGATTATTTCAGTATTTGGTAACGCTTTAAAATTAAGGCTCAATTAAACATTAGGTATTGCATTAGATAGACAGGACAGCTATCTTTACAGCATTTATTAACCTAAGTAGAATATTTATTGTTAAATCATGTTCATTCATAATACACTATCTTATGTTATTCTACATAACTCGAAATGTAAAAAAAAAAAAAATCATAACAACTAATGCTTTTATGTACCAAATAGAATCATTATGAAGCATTACCCTTATTTTATATGTGACCCTGGACCACAAAACCAGTCTTAAAGGAACACTCCACTTTTTTTTTTTGAAAATAGGCTCATTTTCCAACTCCTCTAGAGTTAAACAGATGAGTTTTACTGTTTTCAAATCAATTCAGCCGATCTCCGGGTGTGGCGTTAGCACTTTTAGCATAGTTTAGCATAATTAATTGAATTTGATTAGACCATTAGCATCCCGCTCAAAAATGACAGAAGAGTTTCTACATTTTTTCTATTTAAAACTTGACTCTTCTGCAGTTACATCGTGTACTAAGACCGACAGAAAATGAAAAGTTGTGATTAGTCATTTTTGAGCGAGATGCTCAACTCATCTGTTGAACTCTAGGGGAGTTGGAAAATGAGCCAATTTGTAGAGGGTTTCTTTAAGTAGCATCAGCCAAAAATACATTGTATAGGTTAAAATTATCGATTTTTCTTTTATGCCAAAAATCATTAGGATATTAAGTAAAGATCATGTTCCATGAAGATATTTTCTAAATTTCCTTCCATAAATATATCAAAACTTATTTTTTGATTAGTAATATGCATTGCTAAGAACTTCATTTGCACAACTTTAAATGCGATTTTTTTGCACCTTCAGATACCAGATTTTCAAATAGTTGTTTCTCAGACAAATATTGTCCTATCCTAACAAATCATGGATACAATGGGAAACTTACTTATTCAGCTTTCAGATGATGTATAAATCAATTTAAAAAAATTGACCTTTATGACTGGTTTTGTAGTCCAGAGTCACATATAGAAGTCAACAACTACATGACATATTTTAAAAATGTGCACATTATTTTAACCAAAAAGATCATTTTTGATGTCACCGGCCATATGCTACTCACTTGCGTCTTGTAATTTTAGCAGTAAACTTTTCAGCATGCATTTCAAGCGAGCCGCCATGAAATCCAAGAGAGGAATTAAAGCCCTTTGTGTTGCCATGGTGCTGCTAGACTGACAGAACAAGAAGCAGGGGAGGGATTTAGGAAGAAGGGGGAGGGTCATGAGAGCATGCCGTCCTGTGATTGGCTGAGCCGTGTCACATGTGACCTTTGGAATGCTAATGCCTAGATTCCCCCCCTACTTTCTCTCTCTGTGCTCTGCGGTAAAGCTTACAGCACAAACACAACCCAGAAATGGTGTAGGATAGCAGGAAAGCAGGACGTAATCCAATCCTAGGAAGGAAAGGCAAAGCCAAAGCGTAAGGTAGGCATTATTTATGTGCACGTTGTGAGATTCCTTCCTTCTCTTGGTTCCTAAACAAGGTGGGAAGGCATTGGGCAGAGGGAATGTGTTTGTTTTCTTACTGCATGCTTCCAGACCTGTTTCAAAGCCAGCCAGCCCAGATCTGACAGCTCGAGGGACGACAGTGTGGATGTGAGGGCACTGGCCTGGTGTTAGACAAAATACACTTTTGTTAAGACAGCAGTCCTACCATTCTTGTGTATAAAGATTATTTACTTTAAATGAACTCCAAATCTAAAGGATGGTAGTAATATTATCAACCAGGATCAAGAATTGGTTACAAAAGGATACTGCTTTAAAGGTCAGTCCTTCATGCCAAGTGTGCATCTGAAAGAGTCACGTCCGGGGTCAGGGCCGGGTCATTGTGCCCTTGGCCTTCCATGTGACCCACATTAGGCCAGATTATATAGAATGGATACCATGTGAATGAGTGCGCCAGACCACAGTGCAATTGGATGATTGTGTGCATGTGCGTGTGTGCGTACGCTTCTCTTTAGTACTTCCAAGTTGGTGATTCAGCCAAATAACAACACAGCTGGATTAGAACGAGAGGCGCAAATCACTCCAACCCAGATCCTGCGACAAAAAAAAACAAAAAACTTCTGCATCGTATTAAATCCAGAATGTTCTGATCTCCAGATTCCCAAACATGCTAAATTCCATTCTGCTTCATGGAATTATCACGCTGCCACTTAGTTCAGGTTGTTTGCCTTTAAAACAAACATGCACATTTTGATCACTTCCTTGATAACTTATGGTAGGTGTGTTTTTGTTGTCGCAGTGAATGAACCAGTTTCACATGGTGCAAAGCTTCTCGTCCTACTTGTATATTGACATCACTTGCCTCAGCGTTTCCATCCGTCTCTGACTGGACAGTTTTATTTAAAGGGATAGTTCACCCAAACATATAAAGTCTGTCATTTATTACTCACCCTCATGACTTTCCAATCCAGTGAGACCTGAAGACAAATTAAGAGAGCTTTCTGACTCTGTATAGAAAGCAACACAACTACTCAAGGCCCAGAAAGGTGGTAAGGACATTGTAAAAATAGTCCTCTTGTAAATATGCGGCAAAGACTGACACAGAAGAGAACAAATTGTTGAGTGGTTCTTTTATTTTTTTTTTGTGCATAAAAAGGTTGAATCACTGATGTCACATGGACATACTTTTTTGTGTGCAAAGATAAATACTTTTTTGTGTGCAAAGATAAAAATAATGATTTATTCAAGAATTTCTTCAAAAATATCTTAATTTGTGTTCTAAAGATTAGTAAAGGTCTTTTTTGGGGTGAACCATCCCTTTAATTTGGCTTTCTACAGTAAATTAATAATGTTATATGTACATTCTTGCAATGGTGAGAAATTGCACTTTTAGTTATAAAAATAAGTAAATGTTGCTCCAGGCAGCTCTTTTTAAAAGTCCTACTTTAGATGCCGGTATTCATACCTTTGAATTGAAATTGTCTTTCCAAAGAAGTATTTTTTTTGTTGTTACAAACTCTTAGCCAATGATTTTGGCAGGTGTTTGTAAAATCAGACTGTGTTCTTTCTGTATAACATTTGTCAATGTTTAATCAAAAAAATCAAGATATTTTTGATGACATCAAGACACAGAAAGATAGTAAGGACATTGTTAAAATAGTCCATGTGACATCAGTGGTTCAACCGTAATTTTATGACACTACAGGAATACTTTTTGGTACTCTTATGAATGACTGCCATTAAGACTGACACGGAAAATAAGATATTGTTGAATAAAGTTGTTATTTTTGTTTTCTTAGTAGACAAAAATTATTCTCATAGCTATAACATTTATTATATTTATTACATTTATTATATATATATATATATATATATATATATATATATATACATACATATATATCTATAACATTATAACATTTCAGTTGAATCACTAATGTCACATGCACTATTTTAACAATGTCCTTACTACCTTTCTGTGCCTTGAATGTGTCAGTTGCATTGTTGTCTATGCAGGGTCAGAAAGCTCTCGGAATTTTGATTAAAAAATATCTTAATTTGTGTACCTAAAATGAACAAAGGTGTTACAGCTGTAAAACGACATGATGGTGAGTAATTAATAGGGATGTAATGGTATTATCAATATCCTGGTATCGCGATAGCAAAACTGTCTCGATATTAACGTGGTCACATGAAAATATGAAACGATTCTTCTGGGCAAAAACTGTAGTTTTAAGAAATATTTAAACATTTCGTTCTAACATAAAAGATCTTTAAAGTTGTGTTTTGGGTTATTATACATTGGCACAGTATCTGTCACACCGAGAGCACAATATGGCTTAAACCCTTCATCAAGTCTTCAAAGCGAAGTGTGCACTTCGTTCGGGTGATCAGCTCTTGGTCTGGTGTTTCCACGCCTCAGAACGGCTCAGTTCACAGTGAATGCAGTGAACTCATTTATTGCATGTGCTGTGAGTTTAGCGTGCGTTTCGGCCACCAATTATGCTTTATTTTAGCAGCAGATGATTACAACATTTCAATAGATTTGTAGAGAGTAACACCAGTTACTTTTTGTTTCCTTTATATATTTAATCCAATTTTTTTAACCAATGACTTTGCTGCTGACCTTTGTTGATCCAGTTCAACCATACACTGCAAAAATACTTTTCTTACTTACATTTTTTGTCTTGTTTCCACCCAAAATATTAAGATTTTCTAGACAAGTAAATAATTATTTTCTTGTTTTTTTTTAGAAAAAAAAAGTCAAAATTAAGTGAGTTTTGCTTAGAACAAGCAAAATAATCTGCCAATGGGGTAAGCAAAATTATCTTATTTCAAACAGAAAACAAGATTATTTTGCTTACCCCTTTGGCAGATTATTTAGCTTGATTCAAGCAAAAACACACTTAATTTTGACTTGTTTTTAGAATTTTTAGATATTTTGGCTGAAAATATGGATAAATTTGGACAAAAAATCTAAGTAAGAAAAGCATTTTTTGCAGTGTACTAATAAGCTAAACTTACTTTATATTAACTAACATTTGTGCTTTTTTTCCCCTCATTGCTGAAGAGTGTTAAACTTTATTTTCCTATAGCTCTACTGTACATATATGAATTTCATTTTCCTTTAGCCTTAGGCTTATTCACTTAATTTCATTTTGGTGTGAAAGGGCTTTTACATTTGCTAAGAATCAAACGTTTTTATATTAAAAACAAACAAGCAAGCCCTGCCCCGATTTAAAAAGTAACGCATTACTTTCCATAAAAAGTAACTAAGTAACATAATTAGTTCCCCAACACTGATTGTGAGATTTTGATATTGTTACATCCCTATGACCATGTGACATCAGTGATTCAACCGTAATTTTATGAAACTACAGGAATACTTTTTGGCACTCTTGTGAATGTGCGGAAAGACTGACACGGAAGAGAAGAAATTGTTGAAAAAGTCGTTATTTTGGTTTTACATTCTCGTAGCTTCGTAGCATTTCGGTTGAATCACTGATGTCACATGGACTATTTTAATGATGTCCTTACTACTTTACTGGGCCTTGAACGTCTCAGTAGTGTTGCTGTCTATGCAGAGTCAAAAAGCTCTCGGATTTCATCAAAAACATCTTAATTTGTGTTCTGAAGATGAACAAAGGTCTTACAGGATTGGAACGACATGATGGTGAGTAATTAATGACAGAATTTTCAATTTCTAAGCTTATACTAGATGGATTTCTACTGGTTTTGTACATTCTGGTCTCTATTCTGGCTTCAGTCCTCCTTTTAATGATTTTTTCCACCCATTTTTTGTGTCAGACAGATGTAAAGTAGTCTGACTGTTTAGAAAACGAAATAAGACATGATTTGGGGTATCATTCCCATCCATAACACAACTAACATGAGTAATAATAGTGATGCTCATCTTAGCAAATTCAGTCTGTGTGAAAGAATCTGTCTGCCCATCCACCCGTACTTTAATCCAGAAGCGTTTTCTCAAGCTGTCTGTTAAAGTGCTTTTATTAAATAAACCATCTTCCCTCCTTTGTGCAGTGACCCAGAATTCTTGTGAGTGGGACTGAAGGTTAATTGCACTGGGAGGCTGATTGTGTGCGCTTACTCTAACGTGCCGATTACTTGAAGGAATTAGGGCTTCGAGTGTCTCAGTTTTAACCTGGAGTCAAAGACGGATCCCTCAGTGTGCATATAAACGTGTGTTTACCCGGCTAAAATTGTGGGTTTGCACAGTCCAAGCTGTCCCCTTAAATATGATCGCCTAGCTTAATTAAAGAAGTTGAAATGTAACTTATGTGCTCCCAGATTCACTGACAAGTCCACACAGTGTTCACTGTGATGTGTTCATGTACTAATGTCTACATTCTCCAGGCTAGCCATAGAAGTGGTCTGCTTTGTAGCATTGTGACACTGAAGACAACAAATGTTATACGGAAAGAACACAGGCTGATTTTTACTTTTTGAAACACTTTTTGCAGAGAGTTTGCAACAAGAAAAGGGTGGAGTTTTTCCACAAACTTCTTTTTTGGCAAGACGATTTGAAGGTATGAATACTGGCATCTAAAGTAGAACTTTAAAAAAGAGCTGCCTGGAGCAGCATTTACTTATTTTTATAACTAAAGTGCAAATTCTCACCATCGCAGGCATGTACATGTATATCGTGCATTTACTGTAGAAAGCCATTGCACAAAATGCACTGTATTTAAAGGGATAGTTCATCCAAAAATCCAAAAAAATTCTGTCATTAATTACTCACCCTCATGTTGTTCTAAACCTGTAAGACCTTCGTTCATCTTCAGAACACAAATTAAGATATATTTGAAGAAATTGTTAAATAAATTTGTTTTATATTCTTTGTGCACAAAAAAATATTCTCGTAGCTTCATATCTAAAATAAAATAAAGATTAAGAAATGTAAAAACTAAAAGAAATGCTAATTTCATGAATATATAAAAAAGTATTTTAAAAAATTAGAAATACAAAGTATATACATATAAATAATATAATCAAATAAAAAAACTATTATAAAATATAAGCATACATTAAAAATAAAACTAATATAAAATTCAATGTTATAATCTAGTAAAATAGTATACAATAAAAATAAAAAACTACTTTTACACATGTATAAAAAAGTATAAAAAAATCAAAATGCAAAAAAACTATAATCAAATAAGCATAAATTAAAAATATAAAATTCATAAAAAAATCTAATAAAATAGTACACACTCACTAAATACAAACTGAAATTGAAAATATAAAAATAAAATGAATTTCAATAAAAAAAATAATAAAATAGTAACAAAAAATATTTTTTTTTTGTATATTTTATTTATATATATATATATATATATATATATATATATATATATATATATATATAATAAAACAAAATTATAAATATAAAATAATATAAAATCATTAAACATAATCAAATAAAATAGTACACACTCAAAAAAAATTCTAATCAAAATAAAAAAGTATATAAATAGATATATTGTAAACAAATAAAGTGAAAAATAAAACTATTACAAAATATAATAAAATAAGCATAAATTAAAAATATAAAAAATAAATCAAATTTAATGAAAATATAATGTAATAAAATACTACACACTCAAAAAAATCTAAATGCAAAATATATAACTATAAATATTATAAACAAATAAAATAAAAAAAAGATAAAATCTAATTTTACAAAAAAAATACTATAAAACTCAAAAATATATTCAAATAAAAAATAAATAATTATATATTTATACATAAATATATAAAAAGTATTTAAAACGAAAAGTAAATACAAAGTATATAAATATAAATAAACAAAAAAAATATAAAACTATTATAAAATAATGAAATAAGCATAAATTTAAATATAAAAATAACAAAATTCAATAAAAATATATTCTAATAAAATAGTATAAAATATAAATAATTAAAATAAAACATAAAACTATTGTAAAATATAATATGCATACATAAAATATAAAATATAATCTAATAAAATTGTATAAAATAAAAATACTAAAAAGCTACTTTTATAAATATATAAAAAAGGATTAAAAATAAAAATTCAAATATAAACAAATTAAATAAAATAAAACTATTGTAAAATATAATGAAATAAACATAAATTAAAAATATTAAAATAATATAAAATTCAATACAAAATATAATGTAATAGTTTATAAAAATATAAAATATCACGGCTGAACCACTGATGTCACATGGACTATTTTAACAATGTTCTTACTACCTTTCAGCCTTAAACATTTCAGTTGCATTACTGTCTATGCAGAGTCAGAAAGCTCTCAGATTTCATTAAAAATATCTTCATTTGTGTTCTGAAGATGAACAAAAATCTTACGGTTTGGAACGACATGATGGAGTAATTAATGACAGAATTATTCTTTTAATCTACTACAAAATTGTCAAATAACAGGGGGTTCACTCAGACAGAGTTAATTGTCTTTGGCTGGTCATACATTGTCACATTTTCACGAGACTAAAAAATACAAAAACTTTTAATAGGCTAATACTGGTGTCTTTCTCTAATGAGAGCATGCATTATTTAAAAAAATGAAAAAGAAAATATTAAAAATGACTCAAGTGCACCTATAAATAACCCAAACTATGCTAGCCATAAAAGAATAAATCAATGAAAGCCTAACAACCACTGCCAACATCATTATTCTTGTTTTTTTCTTTACAATCATAATAAGGTTTGTGGTTCCAGAGGTGCTCATTACTGACATTCATATCCTCCTTCCCATTAATAAGTATGAGGGCCCCCCTCTGTAACCCATCTTAGTGGTCATCATCAGTGTACTATATTCACAGCCTTCTTAGGGAGAGCTAATCCATCTCCGCTGCATTGATGCTGCGGCTCTGCAGAGGGAAACAGAGTCACTTGGGAATGTCTGTCTGGGGCCATAGCGGCTCTACTGCCACAGAATGGGGTACCAAAGGGACTCCAATTAACTGAGTCTCAGAGGAGGAAGAAAAGAGAGCAGAATGGAGAGAAGGTGAAAAAGGGTTACAGTGAGACTTTTCACTGTCGTACGCTGCCATTAGTCAAGTAGAGCCCACCGGCAGCAAGTGTGCTTTGGCTATGATTTGTTGTTCTGGCCATATAGGGCATATCTCAACTGCTTGACTGCTTTTACTGCTGCAAATGTAAAATATATTATAGCCCAACTCTAAATGCAACTACAAGGCATGAAGATATTTTAAACATTAACATCATGATTTTTTGTAAAGCTGCTCTAAAAGAATGTGTATTGTAAAATGCACTATACAAATACATTTTTAGTTGAAGTTGAGTATTATGCAACAAAATGGATACAGATTGACTGATTTTTATCATTTATATTTTCAGGTTTTTAATGTTATCTGAAATGAAATATTTATGATTATTAGGGCATTTTAAATTAAAATATAAGCTACTTTTATACAAATATTATTATTATAATAAAAATAAAATATATATACATATATAAAAATATTAAACTAATATAAAATTCAAAAATTCAATTATTTAATGAAATAGGATAGGCATTTTAATTCATGCTTAAAATAAGCATGAATGAAAAAAATAAAATAAAATAAAAATAAAATATCATTTTTATCATTTTTTTTAGGTTTTCAAAGTTATCTGAAATGGAATATTTATGATTATTAAGACATTTGAAATGAAAATAAAAGCTACCTTTATAAGTATTTAAAAAGTATTTAAAAATAAAAATACAAGGTATAGATATATAAATAATATAAAACAACTATTATAAAATATAATAAGCATAAATTAAAAATATTAAAATAATATAAAATTCAATAAAAAATGTAATGAAATAGGATAAAATAAAAAGCTACTTTTATAAACATATATAAAAAGTATTTAAAATACAAATACAAAGTATATAAATACAAACAAATAAAACAAACAAAACTATTATAAAACATAATAAAATAAGCATGAATAAATAATATAAAATTCAATTAAATTAAAATATAATTTTATCATATTTTTTTCAGGCTTTCAAAGTTATCTGAAATGAAATACTTATGATTATTAGGACATTTGAAATTAAAATAAATTTTATGCAAATATTAAAAAAGTATTTAAAAATCCAAAGTATAGATATATAAATAATATAAAACAACTATTAATAATAAGCATAAATTACAAATAATAAAATAATAAATAGAATAAAAAAGCTACTTCTATAAATATAAAAAGTATTTAAAATAATACAAAAGCATATAAATATAAATATTATAAACAAATAAAATAAAAAATAAAACTATTACAAAACTCCAAAATTATAAATTAAAAAATAAAAATGATATACATTTTAATAAAAAAGAATCTAATAAAATAGTATAAAATAAAAATATTAAAAAAGCTACTTTTATAAGTCTATAAAAACGCATTAAAAATAAAAATAAAGTATATAAATATAAACAAATAAAATAAAAAACTATTATATTACTATTATTAAAATATAATAAAATAAGCTAATTAAAAATACAAAAATAATAAAATTAATTAAAATATAATTTAATTAAACAGTGACTCAAAAAAACTAAAACAAAATCTACATAATTTTATACATATATACAAAATCCAATATAACAAATCTAATATAATAAGCATAAATTACAAATATAAAATTAAATAAAAATATAATCTAATAAAATTGTATAAAATAAAAACAAAACTGCTTTTATAAATACATAAAGAGGTATTAAACAATAAAAATACAAAGTATAAAATAAAAAAAGATATAATATAAAAAAAGTTATAATATAAAGTCTAATAATGTAAAAAAAATAAAAATAAAAAATAAAAATAAAAATAATAATAATAATAATAAATCAGCAATTGTCAATGAACCCACTAATCAACATGCAGGCTGATAAAACATCTGATATCTGCTGATTACCAGTCCACTGTTACCAATATAACCAGACTAGTTACCACTGACAGACTGAGGTTTACAGCACTTCATTAAATGTGCTAAATGAGTCCAAATTTAGTGATGTGCGAGACCATGAAATCAGCATTCCTCCATCTCTCAATGCTCTCGCATCTGTCCTCGCCCCCTCCGCCTCTCCCGGTGGCTGCCCACCCCCGCCTCATTTCCCTGCCCCCCACTCATTTCATGCTGAGTGGATGAGTGAGTAACTAATATGGATCAGACCCAGACCAGACAGACAGCAGCACCCCCATCCCATCCCATCTCATCCCATCCCAGTTTACTGCCTCTTCCTCATCTGTCCATCTTGATTTTCCTGTCTATATCTTTTCTTGTCTCATCCTATATTCCCAGTTTGTCTTTTTCTCTGTTCAGTCTCATTCCTCCTATCCTCTGTCTTCAGAATGAAGCACATGTGAGAATGACAATGAGACAAGACAACATAAAGAGAGCTCGTATATATCCCTTAACGAAAAGCAGTATCTTCCCATTCTGTTGTTTGCAGTCACCTTGCTCTGTGCCTTCTCATCATGCTGTTTCCTCCTCATTTCTTCCCTAACCTTCCTTCTTCCACCTTAATTTACCCGGCCCCACCAGAAGCTAATCTATATGCTAATAAGTAGATGGCAATCAATGACGTTCATGCCCGTCTGTGCGCAATCAATATATTATATGAGAGAGTACATTTCAGTATAACACAGCCCAAAGGTATTACACAATAAGTGCTTCCATTTACTTTCTAGGACAGTGACGTTCTTATCGCCTCTTCCAAGGTCAGAAGGGCCCCCTTGTATGTATATTTTCAATTTAGTAGGGCCTCTTCAGAATGACCAGAATGGTCTTTTGTTGTAGCCCGATTTAAGAGGGTCCCAAAACGCTATTCCCTTTCTGTAGCAGAATAACACTTTGGCCGCATGCGGTCTGTTTTTCATGAGTGTGTGGTTTGATTGTGATTGCCACAGCAGTTGGGGGTTTTTACCCTTTGCTAAGCGATGCTCTAATCACTGATTATTAAGAGGCAGCCTCATCAGCACACAACACTACATCAAGCAACACCGGGAACTGCAGTGTTTTCTGACTGCGTCTGCGCTTGGTGTCTCTTCTTTGTCTTTGTTTATAGTACTGTCATTAAAAGTGTTGCGTGTAATGGACCACAAAACCAGTCTTAAGTAACACAGGTATATTTGTAGCAATAGCCAAAAATCTAAATGGTCAAAATGATCATTTTTTCTTTTATGCAAAAAATCATTAGGATATTAAAGGGTTACTCTACCACAAAATGAAAATTTTGTCATTAAAAACTTACCCCCATGTCGTTCCAAACCCGTAAAAGCTTTGTTCGTCTTCGGGAGACCATTTAAGATATTTTGGATGAAAACCAGGAGCTTTGTGGCTGCCCCATTGACTGCCAAGTAAATAACACTGTCAAGGCCCAAAAAAGTAAAACATGTTGTCAAAATAGTCAGTCTGCCATCAGTGGTTCCACCATAATTTTACGAAGCTACAAGAATACTTTTTGTACGCAAAGAAAACAAAAATAACGACTTTATTCAACAATTCTCCTCTGCGTCAACATAGTGTCATTTTTTAGAGTATTGACTGAACACGCACATGGATACGTTTTCTACGTTTATTTACTATTTGATTCGAACAAAAACAGAGTATCCGCGTGAGATTCGCTGTTTGCATCTAGGGGATACTCTCCAAAACGGTGACACGGAGGAGACAATTTGCTGAATAAATTTGTTATTTTTGTTTTATTTGCGTACAAAAAGATTCTCGTAGTTTCTTAAAATTATGGACAATGGACAACAGATGGACAATTTTGCAAACATCTTTCATACTTTTCTGGGCCTTGACAGTGTTATTTACTTGGCAGTCGATGGGACTAAGCTCCCGGTTTTATTCAAAATATCTTAAATTGTGTTCCGAAGACGAACAAAGCTTTTACGGGTTTGAAACGACACGGGGGTAAGTGATTATTGCCAAATTTTTCATTTTGGGGTGGAGTAACCCTTTAGGTAAAGATCATGTTCCTTAAAGATATTTTGTACATTTTGTACCGTAAATATATCAAAACTTAATTTTTGATTAGTAATATGCATTGCTAAGAACTTAATTTAGACAACTTCAAAAGCGATTTTCTGAATATTTATTTATTTTTGCACCCTCAGATTCCAGATTTTTAAATACTTGTATCTCAACCAAATATTGTCCTATCCTAACAAACCATACATTCATGGAAAGCATATTTATTCAACTTTCAGTTAATGTATTCATCTTAATTTAAAAAAATTTAATCTAATGACTGGTTTTGTGGTCCAAGGTCACAGATACGTCCTCTGTAATACAATGCTACAGCCATTTATCGTATACTTTGAAATCTGCATTCCGTGTCGAAATGTCTGTTTTTGCTTTGGTCTGTGTGACTCCGCTCACTGCCAATTGATCCAATAGTACTTTGACACCACATGCTGCCAGATAATAGAAAACACAGCATATTGCAGCCATGGAAACAGGCAAACAAACGCCAGTGTAGGCAAGGATCGTTTTCATTTTAAAACACTGGTTTCTAATGAAAACGCACTAGTGTAAAAAGAGCCTCAGACTCAATGTTCATGCGGGTTGCCAGAACACAGAGATCACAGATTGTACCCAACCTAAAAAAAGTCTCTGCATCCACCTAAAAAAGCTCTATGACCAAAGGTCCATTAAAACACAGATGAATCAACTCATCAAGTTACAGTGCCTTCCATTGTCAACTGCAGTTGTTCCTGCTGCATATCCTCAATCTGGCAACCCGCATGAACATTGAGTCTGAGGCTCTGTTTACACTTGTGCGTTTTCATTTGTCTACACTGGTTTCAGATCTCCATCCACACTACACAACTGAAAACCTTTATGTTTGCAATTTATATACAGTATAATTACCCAATGATATAATTGCAAGAGAAAGCATATTGAAATATATTCTTTCCTCCCATCTCGTATTTAGCAGTTTCGTAGTACATGTCATTTCCTTTCTGTAGAAAGGAACATGTTCATGAACACGGTATGATTCAGACACATTTTTGATTTATTAGTAAGTTAATAGTTAATAGGAAACACTGACTTCTTGAGTCAGGACAATCCGTAATACAGGCTGGTGTGTTTTTGTATTAAAATACTGGTGCATTTGATGTCCAGTGTGCACAAAAAATGTGCTGAAATTGTAAATGGTGATTGAAAACTGAAAAACCATGAAACGATTTTTAATTGAACCGTAAACCCAAGAATCATTTAAAGGTACCAACAGATTCCCACCCCTAATGGCCAGCCATAGCATTGTTTTCAAAAGTCTCTGCTTTGGATCTGTTTACACTGAAACACAACTTCAGAGAGTTTTCAAACTAAAACGGGGTATGCAGCATTTTCAAAAGTCTCAATTTTCATCAAACAAAAAAGGAAGTCGAAACATGGCTTGAGCAGGAGAGGCAGAAGAAACAACACTCCAGTATTTTGAATATGGACTGTAGTACCCATTTTAACCACTAGTTGTCAATATGACATTTAATTACATACCTTTACCTTTAATTACAACTTAACTTTACTACAATATTACATCCGAAAGTCAATCACGTTTACACACTGCTTCCGAAACTTTCGTCCGTCATAAAAAAATTAGGATCCTGTTTGTTTTTCTGCGTTTTCGCATCTGTAGCAAGCATTTTAATACCAATGGACTATTTTAACGATGTCCTTACTACCTTTCTGGGCCTTAAACTTGTCAACTGCGTTGCAGTCTATGCAGTGTCAGAAAGCTCTCAGATTTCAGCAAAAATATCTTCATTTGTGTTTCGAAGATGAACAAAGGTCTTACTGGTTTAGAACAACATGAATGTGAGTAATTAATAACAAAATGTATATTTTGGGTGAACTAACAGAGAGTGCTGTTTGATCCAGTAAAACACTGCTACAATGCCAGGGTGGCTACAATGCTGTTTCAAAGGTATTCTGAATTGTTGCTAGGTGGTTGCTAGGGCATTCTAGGTGTTGTCCTGAGCCAAATATCAATATGACAAAAATGTGTCAGGATGCTAGGGTCTTTTAGCATAGGGTCGTATCTGTTACATATATGATTTGAGATACTAAATATTAATACTCAGAATTAAGGTTTACTTACTTAGGTCCCTAACCTATTATGAAAACAACATTTCTAAGTACATTTAAACACCAAACGTAAGTATGACATTTCCATCCAGGTCTCATTTTCTGGGACAGGCCTTTTTTCATCTGTTTTGGGAGGACGAGCATCACCGGTGAATATTCTGAAAGGGGGAGCTGGTGGTGCTTATAGAGGGGGATAAAAAATCATTACCATCATCCTCATTAGAGAAGAACCAATTGTCCAATCAGCACACAGCTCTGCAATAGGGCTCCAAAAGGCACCCCCAGTTGGCTGTCGCTAGGAAACCACAGAACTGGGGGGGTGGGGGGCTCGCATGCGTGTGTTAGATGGAGAGAAACAGGGAGAGAGAGAGTGTGTCTGTGCCTGGCGACTGGGACGGTGGATGCTAGCGGTGATCGGGCAGGATTGGGGTGCAGAACGCACACTAGACAAAGAAGCATTAGGGTCCTGAGGCATGGGGCTCACCACGGGGCCAAACGGAGCTCGTGCTGCCCCTCAGAAAAGGTAGGAGCTGGGGTTTTTGTCTGGGCACAGACATCCAGTGTCTTGGCTAACCTGGATGTCTGGGAAATCTCTCAGTGCATGCATATTGATGCACGTCTGTTTTCCATGTCTTCCATTTCCATTGCCATCCTTCCATCTTATCTAACGTCCCTTTAACTTTTCTCGCTTTTTGCAATGGTTTGTTCTCCGTTTTGGAATTACTAACAGACTTATTTTTAGCTCTGCTAAAGGTGACAGTGAATTTAATAGTTGTTTAAACTGTATGCAGTAAAGAGCCTCTCATTGGCTGGATGCATATGGTTGGTTGGACCGGAAGCCTCTGAGGGGCCCGGGACTTGGACTCAACATAAGAGCTTCCCTCTCATTAGCAGACCCACTCAAGTGCTAAATATGAACCAAGCAGGCTTTAATCAGGAGTGTATGGTATTTCATGATGCATTTTAACCATAGCGCATTCTAGTGTTTACTAACACTAGATGGTACATCTAAAAAGGCTGTGACGGAGCACTACCATAGTATTATGTGTACCATTTCTGCAGTATAAAGTATGTATACTAAGTATGCAGTATACAAACTTTCTAAATGCATGATATATCCACATATAATGGAATTAAAATTGCAAAAACTGCATTATTTGCTGAATTAAACTTGCAAAATAGTGTTTAAATGTGACATTTGGCATACAGTTTGAAACATTTATCATACGGCATACTTATATGAGCACAGTATGCAATAAGGAGCATGCTAGCATGCCATTGAGAACACATGATGCAAACTTAGTGTGTTCGCATTTGTACAACATTTAATAATATTCTAATTCTGTAACCATGTTCTCAGATATCCCTATGGCCCTTCCATTAATGCATATTAATGAGGCTCAGGACTTATATTTAGATTATCTAATTACAATGCCCAACTCCATTAGTTCTCTGGAGCGCAGGAAATGGCTTAGGGGGAGGGCTCATTGATATTACACCATCTCTTGGCGTAATAACAGACCCAGAAAGGGGGGAGGCATAATGGTTTGTTGTGGGTAAAGAGGGGACGATTCGGGTGTAGATAGGGAGGGGGTGAAGAGTGTGTGGGGTTTGTGGCTCTCCACCACGTGTGTGTGAGTAATTAAATGAGTATAATTGAAACCATGCCACACTTCCCCTCAAAAGCTACCCCCCGTCCCAACACTTGTTCTCTTTCTGTGCCCCATCTCAATCCCATTACCACTTTCTGTCCCTGAATAACAAACCCCAAAAGACGGAGAGAGAGAATGGAAAGGAGAGAAGTCATTTAAACATCAGTGCCTATGGCGATTTCAATGATGAGATTTAGATGGGTGAACCCTCAGCCCAGGCTCCTAATTTTCATTCAATAGCCCTGATTACACGCTTAATGTTTGTATAATGGGATGAGCCAACATATGACTCTCTTGTGATACTTATGATATTTGTCTATTTAAAGAATGTTTCAGGTTCAAAACATTGCATCTGTCACATGCTCTTGATTATTAGTTTGACAGGCATTATGTTTACAGAATGCACTTATAATGCATGTTTATTTGGTAACACATTCTGGAGAATTTGCGTTTGCAATGTTTGTGAAATACTTAAGTCTCTTATTTTCAGCAAAGCTGCATTTATCTGAGCAAAAATACAGTAAAACAGTAATACTGTGAAATATTATTATAATTTAAAATAACTTTTCTCTTGAATATATTGGGCAAAGCTTAATTTTCAGCATCATTACTCCAGTCTTCAGTGTCACATGATCCTTCAGAAATCATTTTAATATGCTGATTTGGTGCTCAAGAAACATTTATTCATTTATCAGTTTTGACAGAACAGCTTTTACTTGAAATAGAGATATTTTGTAACATTATAAATGTCCTTACTGTTAATTTTGATCAGTTGAATACATGCATCCTTACTGAAAATTACTGTATTAAAAAAAACAAAACAAACAAACAAACAAAAAAAAAACAACTGACCCTAAACTATATATACATACACAAGCAAATGTGCAATGCTTTGCCCCAATCAATAAGTGCATTACTGTAAATAGACCTTAAAGTTTACATTATTGTCTGTGGTAATCAACAGCATGTTAAAAAAGCTTGACAAGATTACTTGAATTTATCTTTATAAGCAGATTGAACCAAAAAAGTAATGTTTTCTTGATGCAAGTATTGTTTGACAACCTTCAACGTGGTTCTGTGTCACATATTGACATGGGCAGCTCTTTGGACTCGATGTGTAATCAATCTTCCATGGCCGTTCATGTGGTGGTAACTGGAGACTGCTGAGAAAAGGGTTTACTGAAATGTAACACTCAAATTCAGTGTCCGGGATGAACTCAAATGCAATTAAAATGTCATTTCCAGAAAAGTACAGTAAGCGGATGAAGTGATGTTTACATCTTAGGCTACCAGCTCAGATCTTTATTTTATAGATCACCTTTATAAAAAGTACTGTGATGATATCAAATGGTAATACCATTTTGCTAACTTTGATATTTACCATGATACTGAATGACTGCTGTATTTATAGACCATGGTATTTACATGATACTTCAAAGTATTTTAAAGAACGCTATGACACTACCATTAGGGCTACTGGATAAATCGAAATAACAGTTTACTGTGATTTTCAAGTGCATATATGCACTGTTATCATTATTATTAATTTTATAGCCATATTAATATATAATCACACAATTTTGGCCAAATTGTGCAGCACAGCAAATTTTGATGTTTTTAAATTGCATTTTAAACTGCTATTGAATTTATCAGAAAAAATACAATTAGATTTTTACCCCAAATGGTGCAGCCCTAACTACCATGGTACATACAGTTGAGGTCAAAAATTTACGTTTGTTTATGTTAATTATTTGACCAAAATAAGAGGGATCATACAAAATGCATGTTATTTTTTATTTAGTACTAACCTGAAGATATTTTACATAAAAGAGGTTTGCATATAGTCCACAAGAGAACATAATAGTTGAATTTATGAAAAAAGGTTTGTTACTGTGTTATTACCTGAATGATCCACAGCTGTGTTTTTTGTTTAGTGATAGCTGTTCATGAGTCCCTTGTTTGTCCTGAACAGTTAAACTGCCTGCTGTTCTTCAGAAAAATCCTTCAGGTCCCACAAATTCTTTGGTTTTCCAGCATTTTTGTGTATTTGCAATTGAACCCTTTCCAACAATGACTGTATGACTTTGAGATCCATCTTTTTACACTAAGGACAACTGAGGGATTCATTTGCAACTATTACAGAAGGTTCAAACGCTCAGTGATGCTCCAGAAGGAAAAACGATTCATCAGGAGCTGGGGTAAAAACTTTTTGAATTTGAATATCAGGGTAAAATTAACTTATTTTGTCTTCTGGGAAACATATAAGTATATTCTGTATCTTCTGAAGGGCAGTACTAAATGAAAAAAATATGATATTTAAGCAAAATAAGAAACATTTACACCTCTTCATTCCGTTGAAAAGTTTACAACACCGGCTCTTAATGCGTTGTGTTTCCTTCTGGAGCATCAGTGAGCGTTTGAACCTTCTGTAATAGTTGGATATGAGTCCCTGAGTTGTCCTCAGTGTGAAAAGATGGATCTCAATATCATGCAGCCATTGTTGAAAAGGGTTCAAATACACAAAAAAAAGGCTGAAAAACCAAAGAATTTGTAGGACCTTAAGGATTTTTCTGAAGAAGAGCAGATAGTTTAACTGTTCAGGACAAAGAATACATAAACAACTATCACTAAAAAAAAAAAAACAGCTGTGGATCATTCAGGTAACAACACAGTATCAAGTGTATGTAAACTTTTAAACAGTGTGTTTTTTTTTATAAATTCAACTATT
Organism: Cirrhinus molitorella; assembly: GCA_033026305.1. NCBI lineage: Eukaryota > Metazoa > Chordata > Actinopteri > Cypriniformes > Cyprinidae > Cirrhinus > Cirrhinus molitorella. The sequence goes on from CM065130.1 coordinate 31,362,515, forward strand.
ATTTTCTCTTGTGGACTATATGTTAAAATATTTTATGTCATATATCTTATTCAAGTCAGTACTAAATAAAAAATTACATGCATTTTGGATGATCCCTCCTATTTTGGTAAAATAAATAGCATTTTGCAGATTCTGCAAGGTATATGTAAACTTTTGACTTCAAATGCATTCAGAAACATGGCATTACCTTGGTACTGTCTAATTAACATGATACTGCTACGGTGCTCTTAGTTAACATGTCATCAAATTTCATAATCACCGGCTAGAAATTGCTTCAGTGTCTCACCGGTCTCAACAAAAGAAGGCAATTTTAGTAAGCTCAAATTACAAATTCTTATTCTCTGTCTGTCGCAGCTTGCGTCGAGTGTGGCAGCGGGGCGGTCGTGGTTCAAAGGTGAGGCATCGGGGTGGCACAATGGAGGCTGAGCAGAGCACTCCTGCCTCAAGTGCCAGCAGCAGCACAGGCACCAGTACCTCCACCACAAACTCCACAGGCACCACAAATGCCTCCAATGCCAGCACTGTCAGCTCCACCAGCAGCAGCACCACGAGCAGCGGAAGACCGGCTGTTTCGCAGATATCTGTATACAGCGGAATACCTGACCGACAGACTGTACAGGTACGCTCATCCTAAAACACAACTATCTGACAGAATCTCTCCATGGAAATATAGTCAACTGAGTTCAGAAGTGCATAGTAATTGTGTTTAGCATACTTGTGTGCATGTTTACAACTTTCTTGTATAATCACTCACTGCATTGCACCACACATCACTTTTTTTCTTGCCTAAATGTTTAATTATTGGACTTTTAGTCTATACTGCCATCTGCTGGTGTGTTTATTACTGCAGTCAGACGAGGAAAGACAATGAAGATGCTTAATTTTCATATTTTTTCCTTGGTTGTAGAATGTGGTTGACTGGTGGGTTAACCTTTGACCTCTCCCTAATTGTAAATTAAGTGGCTGGCAATTAGACACTGTTGCTAGATTTCAACGGAAAGTGATATTGATAATCTAATTTAAACACAGTACATTTATCAATAATTCTATTATAGATTTTTTTTCTTTTTAAATTCTAATAATAATAGTATGTGAAGAGTCCTTGTTCACTGGTCTGTTGTTGTCGTTAATATTAATATTAATATTGTTATTAATATAATCATGGTGATAATCATGTATAGCACACTTGATGCATAAAATGCTGCTCAAAGGGCTTCACATGACATGAGCTAATGCAAAAATGGCAACATCCGAGCAATATCAATCCAAACAAGTAGTGCACCCTCTATGTTTACTTAATTGTGTAAAGAAACCTAACTACATTTATATCTTTAAAAATGATATGCTATATATATGATACAGACATGAAAATGTACTGGAAACAGGTAAGGCTGCTTCAGTCAGAGTATTCTTAGATCATTGCTCGATCAGACACAAGCAGCGCAGCTCGTTAAACTCAGTGCACTTTACTCACGCTAAGACCAGGGGTCAGAATGCCTGTTGCCTAGCAACTGTGCAGTTGTGGGCAGTTCAGTGAGGACATAAAGGAAGAGACAAACGGAAGTGCAGGACGACGGATAACATTATAGCTGGGAGAAAAATGATAGGAGCCATTAGTGATGAGAACGATGCACTTATCTACACTGTCATCATATACTGAACGTGTCGCTTGAACGTCTCAATATTTGTTCAGGTATTTCAGCATCTTTGTCATGTCATCTTCAAACATTTTTGTCATGTTATGTGATGCGAGCTCAGGGTCAGTATTACAAAACAACTGTTATGCTAGGTAGGTGTTCACTCCTTGTTTGCAATCTTTATCGAAGAAGTCTCTTTTGCTCACCAAGCCTGCATTTATTTCATCCAAAGTACAGCAAAAACAGTACAATTTTGAAATATTTTTACTATTTAAAAGAACTGTTTTCTATTTGAATATATTTTTAAAATGTGATTTATTCCTCTGATTTCAAAGCTGAATTTTTAGCATCATTACTCCAGTCACGTGATCCTTCAGAAATCATTCTAATATTTGATTTCTGATTTGCTGCTCAAAAAATTAATAGAAAGTTAAGAAGAACAGCATTTGTCTGAAATGGAAATCTTATTTTAACATTATAAATGTCTTTATCATCACTTTTGGTCAATTAAAAGTATTGCTAAATAAAAGTATTCATATTTATATTATATTGACTCCAAGCTTTTGAATGATATAGTGTATAATGTTACAAAAGTTTTTTTTTTATTTCAGATAAATGCTGATCTTTGGATTTTTCTATTTATCAAGGAATCCTGAAAAAAATGTACTCAACTGTTTTAAATATTAATAATAATTTTAAAAAAAAATGTTTCTTAAACAGTAAATCAGCATATTAGAATGATTTCTGAAAAATTATGTATCACTAAAGACTGGAATAATAATGCTGAAAATTTAGCTTTGATCATAGGAATAAATTACATTCTAAAATCTATTCAAATAGAAAGCAGTTATTTTAAATTAAACTATTTCACAATATTACTGCTTTAGCTGTATTTTGGATCAAAATAAATACAATCTTGGTAAGCAGAAGATAATTCTTTATAAAAACATTAAAAACTTTTGACTGGAAGTTTATTTGGTTGTCATTAAGCAATTATTATAAAATCTAACTGTTATCCTATACACTATCAGTGTGTTGTATTATTATACTAGCAATGGCATATGTGTATAAACAAGCCCTGTAATACAGTGGCTAATATTAAACATCCTAATAAATTAATATTATGATAACACAACCATATAATCATCAGCGCTGACCCTGAAAGCAATATGGAAAGTGAAATAGAATAATCAAATATCTGCTTATTTTTCAAGATGATTGCAGTTCATTTTCTGACCAAAAGGAGGAGACAAATGCAAATTATTGGGACTTTGAATGATGAACAATACAAAACGCTGCTAAGTAAACATTAAAATATTAGGATTGTAATCCGACCTATCACAGCAGCTATTTATTATTCAAATATCAACTTTGGCACATGTTTCTCTCAATCTTCTTTAAAGGTTAGTTCACCCAAAAATGAAATTTCTGGCACTCTCATGTCGTTCCAAACCTGTAAGACCATCACTCATCTTCGGAACACAAATTAAGATATTTTTGTTAAAATCCGAGAGCTTTCTGACCCTGCATAGACAGAAATGCAGTTACTACATTCAAGGGAGAATAAATTGTTGAATAAAGTCATTATTTTTGTTTTCTTTGTGCACAAAATGTATTCTCATAGCTTCAGAAAATTACAGCTGAACCACTGATGCCACATGGACTATTTAACAATGTCCTTACTACCTTTCTGGGCTTTGAACATAGTATTAGTTGCCGTCTATGCAGGTTCAGAATCCTCTCGGATTTCATCAAAAATATCTTAATTTGTATTCTAAAGAGGAATGAAGGTCTTATGGGTTTGGAACGACATGAGGGTAAGTAATTAATGACAGAATTTTAATTTTTGGGTGAACTATCCCTTCAAGGTGAATATAATAGAAATATGTGAGTTTCTTGGCAAATATAAGCATAGTTTGAGACACTCAACAGAGATTGAAACTCTCAAAATAACAAAAAACCTTGAGAATCTGGAGACATCATTTGCACACCATTTAATCTCATTGCTCTCTATATGAAGGTATTAAGATATTACTGAGATCTAATCTGATTTCTCACTTTTTTTCTGTCTCTTTGAATGGTAGGTGATCCAGCAGGCTCTACATAGGCAGCCTAGCACAGCGGCGCAGTACCTGCAGCAGATGTATGCAGCTCAACAGCAGCATCTGATGCTGCAAACAGCAGCTCTACAGCAGCAGCACCTGAGCACAGCGCAGCTCCAGAGCCTCGCAGCAGTGCAGCAGGTCAGTTAGCATCCATAGTCTCCTACAGCATAAGCATAACACACCCAAATACACTCTCTGTCTGTCATGGATTCTCCCTCTCAGGCCAGTTTAGCAGCCGGCAGGCAGAATTCGAACCAGAATGGGACCTCGTCTACCCAGAGCGGAACATCACAGACCACGGTAAGCTTTTATTTGGATGCAGCGGCTAAAAACAAGGACATTATGATAACATCAATCTCTTTGCTTGCATGTGACATAACATCAGGCTGCTTATGTCACAACTCTTTCTCTTATTCCCACAGATTAATTTAACCACGTCCCCTGCCGCTGCTCAGTTGATCAGTCGTGCCCAGAGCGTAAACTCCGCCCCCTCCGGGATATCCCAGCAAGCTGTGTTGCTAGGCAATGCCTCAAGCTCCACCCTGACAGCCAGCCAAGCTCAAATGTATCTGCGAGCACAGATGGTGAGCACACCTGTATAACACAAGAATATTTCATGTTTGTGAGGCTGCTTTCCAGTTCCACATTGCTCTTATTGCAATTGTCATTGCTTTTTTGCTGAATGCCTAGAGCAACTTTAGTATGACTTGAGTATTTGTATGTATGATTATTTTAGGCTCAGCAGAGTAATCTTGTGCATGTAGCCAGAAGTCTGGGCCGAGCCGTCCCTCTGTCCCCTCAGCTGATCCTGGCTCCTACAGCTACAGTAACTGCTCTACAGTCTGACACTAATACAGCCAATAACACCCAGTCTGCCTCTGCACAGGTACACACACATGCTGATACAGTGAGGGAAAAAATATTTGATCCCCTGCTGATTTTGTACGTTTGCCCACTGACAAAGAAATTATCAGTCTATAATTTTAATGGAATGTTTATTTGAACTGTGAGAGACAGAAATATATTGTAATATCACAAAAGACAAAGACAAAATGACTAACTGCTCTTGCATAAACTTTTGTAGTTTAAATCAGAATCAGTGCATGATGAATCAGTGAAGACTAAGCATTGTTTTATTTTTCCCTTTTTATTATTCAGTTCCTAAACTGATGTTAAAATGATAACACTAATGTTAAAATTACATTTTTATGTAATGCTAGAGTAAAACACTACCGTTCACTTTTAGAAGTTCTTGTAGTTCTTTCTTCTCACGCTAGAATCAGAATCAGAATGAGCTTTGTGCAAAGGAATTTATTGTGGTTTTACATGAGCTCTTGATACATACATACAATAAACATAAACATACATACATATATATATATATATACATATATATATATATATATATATATATATATATGAAACAAGATAGTTATAGAAGTTCACAAAACGGACTCAGTAAAACGGTTTCATCTAAGCATGTGGCCCTTTAAGCATTATCGTATAGCATATCCAGTATCGTATTATTTAATAAGTTATCATATATCGCATTTTTTTCAATATCGCACAGCCCTATCCAGGGACTTAATGTGATTCTTCTTGAGCCAGTCCTTTGTTGCCTTGGCCGTGTATTTTGGGTCATTGTCATGTTGGAATACCCATCCACGACCCATTTTCAATGGTCTTCCCTCTAGATTTGACGGCACATGGCCCCGTCCATCATCCCTTTGATGCGATGCAGTTGTCCTATCCCCTTACAGAAAAACACCTCCAAAGCCTAATGTTTCCACCTCCATGTTTGACGGTGGGGATTGTGTTCTTGGGGTCATAGGCAGCATTCCTCCTCCTCCAAACACGGCGAGTTGAGTTGATGCCAAAGATCTTGGTCTCATCTGACCACAACACTTTCACCCAGTTCTCCTTTGAATCATTCAGATGTTCACTGGCAAACTTCAGACGGGCCTATACATGTGCTTTCTTGAGCAGGGGGACCTTGCAGGTGCTGCAGGATTTCAGTCCTTTACGGCGTAGTGTTACACCAAATGTTTTGTTGGTGAAACTCCACGAGGTGAGATCTTGCATGGAACCCCAGACCGTAGGAGATTGGCAGTTATTTTGTGTGTCTTCCATTTGCAAATAATCATACCAACTGTTGGTCACCTTCTCACCAAGCTGCTTGGCGATGATCTTGTAGCCCATTCCAGCCTTGTGTAGGTCTACAATCATGTCTCTGACATCCTTGGACAGCTCTTTGGTCTTGGCCATGGTAGAGAGTTTGGAATCTGATTGATTGCCTCTCTGGACAGAGAGTTTTAAGAGAGTGCTCCTAATCTCAGCTTGTTACCTGTATAAAAGCTACCTAGGAGCCAGAAATCTTGCTGATTGATCAAATACTTATTTCACTCATTAAAATGCAAATCAATTTATAATAAATTTTGGGGCAGCCGTGGCCTAATAGGAAGTCAGACTTGTAACCGAAAGGATGCGAGTTCGAGTCCCATGTCCGGCAGGGATTGTCGGTGGGGGGAGTGAATGATCAGCGCTCTCTCCACCCTCAATACCATGACTGAGGGGAGACCCTTGAGCAAGGCACGAACCCCCAACTGCTCCCTGGGCGCCACAGCGATAGCAATATGGCTGCCCACTGCTCCGGGTGTGTGTTCACTACTGTGTGTGTGTGTGTGCACTTGGATGGGTTACATGCAGAGCACAAATTCCGAGTATGGGTCACCATACTTCCCTTTCCTTTTCCTTTTTCTTTTCCTTTCCTTATAACTTTTCTGAAATGTGTTTTTCTGGATTTTTTGTTGTTGTTCTGTCTCTCACAGTTCAACGGATCATTTCAGTGGACAAACATACAAAATCAGCAGGGGATCAAATATTTTTTTTCCCCTCACCTTATACACTACTCACTGTAATACATGCATTGCATATTCAAAAGTACCTATAATTGCACAAACATTTTTTCACATTCACTTCACTTCCAGGATGAAAATTTCCTAATAATTTACTTACCCCCATGTCATTAAAGATGTTTATGTCTTCCTTTCTTCAGTCGTAAGGAAATTAAGGTTTTTGAGGAAAACATTTTTCTCCATATAGTGGACTTCAATAGGACCCACCAGTTTGAAGATCCAAATTGCAGTTTCAATGCAGCTTCAAAGGGCTCTACACAATCCCTTGATCAGTAATTTTTTTAAATAGAAATGTATATATTTTTTAAACCACAAATGTTCAAAGTGATGTGTGTCTATGTCACGCATTACACAGTCACGTTGGAAAGGTCGTGTCCGGTTAGTTCTTCGTCTGTGTACATCATTTCAACTCATTTTCTCCTCCAACTTTAAAATCATCTGACATCACCGTTTTTAGAAAATGACTGACTGTTTTGCTAGATAAGACCCTTATTCCTCAGCTGGGATTGTGTAGAGCCCTTTGAAGCTGCATTGAAATTGCAATTTGGACTTTTAACCTGTTGGCCACCATTGAATGTTTTCCTCAAGAACCCTAATTTCTTTTCGGCTCAAGAAAGAAAGACTTCCAAGAAAACTCAAATTACATGGGGGGGGAGTGAATTATCAGAATTTTTTTTTTTCATCCTTTAAGAATCACTTCACAATCATTATGACTATAATAACAATTCCAACAGGAATATTGTGCATATTACTTTAGGATCTTTGGCCTAGGTAATTCTGTGCACAACAATATGATTTATGACTTTCACAGGTACAGAACCTTGCCCTGCGCAACCAGCAAGGTGCGTCTTCCACCTCTCAGTCATCAGGCCTCCAGGCATTGAGTTTAAAGCAGACCCCCGTCTCCATTCAGCCCACCCCGCTCATCAAGACACCCAGCCAGAGTGCTTCCAACTCAGACACTGGGAAAAGCAACGTGAACGCTGCTTCCTCGGATGGAGTAAAGAAGGGAGAGGAAGGGCAAATGGAGATGAAAGCAGTTAACATGAGTCGTAACGTGTCCTCGTCACATCCACTAATCGCACCAGGTAAACTCAGACTCATAAGACCTATGCATTTATGCAACTGCAAAGTTTTTTTAGCTCTGAAATTGTTGTGTGCACACATTTGGTGTTTAAACAAACTGAAAGGTTCAATTCAATTCAACAGAAATGTTTTCTGACATGTGCACTCTAATAAGATCTAGCTTCACTTGTCTGTCCATCATGACACCCACTAAGCACCAAAGAAAGGAGAAATGCACCCAAGGCTACATTTGTTCTGCATGGCTTATGCTCAAGTGCATTAATGCAGACGTGTCTTTTGAAGAGCACACACTTTCTCAGATGCGTCTTTTAGTGCCCGTCAACATCTGACATACACGCCATCAATCATTCCACTGGTCTCTAATCATAACAGCTCACACAGAGCAATTATCCTGCAGATTTAGAAGCAGGTACTTGGGCGTGTCGAGGCCAGTAGAGACTTTGTGTTTAGTTATGCTTTGGTAGAAGATTAAAAAAAGCTTACAAAAGACAAATGTATCTTAGGGGAGCTCCAGGGTCCAATAATAGCACCAGTCAAGTGCCAAAAGAAGTAAAAATAGGAGTTTTGTTTGACCAAATTAAATCTAAGTCACTTGTATAATAAAACTGTACGTCTCCTTACTGCTACATTTGTGCATTTACATAACTAACGGTTTCTCATTAGAGAGCTGCATTTCTTTCATTTTATACTATGGCAGTGATCATCTGCAGGTGTAAGGTTTATGCCACTGTTTATGAACACAAATTCCAGAATGAATGAAGATTAAACAAGCTTTAACTTGATTGAACAAGCGTGTTTGAAAGGGTCCAAGTGAGCCTCAGTGGAAAGGAAGGGTAAAAAGCCACCTTACATGTGTTTTGGGATGTAGTTTCCATGGCAGTGTGCTCCAGAGAGCTGATGTGATGCGTGTTACGATACGTGGTTTTCCCCTTGTGCATTAATGATATTCACATATCTGGAAACTCATCCTAGATTATTCTCTTAGATGAGTTGTTCAGTTGCTAAGAAATGTCCTAATGTTATTGAAATCTGAATGTAAATGCGGATACTGGAAAGAGATGGGACTGAAGATTTTTCTATAAAAAGTCTTACTATTTGCTCATACATCATCTCTTGAGAATACGATCCCCAAATGACCGTCGGATTTCAGTCCTCGGTTTTGTTTTGTAGGAGCTGGCAAAGTTTTGATGGTTTTGATGTTGAATGTACTATTTTGATACTCGTTTTAGTTTCAAATAATTGAAACAATTCTATTGAATACAACCACACACCAGAGGGCTTGGTAAAAAAAAAAAAAAAAAAAAAAAAAAAAAAAACACACTAGGAAATAAGAGATACTGCATCCTGTACTAAATAATATTACCTATTGTAGAGAAAATGCACCCACATAGGAAAATCTTGCTCAGAAATTGCTTTTCATGGCTTAGGAAACTTAACGGAGTTAAAATAAGCACAGTTTGAGACACTGACCTCTTCTGAAACCCTAGAGGAGAAACAGCTCTTTAACTTGAAAGAGAAACATATGAGATATTTTAAAAACATGATTCGGCATAAAATGTGATAAAAAAACAAAAAAAACAAATGTATGTCTTCAAGCATATGTGATTGTTTTAATGTGTTATGTGTTATATAGCTGAATGTTCAACAGGAAATTTCGGGGTTTTCCAGGGTTGCGCTCTGCAGGGAATAACTCATCAACTCCTTATTCTGAACATCCGGAAGAAAGAAAGAGTGAGAGAAAGTGAGCACAGAGGATTGAGTCATCTGAACACACCATCCCACACCATTCACATTAGACGGAAGAACATTCCCACACTGAACCTTTTCTGTTTGCCATTAACAGTTGTAAAGAAAGACCGTATTTGTTCCTGACGTCTGCTTCGCATATCCGGTGTGCATTTCATGTGACAGAACACACACACGCGTATATATATAAACATAAAAACCACACGCCAGCTAACTTTCCAACCAGTTGGAGTTCTTCAGATTCTTTTACCGCTCATAAACTTTTGAGGTTGTGATCTCAATGTGCCCAGCTCTTAAGGTTTTGTGTGTTTGAATGTTCTCCTGCTGAGTTATTATTACATTTTAACACACTTTCCTGCGAGTCCTCCAGTCAAACACCTAATCACAGTTTCAAAACTCATCCAGTTTCCAATGTCGTAGTCATGGATACAGGAGTTGTGCTGGAAAACCCAAGCATAGAAACAAATGTTATTTGATACAGCAGAAAGGACAAACTGAACAACAAAATAAAATTTATTTGAGATCAAGTCAAGATTCCCACACATTGGACTCAATGCCATGACATTGCACTTTTGTACTTTCCAGATGTTTATGATTTCCTGGATAACTATTTTTAGGAATCATTTAAAATCAATCAGATGGATTTCTGCACTGGTTCGAAATTGTTTCATTGACTAAATGAATTTGCTTACAAATCAGAGTACACTAATATCTTGCAATTAGGAGTGTGTGATATATGTGACACTGGACCACAAAAATAGTCATATGTAGCACTGGTATATTTGTAGCAGTAGCCAACAATACATTGTATGTGTCAAAATTATTATTTTTTTTTATGTCAAAAATCATTAAGATATTAAGTAAAGATCATGTTCCATGAAGATATTTTATACATTTCCTGCTGTAAATATATCAAAACTTCATTTTTGATTAGTAATATGCATTGCTAAGAACTAAATTTGGACAACTTTAAAGGTGATTTTTTTGCACCCTCAGATTCCAGATTTATAAATAGCTGTCTCATATTGTCCAATCCTAACAAACCACACATCAATGGAAAGCTTATTTATTCAGCTTTCAGATCTATATTTTTAAAAAACTGACCCTTATGACTGGTTTTGTGGTTCGGGGTGGCATATATCTCATATATTCTCCAAATATCAGCACAACTGCAAATGTAATATTGATTTGATGAACGGTTTAATAAACAAGAAGTTTACATTAATTGACTTACATTTTGAACACAACAGTTCTTTTCTTTTTGACAACTGCATTTCGACTGTATTTTGCATGTCCGAGCAACACACAACAGTGTTTCGTTACTGAATTAATCGACCGTTTGAACTAATCACTTGAATGAATGACTTAATGATTCACTCATGCAGTGATTTAACGCCATCTACTGGTGATTTTAGGTTTATATTTAAAATATTTTTTCCCTTTTTTCCCAAAATCTTTTTAAATATCAATATTCAACTATATTGCACCTTTTTTTTAACATCAAAACATTACTTATGCATTTGCAACTGCAGGTTAACTCCATTCATGTCCATCATTCAGTCTGTGTAAATGTATCTAAATGCTACTTCAGATGCAGATCCTGTGCCACCTCTGCATTGCAGACACAAATTTAGTTGATACTGATTTCTTTTGATTGGTAACAGTGCTATAGTGTCCTACTATTTGAATTTATTGATTAAATTGAAGAATTTGACACAAAACATGATGCATACATTTAATTAGGTTAGAACAAAATTGCCTTATAAAAGGTAAAAATCTAAAAGTTAATTTTTGTTATTGATAGTTTTCACGTGACGTCACAAGCTTATAGGAATGCCACTTTGCTCCACTGACAGCCAGTTATTTTTATGCAGCTTCCATTAAGTAGTAATGTAGTAAAACACAGATATTACATAAGATGAACATAAACGCAATGTGCAAAGTTTCACGTTAAACAGTTTCCCATAGAAAACCATTATAAAGGAAAACACTAAACCATTAGGCGGATTACGTTCATAGTCTGACCTTATCTGCTGGCCTGTGTAAAGTATGAATCATTAATATAGTGAATAATGAATTTTAATTTTAGTAGTACTGTTTAAATGCTTTTACAATGTTTTGTCTCACTGTTTAATGATTTAAATATTGCCATGGTTGCTTAATATAGATTGCAAATGGCCAAAACTTGCATTTTGTTTACATATTCGAGAGGTGATTTAAATAATTGCCGTTGTGAAACAGATGGAAAATTGGCAGGCTTCTGCTGCACTTCTATGGATGTTTTGCCCTATAAGTTGCCGAGCCGGTCACGTGACTGAAAACTATAAATTCCTGCAAACAAACCACCTCACAGAATATGAAGAATATCAAAAGCCTTGGGAGTCAGCTGTCCTAAACCTGCCAAAATATCAACACAATAACATGCTCAGCAAAACAATGTCTAATTATCATTATTGACCAATCTGAAGAAAATATCGAAATATCCTTTTTTGTCAATATTACATGCAATGTTACTTTAATAAGAGCATTATTTAATGGAAACCTTTAGTGCAGAGCATACTGATCTTTAAAAAAGCACTGTCCAAATGTATGAAATTCCACGTAAATGTTACTGACGGTTAAATTTGGAACTGTCAGTTTAATGTGTAGTCATGTGAAACAATAGTAAGTGCTTGCCTGTGGTTTCTTCTTCCAGCGTATGCCCAAATCCAGCCGCAGGCCTTGATTAAGCAGCAACCGCAACAGTTTGTCATTCAACCCCAAGCCCCACCCACCTCCAGAACCCAGCCCCAGTTACTGCAGACCGCCTCCATCCAGCCCCACCAACAGACAGCCTCGCTGGCCATTCAGAGCTCCGCCCAGACCTCATCGGTAGCAGGGATCATTCCGGTTTTGCCTAAACCAGCACTTCACAACCAGGGATCGGCTCAAAGTCAACAGGCCACCATCTTCCATTCAACCATAAGCCACCATGCGCTTAGCCAGCATGGCTCACACGCAGGCCTGGTCCATGCTAAAGCGCAACCGGTCCAACTGACAGCCATCAATCTCCAAATCCAACCAGCACAAAGCCAGGTAAGAGACTTCCTTACTAGAGCCCTATTGTAGACTGAAAACAACATATACAGTTCAGAAGCAACTAACTACTTCTATACTATTTAGGCTTCGAGACTTGCTCAGGATGACAAGGAGAAGCCCACCTCTTTGGTGGTAAGAGAGATTTGTCCACCAGTGCAAATGCAGCCAACCACTGCGACCCAAGGCACAGACCCCCCTGAACAATCCAAAATCGAGACCGTTAACGCTACATCTCAAACTCAAGGTATAGTGGCCAATTAGTGTCTAAATCTGCAAGTATCAATCAAGTTTCAATCAAACAATGCAGTCATCAACAATTTAAGATACAGAGATTAACTACTAGGCGCAAGACCTCATGAAAACATATTTTGGGCCATTCTACAGAATTAGTTGAAAAAACATCTTTTAAAAAGTGTCTTTTACAACAAATTTTGTATGTAAATTGTATAAAAAATACATCATTCTAGTATGCAGTCAATTCTCATATTGTATTTTCAGAACGTTTTGGAATATTTGTTCTCTCCCCAAACTTGTCACTACTGAAACACAGTAAAATACTGTTTAAAAGAGGCAAATCAATAACAGTTCAAGTGTGATTCATGAGATTTGTTGTAGTTTTAATCAAATTTTTCTTTGTAAAAGGCATAAAGTTAAATCATACTGATTTCAAACTTAAGGATTCTTTAGTTTGAATATACATTGAACCAAACACTATCATAACACCTTAGTTGATCATTCAGTTTTCGTTTATTTTTTGACGAAACAACCCATGTTTCGGTAGTGACCGTAATGCTTTGTCACATTACAGAATTTTAAGCTACATACTAAAACGCTACTAAAACTACTAAAAAATTGCATAACTGTACTAAAATTTTGTTTATTTCCTACAAGTAAAGGATTACGTGTTCCCTTTTGTCACTACCGAAACAATGACATGTTTTGGTTGTGACTGCTATGGTAGTGACACTTTTATGGAATAAACCCCCCCAAAAAACAAGCACTGTTCTGAACAGTTGTACAAATATAAAAAGTAAATGTTATGGAATAACTCCCAAAAAAGTGTGCTTAATTATAGAAAAACGGTGTTCGGTGACATTCTTGAACACTTTACCTCAAAATTATGTGGCATATCTACTTATCATGTAGCTATGTTATGTTTAATTATGTTTTTTATATACAGTATATATACACAAGCGTACTGATATTTTAAATATTATTGTGGATTTCAATAGATAATAGAATGATCTTATTATACATCTAAGAATACTTAAATGCTTTTTAAATGTGTTTTTTGGTTATAAGACAGCGGCTTACACACTATTTATGTATGTTTTATATTACCTAATGCAATGACATTCATACATTGTATGCATGACCATGTCCAAATACAGAATTCGGTCATATTGGCAGCACTGAACGTAAACAATGCCACTGAACCAAACAAAACTTGCATATTTTGCTGATTACTGCTGCTGAAAATAGTCAATTACTGTCATGTTTTGGCCTGAACTAATCAGGTAAAACATTTGGACTACGTTATAACAAATCAAGGAGAAGCGTGCAAAAAAACAGCCATTTGTGGTTGGCCAAACTGACCCAGGATTTCCAGGGCAAGAATGTTAACATTTGTGCTTGTTCTTACAATTTCCAGTCAGGTAGGTAAAATATTAGGCTAATATCTTAATTAATACTACTCGTACATATCTTTACCACCTATCAACGTTACTTTGGCAAAATATTGCATCCTTTCCTGCTTAAAAAGTCCTTCTCTATATGATTTAGCAGCCTCCACAAGTTTTTTTCTGTGGTTTACACAGCATAAATTAGCAGAACAACGTATTCAGTAGTACATTATCCGCTTAATCTATGCTGTCGTTTACATCCGAGTATCAGCAATATGGCCGCGCATACAGGTAACTGACCGAATCGTGACACAAGTGCAAACCCTCTATACTTTCTTATAGTATCAAATACCACACAGCCTGCAGGCATTTAAGGAATTAAATAATCACAGCTGCATTAAAATACAAAGCTTTCAACGCCCACGTGAACCAGATTTGCCAAATAAGGAGGCAGTAGGATGGGGGGTGGTGTGCAATTCCCACATACAGTAATATGGACCAGAATTGACTCCAGTCACATGACTTCCTTGCTGCCTATTCAGCCAGTAGCAGACAAACTGGTTTCAGCTAATGCCCATTAAAGCCAGCATAGAAGACAACCGCTGCCACAAGCCAGTGAAAGATTCACAAAATCACTACAGAGTCATGTGACCTGCCACTTGAGGCTGCTGCTGCCATCCAGGGAAAGGCTGAACCGCCTCTCTGGCAGAGAGTGCAGTGCTTGTGCGTGGGAGTGGAGCACTAGAAAAGGAGCAGCTCACACTGCATGTTGCGTAGAATCGCACGCGTGGCGGAGTCTGGATATTCTGTCATTAATACAATCGTAACAGGCGTGTGGGAATGAGGCTCCCCCCGTGTTTTGAGACTGAATTGAAGAGCGCCACCGGGAAAAATGACTTTTTATTGCGCTTTGTCGGTAAGCTACAGTATCTCTTGTGTTTTGGTGCCAGTATTTTTGGTTAGTGGGCTTAAAAGTAAACGAAGGCGCGTTTCTTTGAACGGTGTAGACTTGACACGGCGTCTTACGCGACGCAACTGACGCCAGTGTCTACTTAAGACTGAACGCAATAAAAAAACAAGAGAGATGTATTTTAGACGCCTAATGATGGTGGGATGTTTCTTAAAGTAATATTTCACACAAAATCATGTACTCACCCTCATGTTGTTCAAACCTTATTACCTTTCTTCAGTGAACTTCAGAGTATGTAATTTGACATCTTGTCCATAGAGTGACGGTGGATATCATTACAAACAACTTAAAGAAGTCCATAGTCCATATTTTTATTATTCTGATGTCGTATAATAGTTTTGTGCTTTTTTTGTAGTTATTGGCTAATAATCTTCCCCTCAAACGTTGCTCTTAAATATCATTGACAGTTGCTTCGAGATTAAAAATGGCGCACCGCTCTAATTGGACGTCATTGACGTCAAACACCATTGGCTCTTCAGTGTCTCTGCTGTCAAACGATTAATTAAGAAGTTTTTGTTTACATATGTATGTGTACTTTGGATATTTATGTGTATATATAAATGCAGTATATATTTTGGGAAAACATCCATGTATTTATGTGTGTATTTATATTCATATAATTTATATTATGTATAAATTATATTTGCATATGTATTTACATATACATAATAATTATACACAGTAAGCACCCATATATTATGTAAACAAAAACTTTTATTTTGGATGCGATTAATCGTGATGAATCGTTTGACAGCACTAATTTTGATGTGATTTATGCTTGCATATATGTTTCTCTGTGTTTAATAGAAGAAATATAATAATAATGCGTTGTAATGGCAAGGGAGTGTACATTATGCCGGAAAACATAAATAATTAACATAATAATAACACTTAATATATCAGACAGCTTTGGCTGTTTTCATTTTCCAGTTGTTCAGTTTTTCTTCAGGCTGAACTATTCCTTAAACGTTTGTCAACTTTATAAGTGCATTGTTTGTATCTTATTTCCATCAGCTGCTTTTTCCGGGCTTTCCCGTAAACACTGGCGAACGCTAATGTTTGTGCTGCCAATGTTGTTGTGGTTGCTATGGTGATGAGCCGACGCTTTTGTTTTTGCCAGGGTCTGTGGAGACAGCGAGGGACCCCGCGGGAGCACCGGTGACACCGACCATGACCTCGGCAGCCTCAAGCGAGCCGCCTCCGGCAGCTGTGACGGGAAGTGTGGTACAAAATGGCGAGAACAAGCCACCTCAAGCCATAGTGAAGCCACACGTCCTCACGCATGTCATCGAGGGCTTTGTCATTCAGGAGGGAGCTGAGCCTTTCCCTGTGAGTTGTAATTAATAGTAATAATAATGATAATGTGCTTCTGTTGTCCTAATTTGTAAGTCCCTTTGGATAAAAGCATCTGCTAGTTAATTAAATGTAGTAATAATAATAATAATTTTAGAATAGTGGACAATTTTAATATTTATAATAATAAAAAAATAAACAATAAATAATTAACAATAATAACATTTTTATTTAGTTAATTATAATTGTTTAATTATAAAATAAAGATAATAATAATAATTTTAAAATAGTGGACAACTTAAAAATATTTATAATAATAATTAAGTAAAAATGAATTAGTTTAGTTAATTATAATTACGTTTAATTATAAAATAAGTAATAATAATGATATAGTAATTGTATTGTTGGTGTTCTAAAACTATTATTGTTATTAATATTTATTATCATTATTTTTAATTATTATTTATTTTAATTATTTTTAATACAACATATTATTTTAATACAACAACAACACCAGCAATAATAATAATAATAATAATTATTATTATTATTATTATTATTATTTGTATTATTCGTTCAGTTATTTATAAAAATGAATTTTAAATACTAATTCAAATTTAAACAGAAATTCATTGAATATTATTATTATTATTATACATTTATTAATAATTGTTGTTGTTATTCTAAAATTATTATTATTCAGAATTATTTAAATACATTTATTCTTATTCTTTCAGTTATTTATCCAAAAAAAATAAAAAAGTAATACTAATTAATTCAATACCAATACTAATAATAATAATACAAATTTCAGTGGACAATTTAAATATTTATATGAACAAAATAATAATAATAATAATAATAGAGAATTTACAATAATAAAACTATTATTATTATTATTATACAATTATTATTTTATTCATTCAGTTATTTATACAAATGAATTTTAAATAATAATACAAATGTAAACAGATTAATTTAATAATAATAATAATAATAATAATAATACTTGGTGTTATTAATTATTATTGTTGTTCTAAAATGATTATTATTCAGAATTATTTTAATACATTAATTATTATTATTATTCTTTCAGTTATTTATGCAAAATAATTCTAAAAACTAATTCAAATAAAAAAAATCTATAATAATAATAACAGTAATTTATAATTTATTGTTGCTCCTTATTTGTAAGTCGCTTTGGATAAAAGCATCTGCTAAATTACTGGATGTAAATGTAAATTATTGTTGTAGTTCTAAAATAGTTTTCATTATTCACAATAATTTAATGCAGCAACAAAAATCATTATCATATTACTATTATTATTCATTTTTTTATCAATTAATGACTTTTTATTTATTTTCTGCACCGTGTATTTGATTGTATGTTAGTGAAATGACATGATTTACAACACTAAACATCAAAATAAACTGTAGAAAAAAAACAATGCATGTTGATCTGCTCATTCCAACCTAACTCAAGTGTCCCAATGATCACCCTGGCATTATGTTTGAATATTGTATTTTCAGGTGGAGAGACCTCCAGTGCAGGCAGACAGCCCCAAGAAACCAGACACACAGCTTCCCTCGGATCCAGAGAAAACGGCCAGCAGCAATTCTCTCAGTGCCACAAACTCAGACATGGAGGAGGCTGGACAACAAGGTAGACATTTCATTTAGTAGTAGTGTTTTTCTGAAAAGCCTGACCTTTTTAAGTGTCAGGGTGAAGTTTTGAAAGATTGGAAAACCTGCATTGTTATGAACAAAGCAGCGTCATTAGTGATAAGAGATGATAAGATATGGAATTTCCTGTTTGTGTAATCAAGGTGCAGCAAAACGTATGATTCATAGTAATGACTCATTCCAACGCTTACACACAAACACTGTTTCAGCTAGTCCTAACTGTAAACTGTAACCTAAAACTAATCATTTTTTATCATTTTTCTTCAGACACGAGGACTCAGGAAGAATCGGAGGAGCCCAAACTCACATGTGAGCTTTGTGGATGGGTCGATTTTGCCTACAAGTTCAAACGTTCAAAACGATTCTGTTCCATGGTCTGTGCTAAAAGGTTAGAGATTCAAAAGCATATTTAAACAAAGCTGCATGACACCTCAAGATTCATTTCGAAAGTCATGATACTCAGTGACCAAAATAATAAAAATTGATTCAGCTGCCACCAAAATGATAACAAAAAATATACACTACTAGTCAAAATATTTTTTCCAAAATATTTGATCCAAAGTACAGCAAAAACAGTACAATGTTGAAATATTTTTACTGTTTAAAATAACTTTTCTATTTGTTTTTAGCATCATTACTCCAGTCACATGATCCTTCGGAAATCATTCTAATATTCTAATTTTCTGCTCAAAAACATTTATTATTATTAGTATTATTGTTATTATTATTATTATTATGTGGAAAACAGCTGAGAAGAATATTTTCAGGTATCTTTGATGAATAGAAATTTCGGAAGAACAGCCTTTATCTAAAATAGAAATCTTTCTTTATCATCACTTTTGAACAATTTAAAGCAGAGGTCTTCAACCCTGTTCCTGGGGACCCACTATCCTGAAGAGTTAGCTACAACCCTGATCAAACACACCTGAAGCGGGCAATCAAGCTCCTCAAGACTGCTTGAAAATTGCAGGCAGGTGTGCTGAAGCGGGTTGCAATAAACTTTCCAGGCAAGTGGGTCCCCAGGAGCAGGGTTGAAGACCTCTGATTTAAAGCATCCTTGCTAAATAAAATTAATTTCTATAATCCCCCCCCCACCCCCAAGAAAAATATACTGACTCCAAGCTTTTGAATGGTATACTGTATGATGTTACAAATCCTTTTTTTTTTTACAGATAAATGCTAATATTTGAATCTTTCTGTTTATCAAAGAATCCTGAAACAAAGGAAATCTGTTTTAAATATTGATAACAATGTTTCTTGAACAGAAAATCAGCAAATTGGAATGAGTCCTGAAGGTTAATGTGACACTTAAGACTGAAGTAATGATGCTGAAAATTTAACTTCGATTAGACTAAATTGAATAAATTACATTTTAAAATATATTCAAACAGAAAGCAGTTATTTTAAATATTACACCTTTTTTTTACAATATTACTTTTGCTGCATTTTTGATCAAATAAATGCAGGCTTGGTAAGCAGAAAAGACATTTAAAAACTTTTGACTGGTAGTGTATTCTTGTGATGTGCAATGTTTTTGTGTAACACTCTTGAACAGATACAGTGTAAGCTGCACGAAGCGGGTTGGTCTGTTCCACCCCGACCGAACTAAATCAACCAATCAGATAAATCAGTGGAGAAGGAGGAGGTCTCGTAGTCCCAGAGGCAGGGAGACCAAAAAGCAGGTGAACGGCTACTTTAGTACAATGTGGAAGTGGTTCATACCACAATGTTTTTGTATAAATATATAAAGTAAAACCTCCTCAAATCGTCTCTTGTTTTATCCTACAGCGGCTCTCTGTATCTCAGCAATCTCAGGGAGAATCTATGTCCTCACCGCTCCAGTCTCAGCCTAGTCAGGGAGAGTCCAGTCCTTGCTCGGATATCTCCAGTTATGAGGAAGCAACTTCCCCCCTCTCTGCAGCCAGTTCTGGCCCAATCGTTTCTCAAGGTGGGATCGCTGCTAACGATCCAGAAGAGCTTCCTCTCCTCAGTCAGCACTTCCTGCCATGTGACCCCACCAAGTGGAATGTGCAAGAAGTGTTTGAGTTTATTCGCTCTTTGCCAGGTAAGTTGCTCGGACACAAGTTTTTGAACAGTAAAATTGTTTAATGTTTTTTTAAAGAATTTATAAATGCAGCAGAATCAGTAATATTGTGAAATATTTTACTACTCAAAATAACTGCTTTCTATTTGAATATATTTTAAAATAAAATTTATTCCTGTGGTCAAAGCTGAATTTTCAGCCTCATTACTCCAGTCTTAAGTGTCACATGATCATTCAGATCAATATTTAAATCAGTTGAGTACATTTTTTTTTTTTTTGTACTCAAAGAGTATTATTAAAGAGTATTATTAAAAATGTATTAAATTTTTATCTTTACATTATACACTATGCCATTCAAAAGCTTGGAGTCAGTATAATTCTTATTTTTATTTTTTAGGGAAAGAAATTCTTTTAATTGATCAAAAGTGATGATAAAGACATTTATAATGTTACAAAATATTTGTATTTTAGATAAACGCTGTTCTTCTGAACTTTCTATTCATCCAAGAAACCTGAAAAAAATCTACTCAGCTGTTTTCAACATAAAATTAATACTAAAAAATTTTAAATCGCAGGAATTAATTACATTTTAAAATATATTCAGTTAGAAAACAGTTATTTTAGATAGTAAAAATATTTCAGAATTTATTGTTTTTCCTGTAGTGTAGACTTCTTTAAAAAACATTTTAAAATATTTTGACTGGTAGCGTATTTATATTTTGTACTGCTTTAAAGACATTACTGTTCAAAAGTTTGGGTTCAGTATGATTTTTCTTTAAGAAATTAATACCTTTAGCCAGAAGAGACACATTATATTGATTTTGGATTTTTTAAACATCGACTATAAGAAATGTTTCTTGAGCAGCAAATCAGCATATTAGAATGTTTTCTGAAAGATCATGTGACACTGAAGACTGGAGTAATGATGCAGAAAATTCAGCTTTGCATCACAGGAATAAATAACATTTTAAAATATATTAAAACAGAAAACCTTACCATCCTAAACTTAAGAACGGTATCTATATATACATTATTGTGATGGGTAGAAAAGATAAAAGGAATAAGAAAATAAGATCCACAACAATAAATTACAGCAAATTTATTTACAAATATACTGTTTAATGGTCAAAATCTTTGTGACTTCACAATTAGGTTGCCAGGAGATTGCAGATGAGTTTCGTGCTCAGGAGATTGATGGACAGGCCATGCTGCTACTAAAGGAAGATCACCTAATGAGTGCCATGAATATTAAACTAGGACCCGCCCTCAAGATCTTTGCCCGCATAAACATGCTGAAAGATTCCAAGCCTTGAAAAGGCAGCAAGTGTGTGTGTGTGTGTGTGTGTGTATATGTGTGTCCTCTGATGTCACTGACCTTGACCTAGTGACTACAGCACCCCAACTGCACTACATTTAAAAAAAAAAATGACTCAAAACTTTATACATATTGGGGCTAAAGCCCAAAACTGCACCTCTTCAAGAAAAGAACTAAAACATGGACTAGAAAATGACCCGACTACCTATGAAAAATCGCACAATGGTGACTTACCAAAAGGAAGGCATTATAAATCAGTGATTTGGAATTCTGACTGGGACTCACAGATCACTGGACTTAACTAATAGTATCGGTGTTCAGAAGAAAAATGTTTGGATAATGTTCGTATAGCAACAGTGCAGTCCAAACACAACTTGGCCCAGATGTCTCTGGATTGTACATTTGTGTTTTCAGGTATGATTTTGTCTCATTGTACATGCCAGATGCTTTTGTACAGTACAAATATGTTAAAGTAAATTATTCCTACCTTTGCGTGTGAGTATTTCGAACAGAGTTGAATCACAACAAACTGGTGCTATTTGACTGTCACATTTACTTGAATAACAGAAGCACAGTAACAGAATTTTCAGCTTTCAACCTGAAAACCGATACGACCTGTAGGAAGGGATCCAGTCTGAAAAATTCCTGTCAACCGCGCCTTATTCAATGTGTGTCCGGCTTTGAGATGCACATTAAATTGTATTTGTCTCGCATATTGGGAATGACGCTATGTTTGGTTTTAATCGTGCCCAGATTTGTCATTGTATGTTGCTAGAAAGGATTGTGATGATGAGTTGTGTTTTTTGTACAATGCTTTGTGAAATGCCTGTATTTATCAGATGAATGAAATTTGTAATATAACATTTTTAATGAAGGATTTTTGTGTCAACGTGTTTAATTATTTTCACCCTAAATCACATTTTGCCCACATTTTGTTATAATCCAGATTTGACCCTGAACCATCATATATTGCAGGGGTTCCCAAAGTAGGGGTCGCAAAACCAGGAGGAGGGGTCACAAGATGATTTCCAGAAATCAAATAATTTTTAAAGCATTAGAAATAGCATATTTTACCAATAAATAAAAAATATAAGGTAAATTAAAAATAAAAATCCAGCATGTTGCCCACCCAACTCATTAGGTAAGATTAATGTTCAAATGTAAATACTGAGTAAATAACTATAAAATAATATTATGGTTGTTAGACTGTTGTGTTGCTTTGTGTTGTCATTATGCTTGTGCGCCGTTTTGCAAAATGTTCGTATACTTTAGGAAAGTGGGGGTCCCGAGGTACTGGCACTGTTATTTTGGGGGTCATGGGCTGTAAAGTTTGGGAACCCCTGATATATTGCACTAGTCAACAGTACATTGAATGGGTCACCAATTTTTCTTTTAGGCCAAGTATGATTAGGATATTAAGTAAAGATTATGTTCCATGTGTATATTTAGTAAATTTCCTCCTAAATATATCAAAATAAATTTTGAATTAGTAATATGCATAGCTAAGTACTTTATTTGAACAACTTTAAAGATGATTTTGTCAATATTTAGATTTTTTGAACCCTCAGATTCCAGATTTTCAAATTGTTGTATCTTGGCTAAATATTGTTCTATCCTAACAAACCATACATCAATGGAAAGCTTATTTATTGGTATAAATAGAAATGGCCCTTATGACTGGTTTTGTGGTCCAGGGTCACAAATACTCTTTATTTTGTGCTTAGAATTACAATAGAACACCACTAGGTGGCACACATGTATTTCGTCAAAATTCACCTAAAGCCGTCTACATATTTCAACATTAAGGATGAGTTTTATAATGTTCCTCTATCAAACTCGACCCTGATGCTATAAAAACTTAGTTTTCACAGAAACCCGTCCAAATATGCCGTGATTGAGCCGAGTTGGGAGCTCAGTACCGAAGAGTATTTTCTGGTCTCACCGCTGCACAAAGAATCCCATTTTATAAACTTTTCGGCTACGTCCCGCCTCCCGCCTCAGAATCTCGTTTCTAATTGGTCTACTGTGCTGAAACACTTCCACCCTATTGGCTACGTAAGATGTCTGTCTGCGTTCTTTCACACCAAATGAACTTCGGTGAAGCCGATCTTCAACAACGGTGCTGCTCGATGAGCGATATTGGAAACTGATCAAACCTGGCATGGCACCCACAACGGTGAGAATGTTCTCTTTATAACATATCGCTTAACATATCGAAAAAGAAAGTAGAAGAAAATAACTAAGAGACCCAGAGAAAGTTTTTTTCTCAGGATTGTATGAATAGTTTGAATAGTTAATGCTAATTACAGATTTAAATAGCCAACAGTTTTGACAGCAACTGTTTTAACAACGCATAAACATCATTTAGCACACAACTCCTCAGCGGAGTTTGTTATATGAGCTGTAAGGTTATATGAAAAAGAAAAAATTAACGTCTAACATTATTGATTTTAACTGCTTTTTGCTTGTAATTTCTGCATACTAATAAAAGGCTGTGTTTCCAAACGCAGTGTACTGTCTTATCTAGGCAGCCTTTTTGCATTAAATAGGCAGCATGTAAGTTTTGGGCATCATGTATTACGCGTTCTGACTGAGATGAACTCAAATGCGCAAAATGTCTAAATAATCAGTACACTAGGTTTGGATGCATAACATAAAATAAAGTCAGCTAGCATAATATAGTTTTTGAAATCATTTCAACATATGCTCCGACTTTTGATTACATGATATGGGTCATTCTTCAATTGGGGTGGCAAATGAGAGGCAGAATTTGTAAAAATGCATGTTTTGTTTTTTAATAAAATGCATTAGTTTAATATGCCATATGCATTCAAATAGAAGCTTAATTTAGATTTTTAAATAATTATGACTTATGTCCATGGTGTCAACAGGAAAGACAGTAACACCACAGACAAATTAGCTTAAATCCAGACTTTTCTAAAATGGAGGCTGCCATCATGATGATTTTAAGATCAAAAACATTTTGGAAATATTAAGTATGTATCAAAATTCTGATTAAAATATGTCGGATTTAAGTATCAACATAACACCACAGACACTGATTAAGTGTGACACATGAAATTGTCAGAAATTTAGCTAATTTAAAGAAAATTAATAAGAATGTACTCAACATGAACCCCTCAGATCAACCAGCACCTACAATGACCATTACACACAGAAAGTAGTCCAGACAGATTTCCCCCTTTTCTTAAAGGGGCGACAACCCTTGTTTATAACACCACAGACATAAACACAACTTTTTTCTTAAATATAACAAAATATGTATTTTTTAAAACAACCTAATCAAATCACCACAAATGAAGAATGACCCATATATTGTATTAGTTTATATTAGATTCTAATCAAATTATATAACTATATGTAACTATAAACTGAATTTTGCACCTTTTTAAAAAGTCCTATTTGAATGGATTTTGAAATGCACTACCAGTCAGATTTTTAATGTTTTTAAAGTCCAAAATACAGCAAGAATAGTAAAAGTTTTAATATTTTTACAATTTCAAATAACTGTTTTCTATTTGAATATATTTAAAATGTTAATTTATTTCTGTGAATTCAAAGCTGAATTTTTAGCATCGCTATAGTTCAGTCACATGATCGTTCATCCTTCAAAAATCATTCTAATAATCTGATTTGCTGCTCAAAAAAAAAAAAAAAAATATATATATATATATATATATATTATTATGTTGAAAACAGCTGAGCAGAAAGTTCAGAAGAATAGCATTTATCTGAAATAGAAATCCTTTGTAACATTGTAAATGTCTTTATCATCACTTTCGTTCGTTTTAAAGCATCCTTGCTAAATAAAAATATTAATTTCTTTAATTTGAATATATATACCATATATATACTGACTCCAAGCTATGTATAATGTACTCAACATTTTTAAATATGGATAATAATAAAATTGAAAATAATAATGTTTCTTGAGCAGCAAACAGAATGATTTCTGAAGGATCATGTGACACTGAAGACTGAAGTAATGATGCTGAAAATGTAGCTTTGATCAAAGGAATAAATTACATTTGAAAATATATTAAAATAGAAAGCAGTTATTTTAAATAGTAAAAATATTTCTTTTTGTGTATTTGGGATCAAATAAATTAAAACATTAAAAATCTTACTGTTCAAAAACCTTTGACTAGTGTATGTACAACAATTCAAAATATGAGAATATTATTGTTACCTGGTTAAAATATGACACTTAATGCAGTCTGTACAGCTGATCACATCAACAGGCAGTTGACATTGGGCCATCTGTTTTGTAGCTCACAAGCAGCTTGAGGATTAAATTAATTACCCTCTGACATGTCGGGTGAGCCTGGACTCAAACACTGACTGCTTCAGTCTAGCTCCAGGGAGAAATGCCGGGTAATTTAAGAAGCATTTGGGCCGATGTTGAATAGTGTAGCACCCTTTAATTCAGTAAGGCATGGGCACCATTAAAAAGGAAATGCCAAATTAGTCAACCATGAAGAATGCTCGGATAATCCTCAAGTGCACTTGAAAGAAAGGTTTTGCAGATGTATAATTATCTCTAAGGATGTTTTGACTCTTTTTATCACCTTTTCCTCATATCCCTATAATGTTTCATTCTAGATCACAAATTTTAGTACTAGCTAAAAAAAAGCAAGTGTATCTTTTCCCACTATTAGGTAGTTGAAAGTACATACTGATGCATGATATAATTTTCTTTGGGTTTTATAAAAGGCAAAGTGAAGTTGTGAAATTAGCGCACCTATAAAGTATGGCTTCGCTTAGGAACACGCTTCAAATTAGCACTGTTTGAAAGGGTAAACCGCAAACCATGAAAGCTTTCTTGCATACTCAACGGCCTCAGATCTAGTACGCAGTTCCCATCGGTGCACAATGCATCAAAAGAAACGTGAAGGCTATTTGACTAAAGGTTGCACAACAGAGATGAAAAGGAACTGAATTCATGCACTGCAAAATACAGTAATGCCATTTATGGCAGGTCTGACGTGGAAGTCGAGCTTCCAGATTTCAGCTGAAGCACAGTAGCTGGACGTCTTCCGTCTCTGGCATATTATGTAACACTCCGAGACTCCTTCGTGACTTGATGATGTGGAAACTTTGGCTAACCACGCAAATCTCGACATGAAGCACCATTAGAAGCAAAAGTGGGGTCAGAACGAAGAAACCTGGATTGGGTTTCATAAGATTATTTCTGTTGAAGCTTGCAGCACAGGGTCAAAGCGTTTATGGTGCGCACAGCTATATGGGAAAGTGAAATTCGATACTTTTAAGGTTAATACTGAGTATTTAGAAGTGAGAGCTCGGGAAGGAATTTCAGTCAGTCTTCCAACAAGAGGTTTCTTTCTCTATAGCTGTCTATCTATCAATAGAAAAGTGCTGGAATGCTGCTTTAGCTTTGATGTGTGACAGATGCTTTGACTCAGAAGAGTAAAATGGAAAAAATGACCTGCTTTTTTCTTTTCCCGTGAACTGCACAGAAAGAAGCACAACATGGGAATGGGAGTTTTTCTGAGATCACAGCTGTGATCTATAGCCATTATGTTCTCGGACAAGCCTGTTAACCCTTCAATTGCTCTAGGAGGACTGGCTTAAAATAAATAGCTTTTGATGAAGCATGAATGGCTACTAATAAAGTGCTCAAAGATAAAGAGAACAAACATTGTGATGGGTTTAATTCAGTCTGTCGATTTAGTGCACTTAGCAATAAAAGAATAAAGCAAAGATGCATTTGATCATGGCCCGATTGGTATGTAATTTTTCAGTTATCAAAGCAAGTCTATTTATTATGGAAGCCCGTTTCCGCACTGAATTTTAAAAATGCTCAAAAAAAGGTAATTAAAAAAAAAAAGGTAGGACTTTTTTTTTTTCGCAATTGTGAGATTACAACTTGCAATTCTGACTTTTTTATCAAAATTGTGATGTAAACTTGCAATTTTGAGAAATTAAGTCAGAATTGCGTGATCTAAAATTTTGAATTAATTTTTTTTTTCTCAGAATCGCATGATATGAGCTTGCAATTGCACTATATAAACTCGCAATTCAGAACTTTTCCCTCAGAATTTTATGATATATTATGCAATATTTGTAATCTACTTTGCACGATTTTGTCATGTACCGAATGAAAACATTATAAACAAATTACTGAAATTATTGAGAAAAAAAGTTAAAAAGTTAGTGTTTTTTCTCAGAATTGCATGATATGAACTTGCAGTTGTAAGTTAAAGTCAGAATTGCGCAATATAAACTCACAATTCTAACTTTTTCTCAGAATCGTATGATATAAGCTTGCAATTATGAGTTAAAGTCAGAATTGCACAATATAAACTGAAATTAGAATTGCGTGAAATAAACTCAGAATTGTAAAAATAAAGTAAAAATCACAAGATATAAACTCACAATATTTATATATATATAAACTTGCAATTGCTAGTTAAAGTCAGAATTGCAAGGTAATGTCAGATTTGTGCTATATAAATTTGCAGTTCTGACTTTTTTGCTCAGAATCACTGGATATAAACTTGCAATTGCGAGTTAAAGTCAGAATTGCGCTTTATAAACTCACAATTGTGACTTTTTTTTCCCAATTGTGAATTTACATTTCACAATTCTGACTTTTTTATCAGAATTGTGATGTAAACTTGCAATTCTGAGAAATTGAGTCAGAATTGCGCAATATAAACTCGTGATTCTGACTTTTTTCTAAGAATCGCATGATATAAGCTTGCAATTCCGAGTTTAAGTCAGAATTGCTTAATATAAACTCACAATTCTAACTTTTTTCTCAGAATCGCATGATATAAACTTGCAGTTGTGAGTTAATGTCAGAATGGCGCTATATAAACTCAAAATTGTAACTTTTTCTCAGAATTACATAAAATAAACTTGTAATGGTGAGTTGAAGTCAGAATTGTGCTTTATAAATTCTGAGTCTTTCTCAGAATCACATGATATAAGCCTGCAATTGCGAGTTAAAGTCTTTTTTCAGAATCGTATTATGTAAACTTGATTAAGTTGAAGTTAGAATTGTGCTATATAAACGTGCAATTCAGAATTTTTTCCTTAGATTTGCATGAAATAAACTCAGAATTGTAAAAAATAAAGTAAAAATTGCAAGATATAAACTCGCAATTTTTTTTATATATATATATATATATATATATATATAAACTTGCAATTGCCAGTTAAAATCAGAATTGCGAGGTAATGTCAGAATTACGCTGTATAAATTTGCAATTCTTTTTCCATTTTTTTTTTTCTCAGAATCACATCATATAAACTTGCTCTTGCAAGCTGAAGTCAGAATTGTGCTATATAAATTTGCAATTCTGAGTTTTTTCATTAGGATTGCGTGATATGAACTCATAATTGTAACAAATAAAGTAAGAATTGCAATATAAATCTCATACTTCAGGTTTTTTTCTCGCAATTGCAAGTTTTTCAAATTCTGACTTAATTTCTTTTTTTTTCTCAGAATAAACTCACAACCGCAAGTTATAAAGTCCAATTCTGAGGGAAAAAAAGATGCAGTCTTGCAATTATAAAGTCAGAACTGTGAGATATAAACTCACAATTCTAAGATAAAAAGGTTACATTTGCGAAATAGAAACTTGCAATTCTGAAACAAAAGGTCACATTTGCTAAATGTAAACAATTCTGAGAAAAAAGTCAGAATAGTTTGTATCTTGCAGTTCTGAGAAAAAAGTCAATTACGTAAATTTGAACAGTAGTGTGTATATGTGTGTGTTGGACAAATATGCCTGCCAGTGGTATTGATATTTAATGGCATTGGTAACTGAAAACATTTGCATGCTGCATCCATACAGGAAACCTAAAGAAAAATCATATAGTTCATCTGTTTACTGTGTGTTTGCATTGTTTATTTCAATACACCATGCACTGAATAAGCAGCACACTGTATAATCAAGACAAGCACATGGAGAAGACTGCAAACTGCCGTCATTTGGTCTGCAGATGGAAAGAAAGGGAGAAGATTTGTAGACATGAAGATTGTTGCCTGACTGCATGTTTTCCAAATAATTTAGTATAGACTTTGTCCTAATGTGGTGTATCGTTTGCTGAAAACAGTTATTAGAATCTCTGACTTTTATTTCGTATTTTGTCGCCCACTCATTTCCTCTGCTTTGTTGTCTTTTCAGGAGTCGAGGCTGAATGTGGAGGCTCTGAGTAAGAGAGATGTGCTGCTGCTGTTCAGTGTTCTTGAGGGAGAGCTGGAGGCCAGAGACTTTGTCATACAGGCACTCAAGGTTAGTCCAGTCCCGTCAATGGACAATAATGTTTTTATAGTTTCTTTGTAAGTATGTGCAACTCTTAGTTCTTAAACAGTTCACCAAAAAATGACAGTTTTGTCATTATCTACGCAGCCACATGTCATTCCAAACCCATATGCTGTTATTTCTTTCTATGGAATTTTTGGAGAACACTACAAATGAACCATGAAAGTTCACTACAAATGACCTGTGCACTACATATCTAAGTCTTCCCAAGCTATATGATAGTTTTGTGGGATGCACAGAAAAAAAAGTAGACATGGTGAACATCTCAACATGACAAAAAAAAGAAAATCATTCCTGTGTCATGTACAATTTATTCAGAAGCATCTGGACTTATTTATCCATTCAAGATGTTTAGATGTTCAGCTAAGTACTTCACCGTTGCTGCATGTTTATCCGCACAGCTGCGACCCAAGTCATACATCAATTTACACCATTAAGGAGGCAACTCCCTCTGTGATTGGCGGCTTTTATGATCTTGTGTTGTGTATTTCTTAGTATTCCTTGGAGAGTTCCCATCATCCAAATGTAAAAACAAGCCCAGACTGTCCTGAATAAATTTAAAATGACCTAGATAGTTGAGATTGATAAACTCACATTAGCTGATGAAAATTAATCAGCAATCAATTAGTAGTGTTATACTTATGTATTTTTTTCTGAAATTAGATGCAGAATACATGCACATACCCCATTTAAAATATTAATTCTGTTCATTCTAATTATTCTAATATTTATATCATTTTTTTCTGTCATCCCTGGTTCTCATGATGGTTATACTGGTTTTGAGGTTTTGCTTGTGAATGAGAAAAAATAAATACAAATCAATAGGGGTGTGACAAGACACTTATCCCATAAGACTGGGTTACCGAGAACAAGACGAGACAAGATTTTTACTTTTTTAAAGCAATCCTCAATGTTGAAATATACAGTATATGAAAAACAGTATTTTATTCAACTGAAAAACACAAAATGCAAAAAAAAATATAGGTGCATTTTAATATGAACTTGTACTTTATGAAATTAAACTTCTATTTTAATGAATTATATGTAGTAATAAACATGTAAACAAAAGCAGCATAATTCTGGATTAAACTGAAAATAATTTTTTTTTAATAAATTGGAGATCACGATTCTCACAATTCTGAAGAAAAAAAAAGATTAGAAATCTAAACAAAATTACGCAATTTTACTAGTGGTTCTGACACAATAATGTTCATTGCTTAAGTCTTTAAAAAATATATTTGATCAAATAAAAAAAAAAAGGCGTGTGTGTCTTAATCAATTGTTTCACTATTGCAAAAAACTACCTGTGTTGACTGGTTTATGCTTACGCCATTTATGGCCTTACTTCGATAAAAGAAACGGGTTACCGCGTTTACATGACCAAATGCGTTTTCAGCTTATTAAGCATAATTGGCTTAAGAACGTGCATGTAAACACACTCAATGATAAATACTTTTTTAAACGCGTATTTTAGCCACCTCCTGGCAGAAGAGGATAAACGTTACAATGCATACAAGTGTTAAGATGCTTTCGTTTTGATCGCAACTGTAGACAATGAGTGTTTATACCCATACTATATAAACTTTTATCCCAGTACTTATGTTATTTAAATGGTGTTTCGTGTCTTCAGAGTCGTTTACAGCTAAACATGGCTGAAGTTTAAAAAAATTATTTGGACGAATGACAGAGAATTTCTGTGCCGAAAATCTTACTTCCGGGTTGGTACAAGTTTCGGCTGTTTTTTTTTTGATCGTGGCTTTAATGACGTAGACGATGGTAGAACTCCTTATATGAGCATTTCTCCCGAAAAAGTGTGCCCACGCACATGTTGACTAGAGCCAGAGAAAGAGCGCGCCCATCAACGCGCTTCATTCGGCTGCACTGCTGCAAGGGATTCACTCAGGAAGAATGTCTATAAAGAAGTGTGGTTTTAGTTGTAAGGCAAAGATAACTTTGCTCAACTTCCCGAAGAGCACAGCGTTACGTGAACAGTGGACGCTGTTTATTTTTCCTGGGCAGCAATGGAGTTTTGCAAGTGTGTTTGTTGACGAACGTTTCATAAACAAGGTTCAGTTCGATGCTGGATTTGTACATTGTTTGATAATGAAAGATGGAGCGGTAATAAAACTAAAGACTCTTTGGATATATAAAGAGTGCAGTACTACTCTATAGGTACTCATGATTAATATGAGATTGGGTGAAACTGTGTTTGTTATGCCCCCTTTAAATGTCTGTAACAGAGATAATGATTATTATGTGGTTGAAATGACTGTTGCTTTTTCTGGATCAGCAGCAGCATGAATGCAGATTTGAATGTATTTAACACCTGTTTCACATCGCAAACAAACCTCAGTGGAGCTTGAGTAGCGCGATGTGAAACAGTTGTAATAGACACCGCTAAATCGTTGTCATTCAAGAATATGATGTGTTTGAATAGAGATTGATATATCAAATAAACACTAAAAAACATTGCAAAATAAACACTGCAAAATGTTTTAGGAGGATATCGTCATGCTCTTGCAAGACCAGTCAGATCTCACGAAACACATCGGATCTCATCACATCCCTACTAATCAATACTTAATTATGCTTCAGTAATTGTCTATTGACAGTCAGTAGTTGACTGTCAAACATGTTTAACTCTTTGCACAGCAGACTAGATACCCAGGAGAGCCATTATAGCTATTCCACTCAATGAAAGCCAGATGTCTGTCTGGCTCATAGCTCAATTGTGCACGCTAGCACATTAAAAACTAGTATATTAAACACTAAGAAACCTCAGTGTACAGTTAATGTAAGCCAAAACAAGGTTTACTTAAGATATCTAAAGGCTATGCATTTAGAAAAATATCTTTAGCCTTTATAAAACTTGTCCTTACACTAGAAATTATGCTGTTGGTTATGCAGAGTTCTTGGTCACACGGTTTTGGAATAGTCAAGAGCCTACACTTAAATAAATGCCAAAATGATTGATGTTTGATCATACCTACTGTTAAAACATGCTTTGTTGTACTTCCTGTGTTTTGCTAGTTTCTATGTTCCCAGTTCAGCTGCATTCTCACATTATTTTCATCAGGGTTTAATTAGAGCAGACTGGATCTCATTTACCTTGCTTTTTCATCAGGCTCTTTTCTGCTTAAATTTTTATTTATTTATTTTCTCTGTGTGTCTCCTACTACATTCCAGTGCTGTTGCTGGGCCTCATCCCACACTTCTGTTGGACACCAGGCTTTAAAATGCAGCCTCAGATCCAGCAGGCCGAATTAACTCAGGATGATTAATCAAATCTGCTATAATTTTTTTTTATGTGAATATATAGCAGTCATTCAGCACCATTATATTGGTGCAGTTTTACAAAATCCTGAAAATGTCTAATTCTTATTTTAGTCCTCTAAATCATATTTCAGTCACAATTAATATGTACATTTAATAACAAATAAATTACTGTTTTATATTTGTATGTTTTATATATATTTATTAGGGCTGTTAAGCGATTAAAATTTTTAATCTAATTAATTACATGATGTGGCGATTAATTAATCGAATTAATCGCAAATTAATCGCACATCAAATTTGGCCAAAAAATTAATCCCAAAAGATCATTTAAAGTCATTGTTGTGTAAAACGTCAAACAGACATTACAAAAAAGTAAATATTTAGTTTATAAAATGAATTACATATGCTCTTTTGTACCATGAGGGTGAGTAAATGATTGTCATTTTTGGGTGGGTGAACTATACCTTTAATAACGTATTTCATTAATTTTATTAATATTACTTTGGAAATATGAAATTATTTCTTAATGAAATGATACTCTAAATAATAAAATAAAACTGCCAGTTGGTGGTGGTAAATTCATTTGATTCATTCAAATGGTTGATTCATCAGCATTAGATCGATCGGATTGTAACATCAAAGTACAGCAAGAGCTATAGAAAACGGCTTTCACAACCAAAAGCTGGCCGCTGGGTTTAGTGCAGACCTTCAGATACAAAGCAAACTTTCAACTCTAAGCGCGACTTGAGCATCAGTGGTTTGCTCCGCTGCGCGTGCGCTTTGGTCAACGCAGCAAACAACCGTCCTCCGCTGCACTATGATACTCATTCATTCAAATGGCTTGCGCGGCACGAGGACAGTTCAGTTGGTTGATGCGTGACCAAAACGCATGCGCAGCGGAGCGAACCACTGGCGCACAAGCCACACACCCGCGCTCAAAATTTAAAATGAAAGCCTCTTAATGCTTTTGAAATAGCTTTCGTAGTACTTTGATTTCATACATTGTCTGTGTGTTGCTTGGAGACGAACGGTTCTGCTCTCATTTACACTCGTGTAGTAGTCGATTGCACTTATAGCCTATTGCTTGTGTGATATTAATTAACTATATGATTTAAGTATGAGACAAACTTTTTTGCCCCATATCTTAAATTTTAGGGTCATTCTAACTACGTTCTCTAAGCTCCATCAAGCAGTGAGTTGTTGCACTGCCTCATATTTGTCATCAATCAACTGAATGAAATGTCAGATGACCCACATAGGTTTGGGGCGGGGCCAGTGCGTTAAATGCGTTAATAATTTTAACGCGTTATTTTTCACCGTAATTAATTAATCTAATTAACGCGTTAAATTACCAGCCCTAATATTTATACAATTTTATATTTTTGAAATGTGTGTGTATAGTAAATTTAAAATTGTATAAATGCAAAATTGTTCAAAAGTTTGGGATCTGTAAGATTTTTCAGTTTTTTAAGACATTTCTTATGATCATCAAGGCTGTATCTATTTGATTGAAAATACAGAAAAAACTAATATTGTAAAATATGATTGCAATAAAAAAAAACAGTTTTCTATTTTATTATACTTTAAAATATAAATATGTGAAGCAAAGCTGAATTTAGCTGAATTTCAGTGTCTTCAGAGTCACATGATCCTTCAGAAATCATTCTAATATGCTGATTTATAATCAATGTAGGAAACAGTTGTACTGCTTAATATTTTTTTGGGACCTGTCATGCTATTTTAGGATTCTTTGATAAATAAAAAGCTAAAAAAGAACAGTTTATTCAAAATAGAATTGTTCTTGTTGCAATATACACTACTATTCAAAGGTTTGGGGTGAGTAATTTTTTTATTTCGTGAAAGTGATAGTAAAGACTTGTTTTGATTCCTATTTTGAATAATCACTGCCTTGTAGTATCTTTTGTTTAATACACTGTCATTCAAAAGTTTGGGATCAGTAAGATTTTTATTGTTTTTAATGGGGTTTCTTATGCTCATCAAGGCTGTATTTATTTGATCAAAAATACAGAAAAAACTGTACATTTGTGTTTCAATTATTGGTTTTCTATTGTTAAAATACTTTAATATATAATTGAATTAAACAGTTTTTTTTTTACTTTATTTTATTATTATTATTATTATTATTATTATTATTTTTTGATTAATAAAAAGTTACAGAAATTATTCAAAATAGGAATCTTTTCTATCAATATAAGTCTTTACTATCACTTTCATCCATTAAAAACATCTTTGCAGAATAAAAGTATTAATTTCTTTAAAAAAAAAGAAGAAAGAAAAAAATTACTGACCCCAAACTTTTAAATAGTATTGTATACTGCAACAAGAAAAATTCTATTTTGAATAAACTGTCCTTTTTTAGCTTTTTATATATCAAAGAATCCTAAAATAGCATTACAGGTCCCAAAAAAATATTAAGCAGTACAACTGTTTCCGACATTGAATATAAGTTTTGCTTCACGGGAATAAATGATATTTTAAAGTGTATTAAAATAGAAAACTGTTTTTTAAAATTGCTGTCATATTTCACAATATTACAGTTTTTTCTGTATTTTTAATCAAATAGATACAGCCTTGATGATCATAAGAAACTTCTTTAAAAAAACGTGAAAAATCTTACAGATCCCAAACTTTTGAACAATAGTGTCTATTTTGCATTTATACAATTTTAAATTTACTATACACACACATTTTAAAAATATTACATTGTATAAATGTATATAAAACATACATATATAAAACAGTAATTTATTTCTTATTATATATATATATATATATATATATATATATATTGTTTTGGGTTTAAATGTAGATTGGACCGTTTTTTGTGAGTTTTCTTTTAGTTTATATATACCACAGTAGTTCATGGATAAAGCTGGTTTGGTAATGTGGAAATGACTCAGAATCAGCCAGACATTGAGCTAGACAACTACCCTTTTTGAGCATGTCATCTGCGTCGATACAAACGCCAGTACTCTGATCCCCAGATCAAGCCTAGTTTTATTCCGAAATGCACTTTGAATGTTGTTTGTTCTCTGCAGAGCCACACACAAACATGTCAAACATTATTACACACATTTCCTTCATCTGACTAGTGTCAGCTTTAAACTTTATTGTAGTGGTTCATCTGATCGTGTTAGTATGGTCATAAAAGTCAGCATCTGTGCTCTCAGATCATGTTTTTTGTGGTAAAGCTCTATGGAAGGCTGCACAGATATTATCTGCTGCATTCCTGTTCTCAAAGGCATTGGACTGAGGCTATGTGGAGTAGATTTTGGGGTATTAACCATTCTTTTGAATCACTTAAGCAGATAGCATATAGTTAACCCAACTGCATATTTCTTCTAAAACTCTCA
This sequence comes from Cirrhinus molitorella, assembly GCA_033026305.1. Classification (NCBI taxonomy): domain Eukaryota; kingdom Metazoa; phylum Chordata; class Actinopteri; order Cypriniformes; family Cyprinidae; genus Cirrhinus; species Cirrhinus molitorella. The sequence continues at coordinate 31,398,974 of CM065130.1, forward strand.
GTGGATTTTAGGGGCGATGTTCTGGCATGCTGGGATTACAATCTGTGTCACTCACTGCCTGCTTTGAATGAGGTCATTAAGACATGACTCTTCTGCTTTGACTCTCTCACACACATACACACATTACAAATTTCCCTTATGCATTTGGTCAAAAGAAAAAAGAAAAAAAGGCCAGAAGTCACATCGCAACATCTAATCTCTCTATAACTTCATTAGCCATGCTAATCGTACATACAAACACTTTTCATTATTTGCTTGTGGTGCTTTCTTAGAAAAAACAGGGGAACTAAATAGTATTTTGCTCCAATAATCGTTTCCATGCTTATTTCTGCCCCGTAGCAGCTGTTGACTTTTGCGGGACAACTTGAAAACATTTCATGACTAACAAGTAAATAGACTTGGAGTTCCAGAAAGAATGCCTTCCAGGTGTTCAGCTCAAAGTTAGTAAATGTTTGATCAAAAATAGCTTCATATGTTTTATTGTCATTTGAGGGGTTAGTATGGATGAGTTTGAGAGTGCAGATTATTCTCACTATTGTCAGTGTGTTGTTTATCTTTATCCCTGGTCTCTCTAATTTTAGTAAAGATACTGTTTATGGTGTCTTTATCTATTAGATAGACTAACACACACACATATAGATTGTTTGAAGGCACCAGACTGGCTGACTTATCTTAAGTCATTAGTAAGGTTAATCTTCCCAAGGCCCCCATAATTGCTCGAGCTATTAGCCTAAACACACACACACACACACACACAATTGAAAGCATCGTAAATATAGAATAGAAAGCAGACATCCATTAACTTGATAAGCAAAAGATTTACATACAGTACATACAGCTGTTGTTTATTTGGGCTATTTGGAGCTTAAATTATCAAGCAATTAGCTTGAATATAATACTTTATTTTAGTTATTTTAGCCATATTTGTAATGGAAAATAAAAGAATATTAGTAAAAAGAAACTGATATAAATTCTTACTTTTTATATAATATTACATAATTACTTTTATGTATAAAAACAAATATAATGTAGAAATATAATATGTGACCCTGGATCACAAAACCAGTCTTAAGTAGCACAGGTATATTTGTAGCTATAGCCAAAAATATATTGCATGGGTCAAAATAATAGATTTTTCTTTTATGCCAAAAATCATTAGGATATTAAGCAAAGATCATGTTCCATTACGATTTTGTACATTTCTTACCATAAATATATCAAAACTTAATTTTTTGATTAGTAATATGCATTGCTAAGAACTTCATTTAGACAACTATAAAAGTTGATTTTCACAATATTTAGATTTATTTGCACCTTCAGATTCCAGATTTTCAATGGAAAGCTTATTTATTCAGATTTCAGATGATGTATAAATCTCATTTTAAAAAAATTGGCACTTATTTTTTGAAAACTGGTTTTGTGGTCCAGGGTCACATATTATATATAACAATGCTGACTCAATAAAGCAACAATAAGCCTTAAAATCTTGACTGAAAGCATTCTATGTGCATGTGTGTTTATTTTAAATTAAAATAAGTCATATTTATTGTGAATCCAGTGTTAGGATTGACCTATCATGTTGCAACTCTTTTTGACCTTTCTTTTCCCCACTTCTCTGTTTTTTTCTATAAATATAAATCAAAGCTGTTATATAATATAAAAAGAGTTTGCTTATTATGTAACAGCTCCTAGATGCCTATCTTAAAGATGTCTACTTCAGAAACGCCTTCCCTTACTTTAGAGTTGTTTTCCACACAATTCTCAGGATGTTTCCCAGAACAAGGAATTTACCCAGTGAATGCTTATTTATTTCCAGTTTGACAGCGTTTTTAAAACTCCAAACTTTAAAGGGTTAGTTCACCCAAAAATGAAAATTAGCCCTCTATTTACTCACCCTCCAGGCATCCTAGGTGTATATGACTTCCTTCTTTCAGACAAATGCAATCAGAGTTATATTAAAATTATACTGGCATTTCCAAGCTTGAGAATTGCATGGGTTGGGTGCGTCCTTCCTTAATAAAAAAGTGCCTCACACAGCTCTGTGGGGTGAGTAAAGGCCTCCTGTAGCGAACTGATACATTTTTGTAAGAAAAATATCACCTAGGATGCCTGGAAGGTGATTAAATAATGCTCTTAATTTCATTTTTGGGTCAACTAACCCTTTAAAGCATTGGTGGTAATGTCACCCACCATCATCCTCAGATTCTTGTTAAGCACCTCTAGCAGGCCTCCTCTAGACAAAAAGCATTTACTCTTTTTCTGTCTCACCCCTTCTGCTTCAAAGAGTGTAAAACACTCATTTGTTGTGGCACATTTATCTATTCCAGCATCAGTGCCACAGAGGTTCACAAAGGGTCAACGTGTACTGACTTACATTCATGTACCACATTCATCATAGTTAGTGTGCGTGTTTCTGATAGTCCTAAGTTCCTGTAGAAGCAGATTCTTAGCTCTGCCTCAAATGGAAAGGTTTTATGTTGCTGAACTTGAGTAAACCATTAAACACACAAACACTTTCAGACACACACACCAGATGGACATGCATGTTATGACTTGAATCCGTCACTCTAAAGAGCAGATGAGCCGAGCGTTTTGACAATGCAGCAAAGAACCTGTGTATCAGACATCACTGTGTTAGTTTAGCATCTAGCCATCTATTCTATCCATGTTTCTTTGACTTTTACATTTCAAAATGGTATACAGTTGAAGTCAAAAGTTTGCATACACCTTGCAGTATCTGCAAAATGTTAATTATTTTGCCAAAATAAGAGTGATCAAACAAAATGCATGTTAGTTTTTAGTACTGACATTAATAAGGTATTTCACATGAAAGCTGTTTACATATAGTCCACAAAAGAAAATAATGGTTGTATTTATAAAAATGACCCTGTTTAAAAGTTTACATACACTTTATTCTTAATACTGTGTTGTTACCTGAATGATCTACAGCTGTTTTTTTTTTTGTTTAGTGATAGTTGTTCATGAGTCCCTTGTTTTTCCTGAACAGTTAAACTGCCTGCTGTTCTTCAGAAAAATCCTTCAGGTCCTACAAATTCTTTGGTTTTTCAGCATTTTTGTGTATTTGAATTCCAACAATGACTGTACGATTTTAGGATAAATCTTTTCACAGAGGACAACTGAGGGACTCATATGCAACTATTACAAAAGGTTCAAACACTCACTGATGCTCCAGAAGGAAACACGATGCATTAAGAGCCAGGGGTGAAAACTTTTGAACAGAATGAAGATTATTTTGCCTAAATGTCTTTTTCACTTAGTATTGCCTTTCAGAAGCTACAAAGGAGACTTGCTTGTTTCCCAAGTGACAAATTAAGTTAAATTTACCCTAATCTTCAAATTCAAAAAGTTTTTCTTTCTGGAGCATCAGTGAGTGTTTTGCATAGTTGCATATGAGTACCTCAGTTGTCCTCAGTGTGAAAAGATGGAACTCAAGATCATACAGTCGTTGTTTTAAAGAGTTAAAAAAAACACAAAAAAACAAATTGTGGGTCCTGAAGGATTTTTCTGAAAAACAGCAGGCTTGTGTAACTGTTCAGGACAAACAAGGAACTCATTAACAACTATCATTAAACAAAAAAAAAAAAAAGAAACACAGCTGTGGATCATTCAGGTAACAACATAGTATGGGTATGTAAACTTTTGAACAGTGTCATTTTTATAAATTCAACTATCATTTTCTCTTTTGGATTACATGTAATCATCTTTTATGTGAAATATTTTACTCAGGTCAGTACTAAATAAAAAAACAAACATGCATTTTGTATGATCCCTCTTAATTTGGTAAAATAATTAACATTTTGCAGATTCTGCAAGGTGTTTGTAAACTTTTGACTTCAACTATAGATGGTATTTACTCCAATTTTTACAACATCAATATGTATAGTGTAATAATGGAAAATACTGTTTTGTGGCTGGTAATGATTATTTATGGTCAATAAATTTTCATCCTTTGTTGACGTGTGGCAAAATGTTAATTCTGGACCCTGAGTATGTCTTTAGACGTATATACATCTGCGTGTCTTTACCCTCCTCCTGACATTAATTTTCATTCCTCTATTCCCTGTAGACATATAGTCATTTTTCAGCAGCTCCCAGTCTTACAGCTTTCAGCTAGAATCACAAAACATGCCATATCATTCCAAACTACCCTGTACAAGGTGGAGCGTTTCATCCTCCATTCAAACTCAAAACTATTTGTTGCAAAAAATGTTTGTAAGTTTAAAGATATTTTTGACGAAATACAAGAGCATTATGATCCTACATAGACAGCAATGCAACTACCACGTTCAAGGCCCAGAAAGGTAGTAAGGACTTTGATAATATAGTCCATGTGACATCGGTGGTTCAGCTGTTGAAAATTGTTTATTATTTTTGTTTTCTGTGTTCACAAAAGGTTTTTCATAGCTTCATAACATTACAGTTGAACCAATGATGTCACATGGACTAGTTTAACAATGTCCTTAATACCTTTCTGGGCCTTCAGCGTGTCAGTTGCGGTGCTGTCTATGCAGAGTCAGAAAGCTCTTGGATTTCATCAAAATTATCTTAATTTGTATTTTAGTGAACTTGAAATTTTCTAGTATCTACCCAGTATACTCAATACTATATGAGCAGTGTAATATAAGACTCTCTCTAGCTATCAGTGACTCTCTCTTCACTCTTCAACAGTTCCGTTTGGGTCCTCATCCTTGTGTTTTTTTTTTTTTCTGGGTCAAATGAGCTCTTTTAGTTCAGAGTCATTTCAGGAGGTATTAAATTACTCCAGCTGGAACTTTTTTTGGTGTCCCGTTCGCCGCATTGACCCTACCTAGACTGAAGCGATTGTTTCATCCCTATATGGACCCCTTGCTTGACCTCTTACTTAAAACAACAAACACCAGGAGCTGAACGCACACACACACACACACACACACACACACAGAGCCTAAGAGAATGGTTTATGTTGCTTTTGGCAGGGTCATATGCTCTGTATCATCTCATTTCCTGTTTAGAAAGCAAGTATGTACTGAGTGTGTCTGTGTGAAAAAGAAAAGTGGAGGCTGCTTTGCAAGTCTTGCAGAATTGCTCTGAATAGAAGCTCTACAAAGATGAGCCACAAACTACCAAGATAGCAGATCCTGGGTAGCTGTTTCATATCAAAAGATTATGGAAAATAAACTGAAATGTGCAGAATTCCATCTAAAATATTCAAATAAATCCCCATCTGTCTTTCTTTCCCTACAGGCCCAGCGTAGAGATTCCTACATGTTGGAGCGATATGGCAAATACAACCTGAGCGACCCATTCCTGGCCCTGCAGAGGGACAGTGAGGTCCTCCAGAGCTCTGGCCAGACCAGGGGAGATGGAGGAAGTTCTTCCCAGAGACGAGAGGGGGTCTGTGGGGCGACGGCTCGCTCGGATCCTTTGGCGGTGTTGAAGCTGGTGGTCGGTCACTGCAGACGGATGCAGGAAAAGATGCTGAAACAGCTGGCAGCTGCTGAGAACAGACACAGGAGGGTGAGTTTAGACTGCATAATGGCTGACATTGATGCTGATGTGAGCATCATATAATTTAAATTGGATTTACCACAGTGTAGCAGGTTAAGGGGAGATTGGATTGGTTTACAGGCTAATCTTGATTTTTTCTGTCGCCCCTCGGTGGTGGTTTCAGGTCATTGCTGATCTGGAGGAGGAGAAGAGGAAGCATGCTGAGGATACTGCAGAAGGAGATGATGTCACATACATTCTGGAGAAGGAGAGAGAGCGCCTCCTGCAGCAGGTACAAAGAACTGAAAACAATATATATATTTTTTAATTATATTATACAAATTTTGTATTATCTTAATTTGAGGTGCTACAGTGGAACAGGTCACAATTTATTTTGCTTCTATAAAAATAGGTATACTTGAAATATACACTACCATTCAAAAGTTTTTTTGGCAGTAGGATTTTTAATGTTTTTTTGAAGAAGCCTCTCCTGCTCACCAAGCCTGCATTTATTTGATCCAAAATAAGCAAAAGCAGTAATATTCTGAAATATTTTTACTATTTCTTTCTATTATAATATATTTTAAAATGTAATTTATTCCTGTGATCAAAGCTGATCACAGCATCATTACTCCTGTCTTCATTGTAATATCCTTCATTATTATTATTATTTTTATTATTATTATTATTATTATTATATTTAGCAAGCATGCTTTAAATTGATCAAAAGTGATGGTAAAGACATCTATAATGTTACTTTTCTATTTTAGATAAATGCTGTTCTTCTGAACTTTCTATTCATCAAATAAAATTGACAAAATTCTACTTCGCTGTTTTCAACATAATAATAATAGTTTTTATTGTATTTAAAAACAATAAATAAAAAAAATTGAAATAGGATCATGTATTACTGAAGACTGGTGTAATGATGCTAACAAATTAGCCTTGCCTTCATAGAGATAAATTACATTTAAAAAAAAAAATATATATATATTTAAAAAAAATAATTTAATAATATTTCAAAAGCGTCTTTGTAATTGTAATTTTCTTTTGCAAATTTATGTATCCACTAGTGTATATCCAACTAATTAGTTTATTTTTATTTATTTTTTACTTTTTTTTGGTTTTGTTTTTAGTTGGAGTTTGAGAAGGCAAAGACATCCCGAATGGAGAGGGAGAACAAACGACTGCATGATCAGTTAGAAGACCAGCGTGTCCAGCATAAACAGCTCATGGCGGCGCTAAGCCGTGAATGCAAACGCTCCGGCACGCGTGCCCACGAGGAGTCCCAGCGTGCCAGTGAACTCAGCCAGCGTCTCGATCGTGAGCGAGCGACCAGTCGGGCTCTGAGCACGGAGCTCGAGGAGGAAAAGAAGCGGGCCATGCAAATGGAGGCGAGGCGAGAGGAGCTGCTGGCCGAGTTCGACACTGAACGCGAGCAGCTTGGGCTGAGATTACGAAAAGAGGAAGCGCGTTGTAGAGCACTACAAGAACAACTAGAGAAGCTGAGGAGCGAGATGAACTATGGAGAGGAGAAATCAAACATGAACGGACACCACGTTCCTGTGGAGGAAGATGGGATTGTTGAGAAGCAAGGAATGTTAACCAATGGGAGCTCTACGACCAATCAAGCTCACAGCCCTACAAACACCAATCAATCATCTGACATGCCTAGTATACAAGCTGCATACCAGGCTGGGATCAACCAGCGCTTCCATGCAGCCCGCCACAAGTTCCAAGGCACCTTTGATCTAGATTCCCAGTCCATCTCTTCCCCACCGAATGGTCCATGTGACCTCTCACCCTCACACACAGACAGCGTTTCTTCTAAACAAGCGGCCCGCAGCACCGTCACACAGGCTCTGAATCGCTTCAGCACTCCGCAAAGTCCCAGCAAACCAACATCCCCCAACAGTTCCCCTTTCGGCACAGATTACCGCACATTGGCCCACTCTGGGATGCTGTCTCCCACCATCAGGTCTCCAACTATTTCCAGAGTTGACAGAGGGAATCCACCTCCGATCCCACCCAAGAAACCAGGCCTCGCCGACACGCCGCCTTCTCCAGCCACACTCCGAGCCGCTCGCTTGCCTCAAATGACAACCAGTTGTGGATGCAACAGCAACTCAGAGAATGGCAAAGAACCAGACCTGGTGCTGTCGTCTAGCGGCTAGCAAGTGCAAATAATGAACTTAATCGTGTCAAACACTGTTGATTTTTTTCTAAGGGACATTTCAGGTTTTTAAACTCATTTAAGATGATTTAAAACATACATTTTAACTTTGCAATGTTACAATATCTCAAGCAGATGCATGTTGATTGTGTGCATGAATACATTATATCACCTGTTTATCACTGACAATCACCAGCTTCCATAAAAAGTTAGGGGCCAAGCACCGAAGGTTATGAAATTTGGCACACAGATAGAGAACAGTCTCAACATTAACCATAGCAAGTTTAGAGTCTCTAACTCAAACTCTCTAGCGCCACCACTTGTCCAAAGTTATTATGCTAATAACTTTTGAGCCGTAAGCTCTAGAAAGAAAATTCACCTAAAACACAAAAAAATCACATAGTTTTTCTGCTATTTTTAATAGTTAAAAAATACTTTTTCATGCTCGTTCTAGATGGTTTGTCTGATTTTCACCAAAATTGGCTCAGATCATCTTTAGACCATGCTGGTAAAAGTTATGGACACTTACAGTCCACTTACGTTGATTAGTCGCACTGTTTTTGAATAACGTGTGAACGAATTTGACAAAAAGTACACAAAAAAGTTCATATATTTATGAACACATTGGTGGATCCATACGAAATTCAGTATGTATTTTTGCCATGCCCTGATAGTACTCAGAAAGTTTTGTGGCAGCGCCCTCCTGTGGTCAAATGTTATAATGAAATTTCCCAATTGTCATAGTCAATCAAACTTCCTGTCCGTCATTTTGGTTTATATTGAAAACGTACTTTTTCGAACTCCTCCTTGACCACTGGTCCAATTTTCACCAAATTTGATCTCCAGACCATGCTGACAAAAAATTATGGATTTTGTGTCGATATACAAAACGCATCAACAAATTTGATTGAATCATGCCAAACTGCATCTGAAGCTTTATCTCTGTTAAACTTTGACGAACTTTGTGTGTGCCACTGTCGCCTCACACTGACCACTCCACATAGGTAAAAAGTGGTCAAAAATGATAAACCAGTCATTAACCATCAACAATTCAATTTTTAAAAACACTAATACCTCTTGAGTATATTAGCCTATTGTAATGAAACTGGTCTCAATCTATTTTTTGGCTCATGTCGAAAACATGGATACCAATTTTGCCATAGTCAGCCAAACTTCCTGTCCGCCATTTTGATTTATATTGAAAGTGACTTTTTCAAACTCCTCCTAGACTGTTGGTCTGATTTTTACCAAAATTGATTCAGAACATCTTCTGACCGTGCTGACAAAAAGTTATGGAATTTGTGTCGATAGACAAATTTGAGGCATGATGCATGATATTGTGTGCCATTATCACCTCACACAGAACACACAACATCAATTTGATAACAGCACCACCTATTGGTCAAAAGTGATAAGCCATTAAATCATATTAGTGGTTTTTATTTATGATTTTTCAGCCATTTTAACTAAAATCATCTAAAACAGGCTTCAGTTACTCACTGCTGCAGTTAATCTGATGCTTACTTGCTTCTGTAGTGCTTGGTCCCTTAATTGCTGCTTGCAGCTATATTTTTATATATTATTATTTTGACAAATATTTATATGAATACTACTGTTCAAAAGTTTGGGGTCAATACATATTTTAAAATGTTTTCAACATAGATAATAATAAGAAATGTTGCATGATCACCAAATCAGCATATTAGAATGATTTCTGAAGGAACATGTGACACTTAAGACTGATGTAATGATGCTAAAAATCCAGCTCTGCATCACAAGAATAAATCACATTGTAAAATGAATTTAAATAGAAAACAGTTGTTTTACGTTCTTAAAACATTTTACTGTGTTTTTGATAATATAATAAATGCAGCCTTGCTTCGCATGAAAAAAAATCTTCCCAGCCCTAAAATATTGAACAATAGTGCACGATTGTGTATCTGAGCATTTTAATCTTCCCTGTCATCTAGTTTATACACTGAACTATATATTTAACAAATTGCATGTGCAAACAATCCTTTGCTTTCTCACATAGCAGTTTGTTTTGTATATCTAAAGGTATTGGATATATAGCCTAATATTTACATCTCGCTTGAAATCATGTTACAGATGTTTGTATCACAATATTATGTTCTGTTTTGGTTATCTTTAAAGTTTGTATTCTTTTTGTGATCTGATATGAATGTTATTTTTATAACCAGTATCATTTTAAAATGTTTTTGTTACACTTGTAGACATGGGCTGGAGCAAAAGATTTTAGATTTGCATATTTGTACTGTCTAAATCCAGCCAGCAGAGGGCACAGTGTCACACATCCTCAGCCATTCATAGGCTGCATTTGGAAAGGAGTACTAGTACACTAGCTTACTGCACAGTATACTCTATATACTGCCTTCTGTTTTTTAAAAAATAGTATGTACAAATAAAGTTATTTTGAGATTTAATCCAATTTTGTGTATAATGTGGTTGTCTGGTCAAATAATGATGATGTAAAAAGAAAATGTGGGGTGTATTGCATTGCTGTATTAATTTTAAAATTAAACCGACCAATCAGAATCAAGTCAATGTATGATTCTCAGTTGTTGTTACAATGAAAGCATGGCCAAGGCTTAGATCTTTCAGCATCTGCTGTATCAGACTTGGGACAAAGCGTGTGAAAAATGTGTGTACATCACAAGCATCCATGTGAGACTAACAGGAGCAGGGATCACAGTTTAACCAGCCAGGAGCCTCTCCCTAAATCCTAAATCCCCTCTTTATGTGTGTGTATATGTGTGTGAGTGTGTGTGGCCCGGGAAACAGAGAGGCAAACACGCATGAAGTATGTGCCACTCTGCCCCCCTGGTCACAATGGTCTTACCAGGTTCCAATCAAGCGCAAACTCACTGGTTGTACAGTCTAGAGCTGGACTTAACTTAAAAAAATCTAAATCTAAATTATAATTTAACAAACTTAATAGAATATAAAATCTAATTCAAATTTAATATAAAAAATATATATATATATATATATATATATATATATATATATATATATATATATATTTTAGAAGATTATTTACAGTTAATGTCAAAAGTTTACATACTCCTTCCAGAATCTGCAAAATGTTAACTGACCTGAATAAGATATTTAACATAAAGGACATTTACATATAGTGCACAAGAGAAAATGACAGCTGAATTTATTTAAAAAAAAAAAAATAAATAACCCTGTTCAAAAGTTTACATACATTTGACTCTTAATACTGTGTTGTTACCTGAATGATCCACAGCTGCTTTTTTTGTGCTAGTTGTTGAAAAGTAGGATAGGATAGTTGAGGACCACAGAGGGACTCATATGCAACTATTACAGAAGGTTCAAACACTCACTGATGCTCCAGAAGGAAAAATGATGCATTAAGAGCCAAGGGGTGAAAACTTCTGAATAGAATGAAGATGTGTACATTTTTCTTATTTTGCCTAAATATAATATTTTTCATTTAGTACCACGCTAGAAGCTACATAATATACTTACATCTTTCCCAGAAGACAAAATAAATTTTCCCTGATCTTCAAATTCAAAAGTTTTCACCCCCGGCTCTTAATGAATTGTTTTTCCTTCTGGACATCACTGTTTGAACCTTCTGTAATAGTGGCATATGAGTCCCTTAGTTGTCCTCAGTGTGAAAAGATGGATCTCAAAACCATACAGTCATTGATGGAAAGAGTTCAAATACACAAAAATGCTGAAAAACTAAAGGATTTGTGGGACCTGAAGGATTTTTCTGAAGGACAGTGGATAGTTTAACTGTTCAAGACAAACAAGGGACTCAAAAACACAGTTGTGGATCATTCAGGTAACAACAACACAGTATTAAGAATCAAGTGTATGTAAACTTTTGAACAGGGTCCTTTTTATAAATTCAACTTTTATTTTCTCTTGTGGACTATATGTAAATGTCTTTTATGTGAAATATCTTATTCAGGTCAGTACTAAATAAAAATAACATGCATTTTGTATGATCACTTTTACTTGGTAAAATGATTAACATTTTGCAGATTCTGCAAGGTGTATGTGAACTTTTGACCTCAACTGTGCATATAATATAATAAAAAATATAATAACGATTATATTTAATTTTTATTTTTTAAATTTATTTTTTATTTTTTGTGAACTACTCATTTAATGTCCCCTAAAATATCCACGCTGCTATTTCTGCTGACTACACTGGTTTATCTGTACATGTCCTGTGTGTCAATGGATGGTCACCCCCTCTGGTGGATGCTGCTAATTAACATTCCTGTTTGGGACAGTAGGTCGAGGTTGCGAGGCCGACAGGGACGCAAGCCTGGCCTGGTGAAATCTGTCTCCCACACACGGCTATAATCACCAGCTCCTCTAGATCAGGGGAGGGGAGGGCACTGACCTTTCAGTACAGAAAGGACACGTCACTAATTATTGGTGCACATCCTGGGTCCCAGTGGGTTAAGTGTTCTTGTCACACTGTTTAGAGACAACAAAAAGTGATGCTCTTTACTGTATGACCTCCAACAGTATTCAGATCATACGTGACCATGGACCACAAAACCAGTCCTAAGAGTCAATTTTTGGAAATTGAGATTTATATATCATCTAAAATCTGAATAAATAAGCTTCCCATTGATGTATGATTTGTCAGGATACCACAATATTTCACAATATAAAATCAAAATACTGAGAAAATCGCCTTTAAAGTTGTTGAAGCTCTTGGCAATACATATTACTATTCAAAAATAAAGTTTTGATATATTTACGGTAGGAAATTTACAAAATATCTTCATGGAACATGATCTTTACTTAATATCCTAATGATTTTTTTTTTTTTTTTTTTTGCATAAAAAAACCTATACAGTGTATTTTGGCTATTGCTACAAATATACCCATGCTATTTATGGCTGGTTTTGTGGTCCAGGGTCACATATTTAATCGTGATTGCTAAGACAAGCATCACTAATACTAGTTCACGCATAATGATTTTAGCGATCTGAACAAACTTGTAAACCTAAGTATTTGAAATACTATGGCAACTTGTGATAATAGTGCAGCTTGTGGAGAAGAAGTGGTTAGGCTGTTGTAATATGAGTAAATGAATGGAATGCAAACAAAATGGACACTACGTCAACTTATCTCCTAATGCGCGTATTTCCTCCTTTAATGATCTTGGCAGGAAGTTAAAGGACAGAGTCAAAGTGACCAGAAATATGCTTTCTGGAGCTCTTTGTTGTTTATTTTGTAGTACGGAGTTCCCCTCCATCTAATACCAGTGGTGTGTTTTATGAGCAAGCTGGGGTGATTATGTAAACTGACAATGTCATGTCCTGAAATATATGAGCAATGGCTACTATCTTTGTTTAGAAGGTATTCATTGAGTTATATATAGACTAGCAAACAGCATCCGGCATGTTGATACCTAAACAAATACTAGACGTCTGGCCTGCTGTTAAGGTTTTAAGGTGATATAGATAGATAGATAGATAGATAGATAGATAGATAGATAGATTCTGGAATGTGATGTGGTTGCTACCAAAGCATTACGGTCAATACCGAAATTCTGTAGTCACTACTGAAACATGGGATGTTTCGTCAAAAAATAAAGTATACTGAATTATGAAGTAAGATGTTATTGATCATTTTTGGTTCAATGCATATTCAAATCAATGAATCTTTAACTTTGAAATCCGTATGGTCATCATTTTGGCTTTTGCAAAGAAAATTTTGATTCAAATTACAACAAATCTCATAAATCACACTTGAAATAATGTTAAAATTGTAACCGTTATTGGTTTACCTCTGAAAACATTTAATAAAATACAATAATATATATATATATATATATATATATATATATATATACATACATATGTATACATATCTATATATATATACATATATATAGACAAGGAAGATATAAGCAAAATCTTAAAAGGTCAATATAACCCTTTCTGTAGTGACAAATTTGGGGAGAGGACAAATATTACAAAACTTTCTCAGAATATGAGATATAACTGCACAATTACTAGAAATGTGTACCTTGGATATTATACAATTTGCATAAATACCTTTTTAAAGACGTTTCGAACTCTGACTTTGGCCCACGTTGTTTTATCGTTTAAAACCGAACAAATTTTATGTGAAAAGTCACTACATACCACGGTACAGCGCCATTAGCTTACTAAAATAGACTTTAAATTATACTGCTATACGCTAATACAAGGTACTACAAAAAACATGGTATTACCATTGTGGTAATGTCCAAAAACTACGGTCTATTTCTTTGTAAGTGGTCAGAGAGTAACGCCTCTAACAGTGTGTTGAAAAGCGCGGCGGTTATCTGTGACAGCATCAGGAAATGTGTGTTGACGCGCGTTCATTCATCTCGTCTCCTCGTGCTGATTCCAGCCAATGAGCGCGCACCCCCCCACTCCCCCCAGAGATATGCCTCTGGATCTGATTCTGCGGGACAAATACTGTACCTCACTCACTGGACCGGCCGGACGCAAGTAGTAACCGTGATAACTGATTTAACAGTCATTTTCAGATTCATCCCGCTCCTCGACTGATAGGAACTCAATTTGGATACGAATGAATATTTCATATTTTATATGGATGTTTTCATTCTAAATTACTTTATCGATTCTAACGTTGGAAGAGGAAGATACACTATTTATATGATGAAGAATAAAGTATCTCAAGAGCTGTTATGAACCTGTGACTTAAAGGATTTGGTAACATTTACAAACTGGCCGTGTCAAACATGCGGGAGTTTGATGGAGTTGGAAGCGCGTCCCCGACGCGCAGGGACGGACTTCTGTCACGCCGCGAACCGAGCGGCACCGCTCACCGGATTTACCTGCCCTTCATCTTGCTGCTGCTCATGTTTACTCCCAGTGTGGACTCGTCTTGGTGGTAGGTGTTTCCAAATGTTTACTTAAAGTGGCACAAGAGCCACTTATCTTCATTTTTGATTGGAAAATTAATTTTATAAGGTAGCCTACATACAGAACTGCTCCCAATAACATGTTGATTGAAGTTACGTCATAATCTGCGACTAATCATAACAACAACCTAAAGAATTAATTACGAATTAAATATAAACACTAAAAATGGGAAATTCAGATTAAGATCACGTTTTATCCTGGAGTGGTTCCAAATTATGATGGAAATTATAGTATAGTATAAAGAAGCAGAATTAACTGAAATTAAGAGAAAATCATATGACTGTAAGAATTTAACTAGAAAGCAAAGTTTGTCGTGACAAAACTATTATAAAGAGTGGTTCAATTTGTATTTATTTGTATGTACATTTACTTTTGTATACAAGTGTGGAAAAACACTTAGTAAATTAATTCCAACTCAACTTCTGTCCATCACTAGATATGATTTAGGTCCCCTTTAAACATGTAACCTTAAACCACAAAAGGTCATAAAGGTACATTTTTTTTCTGAATTGAGAATTACAATAAATTACTTCATAATTTAAAAAAATAATTACTTCATATAAAACAATAAATGAGCTTTCCATTGATGTATGGTTTGTTAGTATAGGACAATATTTGGCTGAGATACAACTATTTGAAAATCTAGAATCCGAGGGTGCAAAAAAATCCAAATATTGAGAAAATTGCCTTTAAATTTGTCCAAATGAAGTTCTTAGCAATGCATATTAATAATAAAAATTAAGCTTTAATATATTTGCAGTAGGAAATTTACTAAATGTCTTTATGGAATATTATCTTTACTTAATATCCTAATGATTTTTGGCATAAAAGAAAAATCAATCATTTTGACCCATACAATGTATTTTTAGCTATTGCTACAAATACCTGTTCTACTTAAGACTGGTTTTGTGGTACAGGGTCACATATGTGATTCTGATCAACTTTTTTCCTGGCTGAATCACCTAGAAAAGTAGATTACAAAATATATAAACATTTATTTTTGAGAAAATTACAGTTGCAAAATAATGGATTTAAAGTTAAAAACTAATAGTAACTAAATTTCAGCTAATATACATATACATTTGAGAGTGTAAATGGACTAACATTATGAAAAAACGTATATTATTATTTACTTATATTATTATATTATATATTTCTATACAAGTCCTCTTTAAATTGATTTTGTTCAGTCTAGACAAATTTGGTTCATAGTCCAGAGCATGATAACAAAAGTCCAGTTAGTGATGTACGGCTAGTCATACCAATAAAAAAGTACTAAAATGGCAGATAAATAGCACACTAATATTAGCAAAAAAGTCAGATAAAATGAGACAATCAGAAAGAAGGAAAGAAAAAATTAGCTTTAGATGGCAGGTGATGGCAGAAATACACACAGCACTGTGTTTAATGATTTCTCAGGGCAGTTGTTAGTAAAGACAGAGGAGTCTGATGTCTTACGCTGACATTGATCAACACATTCCAGACTGTATATGACAGGTCTTGGCTGGATCAGCAGACCTACTTGTGTGCTGAACACACCAGATAAACACACTTGCTAGGGTGATATAGATTTGAAGTGACTTAGTTGTGAAGTTATTGCCTTTCATCTGCATTTCTTCACTGTATAGCACCAGACACGATGACACAATGGCAGCCTTCGCCTTTAAAAACGTCTCTAATTGCAGCATTTGTAAGTTCCCCATCACGTCTCAGAGGTAGCAATATCAACATAGTCAGCGCACTGCCTAGTGCCCCACAGCTGAGCAAACAACATAATCTCAGTCCATGCTTTTTTTTGATACTTTCAATTAAAACTTATGCTCGCTTTCTCTCATGATAGACAATAATACTGTATTTCATGAATGGGAAAAGAAGGGTTATCGTTTGTATCATCTATGTTGGAATAACTATACGTATGGCCCCTTTTGCCCTCCACAAGGCAGCGGGGATTCGACGGCGTGAGTCCGCAAGACAGCCGTGGCGGCATGCCCAAAACCAGCGGTGATAAATATCTCTCAGTTCCTACGGTAATTTATACAGTTATGGGGATTGTTGTCATCGTTGCAATCAATTCACGCGTAGTGCTTTTCTGGCTCACGTGCAGCGGCCTTTCCCAATCCCAGCCGCATACAGCTGATAAGTGTTCTGGAACAGAGAAGGAGAGCGAGATTGTGTTTCTGTGTGTCAAGGATCAACAGGGCAACCGTGCAAAGCCGGCAACGGCAGGCCCTCCCATGGATGCTATGGCGAGAGGAATACGTCTTTCACTGGGCTGTATGTTTGCACTAGTATGTCAGTGTGTGAGAGACAGAGAGAGAGAGCGATAGGGACAGCCATAAGAGGAGTGGAAATTCTTCAGTAGGTTTGTACGGAGTGCTGTCGCACAAACCCAGACACGACTGACTGGATAATGAGAT
Organism: Cirrhinus molitorella; assembly: GCA_033026305.1. Taxonomy (NCBI): domain Eukaryota; kingdom Metazoa; phylum Chordata; class Actinopteri; order Cypriniformes; family Cyprinidae; genus Cirrhinus; species Cirrhinus molitorella. The sequence goes on from CM065130.1 coordinate 31,416,007, forward strand.
CCGGGAAGGAGACAAGGGCGCGTGAGCACAGCGCAAACCTCGCTGAGGGTGTCCGTGCGGTGCGCTTGAACGGAAAGGGTTCACCAGATCTTTGTCAGGTTGTTTAGCAGGAAACCTGCAACATAATGACAAATATCAATGCGAGGTTATCAGTTGTTGCTGCACTCTTGGGACATATATTGGGATATATCTCATTTACCCTGGGTATTAAGACTTGTATGGCTGTATATAATGTAAACGAGGTCTCTTACTGAAATATGCAGTAGAAAACCCATGAAAGATTTATGTTATTTAAAGGGAACCCTGGGTATTAAGACTTGTATGGCTTAATATAACGTAAATGATGTCTCTTACTGAAATATGTAGTAGAAAAGCCATGAAAGACTTACGTTATTTTACAAAATTCACATCGTTATATACATATTTTGTAGTGATGGGAAGTTCGGATCATTTTACCGACTCGGACCTTTGAGTCTCGTTCAGCAAAATGAACGAATCTTTTTTCGAGTCATTTAGTTCATTACGTTCATTTTAGCTAAATGTAATTTAAATGTTATGTGTTACTTCCCTAACACATCTACTGCTTACACAAACGCTGATCACACTACAAACAAGAAAACTATAATGCTATAAGAAACAGAAAAGATTAATTAATCGTTTACCTGGGTCTTTTGTCTATGCTTAGCTCACCTCACCTCTTATCTGACAAGTTTTCAGTTTTGAGTCGTTCGTTCATCACTTGACAGCCCCATAAGCTTAACCTATGCAGTCTGAGCCGGAAAGAGAATTGATTAGTTCATCTCTCGAGTTCGGGTTTGAGTCGTTCATTCTGAGCCGGAAAGAGAATTGATTAGTTGATTATACATAAGATGAAGGAACTACTCGAAAAACCCGAACTAACAGGTGAACTAACAGAACCAATAGGATGTTGCGCATGTGCAACTGAACGAATCACTCCCCGAGATAACTCGTTCTTCCCGAGTCACATAAAAGATTTGTTCAAAAGTATAAATTATTGTATTATTATTACCAAACAATTACACTCATTTAGTAACATATAAATATATTTTAGTGTAGGATATATCTTTATAGATTTATAATTAATTATTTTCTTGTGGATCCACCGGTTCACATTTACAGCTTGGTGTTTTCTATGCTAATTAATTCTCTGCCAGCAGGTGGCGCTTTTCGCCATGAATATAGCCATTTCCTCAGTAACCGCAGAAAACAAAGCAGAGCACTTTGAAACTTGCAGCACTGATATTTAATCAGTTAAACAATGTTCAACCTTGAAATATGTTGACGTGATTATTCATATAATGACTTTTGGGACATACAAAGACATACATAGAAAAATTAAAAATACGGGAGAATCCTAGGAAAATATTTAAACGAGATGATAGTGGGATAGAATGGTAAAGTGCAGGAGATTCCCGGGAAAAACTGGAGGGTTGACAGGTATGAACTGTGCTCTACTAAAAGGAAATCAGTGAAGACTTACATCACTTCTCTTGTTGCCCTTTTGATTGGAAATTACAACCAAAAGCCGCAAAATGTGGAAACGTATCTGCATTTTATTTTCCAAGTTGTGTATTCCGAGTTGTGTTGTGGTAAAATTAGCAAATGATTGCATCAACAAGAGAAATGGTGTAAATCTTCACGGCTTTCCTAGCCATAAGAAGAAGAGAAAAGAACGAGAGCATGCCTGTGGATGAATAAAACTTCCCAAAGACCCACATCTGTGTTCTCTCCATGTTAGCCTTTGAGGCTTTTAGTAGAGCACAGCTACTGAAAAAGCTTATAAACGTTTTAAACATGACTCCTGTCATGATGCCGCAGCCGCTGAAGGAGTTTCTCAGCTCGGACCTCACTTGTGTAAGTCTTAATATGTCATTAATGCCATTATTTCAACAACGTCAAATTGTTGCACTCAGAGAGCTACCGGCATTATCTGTTGCTCAGAATATACAACTGAGAAAATAAAATACTGATGCGATGCCACAATGCCTGATATGATTGTGCTGCTTTTTCAGTCGAAGCACAACAAGAGAATTTTTTGAGTTGTGTATTCCAAGTTAAAAACAGCAACAGATAGCAGGCAACCATTTGACGTCGTCAAAATAACGGTGCCCCCCCATAGTCCAAAATATGTGTAAAACAACTGGGATTTTTAAAGAATATAAATCTTTCATGGGTTTTTTACTACGTATTTTAGTAAGAGACATCATTAAAGTTATATTAAGCCATACAAGTCTCTGAAAAAAACACTGATATGATGACCACAGCTACTGAATAAACTTACAGGTGGTGATGGATATAAGTGTAGACTTAAACCAAATAGCCGTGCCATCGATTTTTCCCCACAAGGAGTCTAAAGACCCCCGAATATTGAGTGAAATCTGTGCTGACAAACACCTTCAGTGGCTGAGGAGTCATGGGCATGTATACATTCTGTCAGGATGGCATCTAGCATTTCTTGTCTCTGCCATTTGTAAGCTCCTTCAGTAGCTGTGATCTACTAAAAGTCTCAAAGGCATCAGGGCTGAAGTGGAGAGAAACAAAAAGGTGCACAATGTGGCATCATATCAGTATTTTATTTTTCAAGTTGTAAAGCAGTAAAAATAGCAACAGGTAGCGTCAGTAGCTCACCAAGTGCAACCATTTGATGTTGTTGAAATAATGGTGCCCCCCATAGTCCAAAAAATGTATAAAACGATGTGGATTTTAAATAACGTAAATCTTTAATGGGTTTTCTACTATGTTTTAGTAAGAGACATCACTTATGTTATATTGAGCCATGCAAGTCTTAATACCCAGGGTTCCCTTTAAACCAAATACTGTACCATCGATTTTTCCCCACAAGGAGTCTAAATGCTCCCGGATATCAGGTGAAATCTGTACGAAGAAAAACACTTAAGAGGTTGCGCCGTCATGACAAACGTTGGCATGTTTACATCCTGCCAGGATGGCATCTAGTGTTTCTTGTCTCTGCCGTTTGTAAGCTCTTTCAGTAGCTGTGGTCTACTAGCCTCAATGGCATCAGGGCTAAAGTGGAGAGAACAATGACGCATGTCTTTAGGAAGTTTTATTCATCCACAGGTATCTTCCCATTCTTTTCTTCTCTTCTTTTTGCTAGGAAAGCAGTGAAAACTTACATTGCTTCTCTTGTTTCCCTTTGATTAAAAATTACAAACAAAAGCTGCAAATCATATCAGGCATCTCATCAATAATTTATTTTTCGAGTAGCAACAGGTAGTGCCAGTAGCCAGAAGGTCATCGAGTGCAACCATTTGACATCGTTGAAATAATGGCGCCCCACCCCCATAGTCCAAAACAAGTATAAAATTGTGTTTGTTTTTATGTTGTTCCAAACCTGTATGAGTTTTTATTAATTTCTGGAACACAAAAACAACAATGGACCTTCATTGCATGGGGAAAAAAATACTCTTAAAAAAAATAAAAAATCTTCTATAGGTTTTGAAAAATATGAGTTATTTCTATTTGCTATTTCAATTTTGTGACTATTGTATATTTAATAAATTGGTATTCACAATGAATTTGTATAATTTCATTCACGGTTTTTCGCTCCACTGACAGTTTAATGAAATGGGGTTGGGGTGGACCTTTTTATAAAAATCATACACTTCTGTATGAATCACATCATACAGAATTTACACAAAATGGCTACATCAAACATTTTACATTTTTTGTCATGAGATTGGGTTGGCATTTAGGACTTTTGAGTTTTTGCAGAGACGGTAAAGTATCATAGGGGTATCATTATTGCAAAATATCTTAAAGGGACGTGCAATGTTTATTTAAGCTGAAATTATTTTATTATCTGTGAAGAAACAGACTGAAACAGAGAACAGCTATAGGAAATCAATTGGCTGGGAAAACGGGCAATTATTCAGTTTAGTGGTCACGATGCAAAAATATTTGACCACAGAATAATGCACTAGTCAGAATCAAGCATTCCAGAAAACCGTGTATTAAAGTGTGGCTAACATGAACTGAAGGCTCAGTCTCAAATAGAGATGACCCAGTAGAGAAGGCTAACTGAAACAACAGTCCTATTTCTGATATGAGTGAGATGGATCTGATAATTATGCATTGAAATGATTTATAACCAGTCATTGGCTGACTACCGCAATAGTAATGTACATTTATACACATTTATTCATTTATCAAATGCTAGGTCAACTAAAGCATCTCGGTTTGTTTCTGCAGGTACATTGGTGCATTAGGTGCACGGGTCATATGTGACAACATTCCAGGGCTGGTGAACAAGCAGAGGCAGCTCTGCCAAAGACACCCAGATCTTATGCAATCCATCGGAGAGGGAGCCAAAGAGTGGATCCGAGAATGCCAGCACCAGTTCCGACACCATCGCTGGAACTGCAGCACGCTAGAGCGAGACCATACTGTGTTTGGCCGCGTCATGTTGCGCAGTCAGTGTTTGTGTTATACTTTATCCCTAATAATGGCTGAGAACAAAATCACACAGTAATAAGACATGACGTGCATGAACTATGCAACCTTGTATCATGTATAAAAGTGCAATATCCCACTGTGTGCAGAGGCAAATTCTACCAAACCTACCATGTCAGAGCAACACCAAAAATCAAAAGAAAGGCATATGAAAGCATATGCAAAGCAATATATTATTTGAATTCTAAAATATTTGTACCCTAGTACTGAAATAGTATTGGTGGTTTATGGTTGAAATAGAAAACATTGTATGGAAGTCATTTTTAAATGGAAATCCATTTGAACTGAGAGCTGAAGAGAAACAAAGAGTGAGCAACACACAGTTGCAAGGTATAAAGTCCAGTTTTAAGGGGAAAAAAGACTATGTTTTCAGAATTGCAAGTTTATATCTCACAATTCTGAGTTAACTTGCTATTGCATGTTATAAAGTCAGAATAGCGAGATATAAACTCGCAATTCTGAGAAATAATTGCGTGTTATAAAGTCAGAATAGCAAGATTTAAAGTCACAATTCTGACTTTTTTTCTCAGAATTGTTATATAAACTCACAATTGAGAGATAAAAAAATCACAACTGCAAGATAAAAACTTGCACTTCAGAACTGTGAGATAAAAAGTATTTTTTTCAATTTCAGTGGTGAAAACAGGCTTCTATAGTAAACTGCATTATTGACACGTTTTTGTGAGATTCACCCATGCATATTTGCCAAAAAAAGTTATGCTTTAGTCACTCAGCTTGAGGCGTTGACATATAACTGTACAGTAAATGATATAACATTACAGCTTTACTTGTTACAAGAACATTAATATGTCTGTTGGATAGATGTTGGGAAAAAGGGCTTCTTTAAAAATCTCCACTTCCCAAGAATGGGCGAAAGTCTGACAGAGAGTGGATATTCTCCAAATACAAGTGGCTAGTCGGAGGGGGTTCTCTACAGGCTGATGTATAAACAGTAATAGGAGATGTAAATATTTGTGCAGATGACTCTGGCAGACAGACAAAGCTGCTCTTTTTGACATATCACCCTCTGTTCTGGCTCAGTGCGCGAGCTGGAGGAGGAAAATGAGCAAAATAGGGGTCATTTTGCGCTACTTTGGCAAAAAAACACACCTCAAGGCTATGAGTGCAATCGACCAAAGAAACTAAAGGTGAAGGAGTGTCAGCCTGAATCAGTCGAATGTCTCAATGCTCTAGGGTGGGCAGCCAAGGGGCTTAAATCTAGGGATGATGTTAGAGAGTTGATATAACAAAAGCACAGTGGATTTAACACCATGGTTAAAGCCTTATGCCTCATCAACTTGCATGGCTCTATTAAACTACCAAAAAGTGATTTTTTTTTCATGTTAAAACACTTTCTGTAAGCAACTGTAAGCCAGCCGACACCAGAAATTTTTCACTAAACTATGAAATATGAAAAATACCCACTTTTCTCCTCCATTAGGTAGCCGTGAAGCAGCATTCGTTTATGCAATCTCCTCTGCTGGTGTGGTTTATGCCATCACCAGAGCATGCAGTCAAGGAGAGCTGAAAATCTGCGGCTGCGACACCCACAGGAGAGGCCGGGCGAGTGATGAAGAAGGTGATTTTGACTGGGGCGGCTGTAGCGACAACATCAACTACGGTATCAAGTTTGCCAAAGCTTTTGTGGACGCCAGAGAGAGGATGGTCAAAGATGCCAGAGCACTGATGAATCTGCACAACAACCGCTGTGGGAGAATGGTAAGAGTCAAGATTGTCACATTTGATTGATTATCATTGCACAAAAAAAAAAAAAAAGCCAACCGTAACCCAAATAGAAAATCTAATCAAAAACTTGAGCTTGTCTTTTAATCTGGGTCATTGAGTGGTTCATAGGTCATGGGTTGAGTTCTGTTTTCTTTAGGCAGTAAAGCGTTTTATGAAGACTGAATGCAAGTGTCATGGAGTCAGTGGGTCATGTGCTCTCAGGACGTGCTGGCTGGCTATGTCTGATTTCCGGCGAACAGGGGACTACTTGAGAAAGAAGTACAATAGCGCTGTGGAAGTCACCATGAACCAGGATGGTTCAGGCTTCATGGTTGCTGACCGAGATTACAAGAGAACGACCAAAAATGATCTAGTATACATTGAGAACTCTCCAGACTATTGTCTAATGGACAGATCGGCAGGTAAGCAACAAAGAGCATCCTTAAATGTTAATGCTGTCAATCAATTTAAAAAAATAACTAATGTATCACACATTTTTTCTGAAATTTTTATGAAATTTAAATTTTTTGATTGCAATTTTATTTTTGACAGCACTATTTTTTATACCATGCTTCCAACTGATAGTTGGGATATCTAAGAGTAATTGGTCAAAGTTCTGCCACATAAAAAAATCTAAATCAAAGTCATATTTTAACCCAAAGTCCCAAAATAGAATAAAAAAAAATTATATTTTGCATTTTAAAGAATTTAAATGTTATGTGAGGACTTTTTTTTATGTTGCATTGCTTTATTCATGTCAATTAAGCACATTTCTCAAACAATTTATTACGGCAATGCAATGCAAAAAAAAAGAAACAATAATTAAATTCACTGCATTAAAAAATGTATACATCATAGTAGAATACATTGCAATACCTTTAATTTATGCCAATTAAAATAAAAAAATTGCCTTTAAGTAGATTTTGTGTAATACAGTAATAATTTAGGAATGAGTAATAATTAGAGTAATAAGAACCACCAAAATATTGATGTGACAAACATAAAATTAAAAAATATCAGAGATGAAGCACTCACATCATAGATATGACAACTGAGTAAAGAAAGTGTGCTTTCTCATGGAAAAAAATGCACAAAAAACCCCACTAAAAATAAAATATGCTTCATTTTATAAGCTTTTCAAACTTTTTGTTTATTGAAAAAAAATAAAAACTTATATTTTTATTTAATTATAATGTATTTGTTTGTTTTTTTAGTTTTGAGGTGAAATATGACCCAGACATGAAAATACCCAGTTGGCCCATGGCAAAATCTATAGATACCATTTTATTTATTTAGTAAAGAAAAAAAGGTCTTGATCTGAAAAAGTAAATGGCTTATTTACTCACAATGGAATAATTTTACTAAGTGGAAAATAATGACCCTAGCATATTCTAGGACTGGTTTTTGACACATATTTCACGATTCGACTTGATTCTGATTCACAAGTTTGCAATTTGATTTCCGATTTGATCCGATGTTAGTTATTTTGGATATATCAGGTACAGTACATAAAAAAAAAAATATCTCTCAACTGATGCTATAAAATACACATGAGAGTCAGTTGGTACTACATTATAATATTGAAGGTAAAAATAAATGATTTGTATACAAACACTTAAACTACACTCAATAAAGTTTTATAATAATAACAACATTACAATTACATAATTATAACTTTACTCCAATATTTTTTTTTAAATATAAACATTTAAATGGTGGCTGTCATAAAAACTTGACAGATTTATTCAAACATCAATAAAACACTGAAGAACAGTACAAATTATAATGAATATGTTATATGGTGCATATATTTAGCAAAATGCTCCTCTCATTTTTCTAGCTAATTAATGAGTTTATGGTCACAACCAAATATGTTTTTTTCTGATGTATATTTGACGTTAGGTGACATATTGCTTACAAGCTGTTATACTGATGTCTTTACACTGTTGAGAAACTGATTGAGCGATTGCAATGAGACAAAAACAGATTTTGTTCATGTTCATGTTTATTTTGTGCTGAAACTGATTAAAGCAGAGGAGGCGATTTTGAAATCTGAGAATAATAAAGTACATAAAAAAAGAAAGTACATTTGCACAAAATACATTGGATGTAAAATGTATATGAAAATGTAGCTATGCAATAATATTGAAAACTGAGAATGTGACGCATCTTGATATTGAGTTGATAATGAAAATTGTAATTAAATTGAATCGTGAAACCAGTGAAGATTCACACCCCTACTTTTAAGATTGCAGTACTGACATACAGACATTCCAACTATGAACAAAAAGCATAGAAACGTCAATTTCTCGAATCGGATCGTGAAGTGCCTGAAGATTCCCACCTCTATTTTTTATACCATGCTTCCAACTGATATCTAAGAGTAATTGGTCAAAGTTCTGCCAAAGAAAAAATCTGAGTCATATTTCAGCTCAAAGTCCCAAAATAGAATTAAACAGCACCAAAACAGTATTTATTACTTAATACTAAAATTAAATGCACAGAATTTGAAATCTGACACATTGTTTCATATCAAAAGTATCAAAGCACAAAGCTTATTACGATTCGTTGGATAGGAGGTGAGCTACAATGTTCTGTTCATTAACTGAAAACAGGCTAGACTAATTGATTCTTGGGATTTAAGAATCAATATCCTTTCATAAAAATGAGAATTGGTTAAAATCGAGAAATCTATATATTTTTTTACCCAGCTCTAATAAACTCCATTTCTGCATCTATATTTCAGGTTCTCTGGGTACAGCAGGACGGGTGTGCAACAAGTCTTCCAGAGGTATGGATGGCTGCGAGGTCATGTGCTGTGGCCGCGGGTACGACACCACGCGTGTGAAACGTATGAGCAAATGCGAGTGCAAGTTCAAATGGTGCTGCGCTGTGGAATGCAGGGACTGTGAGGAAACTGTGGACGTTCACACCTGTAAACCACATAAGAAACCCGACTGGCTCGATTTGACCTGACTGCATTGACCATGACCAATCAGCAGCTACTGGTGCTTTTCTGTTCTCAGGTTTTTGAAGTGGGCCACCGCAATGTGGGATGTGCAGTTTCTGACTATAACGCTCTGATCTCCACTTGCAGAACCCTGAACTTTACCCGCCTTCAATGATGCAAGCGCAGAGATCACAGGCCAGTCTGGAGCACTGGTAGACGGTTGGTGCCATGGGAAATCTTACAGTGGGCATTGTCTGGTGTTTAAAAGAACAGTTTCACTATTTTCAAACTGTAAAACACCTTTTACTGATAATATGTGTGCCTATCAAATTATGTTTTTGGACAGTTTTGATAAATGCATTGATGGAGTTTTAGGGAAAGAACAACATACAGCATCAGTTCAAGATTCCCAAAGAACAGCAATAAATCACATTTCACGCCAAGAACAATTTCATTTAACGGTCCAAAATAATACTTTGACGAGTGGTGCAAAAATGTAAACAGTGATAACTGTGTTTCCCTTCATTTACTTCATGGACCATAATTTTGATACATGACTTGTGCACGAAGCAATTAGATCAGCGATCAATTTATTGTGAAATCCCATTGTTATTGTATATCAGAGAAATATATCTTTTGTGTTATCTTTTGAAAATACCTAAGCACTTAAACATCCCTTCGAATATGAGCACTTTTTTTTGGTTTGGTAGAGTTTGGTTCCAAAAACTTGTCTACAATCAAGTCAGTATTTTCCCTGATGGATTTCTCAGTGAAATGTGATGTTTATTGAAATAAAGAGTCCAAACCATCAGATACCATGACCATAGACTGTTTGCACACAATTAGATGCATTTCACACACAACATAAAACTGTAAAGCTGCTAAATCATACAGAGAAGGTAAAGATATGTACAAACAGTGTTAATTAAGATATTAGGCTAATATTTTACCTAAAATATAACTCACATATTTTGCTACTTAAAATGGTCAATTTTTGTCATGTTTTAGGCTGTACTTATCGGTTGAACCAGGAAAAACATTTGGAGTACTATAGACTGCCAAAAGTTATAACAAATCAAGGAGAAAAGTACAAAAAACTGTCTGAGGAACAAAAGGCGTTTGTGGTTGGCCAAACTGAACCAGAATTTCCAGGGCAAGGATCTTGACAACATTCGTGTTTGGTCTTATCATTTCCAGTCAGGCAGGTGAAATATTGCACTAATATCTTAACTAATACTGCTTGTACGTATCTTTACCACCTAATAACTTTAGTTTGTCAAAATATTGCGCCTTTTTCCTGCTTACTCTATATGATTTAGCAGCTTCCACATGTTTTTTTCTGTGGTTTAGACATAAATTAGCAGAACAACGTATTCTGTAGTACATTAACCATTCGATCCATGCTGTTGTTTACATCCGAGTTTCGCCAATATGGCCGTGCATCCGGATAACTGACCAAACGGTAACGTAAGTGCAAACCATCTATTATCGTATGTGTACTATTTTTATAATATAGCCAATACCAGTATATTGCAAAACCCCTAAAAGAAATAATAGCTACTCCAAAAAAAAAAAAAAAAAACTGAAGCTAAATGGCCTCTTTGAATGTTTTTCTGCTTGCTTCATATGTATGTCCTCTGTAAAACCCACACTGAATGTCAAATCATTGCTAAAATAGGACAGCAGCTTACTGAGATTGAGCAGCAAAAATAGTCAGGTAAGCATGACTGGCATTCTTCGCCATTCATTTTGCTCCTTGGTTTGACAACATGGTTGTTTCTAAATTTGCTGTTAAGATGGATGAGCGAACGAAGCGCTCGGGTTGTCACGATGGTCAGTAATGCGTGTCCAAAATGGTGGCACCATTAATCAAAAGCAACCTGAAACTTTGTCAGGTAAAGACTGTGAAAGTTCATTTTGCCATTGTACACATTGCTATTGACGAAAGAGGCCAAAAAGAAAGTGTTGCTATGCAAACAGCATCCAAACAGTAAGCTTTATATATATATATATACAGTTCAGGTCAAAAGTTTTACAGAATCTGCAAAATGTTCATTATTTGACCAAAATAAGAGGGATCATACAAAATGCATGTTATTTTTTATTTAGTACTGACCTGAATAAGATATTTCACATAAAAGACATTTACATATAGTCCACAAGAGAAAATTGTAACATTTTTCTTAATGCATAGTTTTATGAAAAAGTATGCATTAAGAGCCAGGAGTGTAAAGTTTTAAACAGAATGAAGATTTGCACATTTTTCTTATTTTGCCTAAATATCATTTTTTCATTTAGTTTTAGTTTCATTTTCATTTACTGCCCTTCAGAAACTACAGAAGACACTAACATGTTTCCCAGAAGACAAAATAAGTGAAATTTACCCTGGTCTTCAAATTCCAAAAGTTTTCACCCCCAGCTCTTAATGCTTAGTTTTTCTATCTGAATCATCAGTGACCGGTAGTACCTTTTGTAATAGTTGCATATGAGTCCCTCAGTTGTTCTCAGTGTGAAAAAATGAATCTCAAAATCATATGCTGAAAAAAAACTAAGAATTTGTAAGACCTGAAGGATTTTCCTGAAGAACAGGGGTTTAACTGTTCAGGACAAACAAAGGACTCATGAACAACTATCACTAAACAAACAAAAAATACAACAGCACACAGTTGTGGATCATTTAGGTAACAACACAGTATTAAGAATCACGTATATGTTAACTTTTATAAATTCAACTATTTTCTCTTCTGGACTATATGTAAACATTTTTATGTAAAATATCTTCAGGTCAGTACTAAACAAAAAATTACATGCATTTTGTATGATCCTCTTATTTTGGTAACAGTTAACATTTAGTAGATTCTGCAAGGTGTATATAAACTTTTGACCTTTGAGCTGTAATATTGAATTCTATATTTGAATATTTAATTCAATGAACTTCTCACTGTGACTTCAACCATGTATTATGTTGCAGTTCCTAAAAAAGACCCTAACTTGTTTAGATTTATGAATTTGCCAAAGCCAATGTTTACTCGTTTTTGGCACTCAGCGAGTGTTAATTTTGGCCGCTGCACACAAGCGATTCTGATCTCAAGCCATTCTAACTGGTGTCACGTTGTAAGACAGAGCTGCTCGTAGCTGTTTGACCAGATTTGTTTTCGCCTCTGTAATGCTTATATCAAGATCGAAGTCTCAAAGGGCGCCAATAGCCCTCTATTGTTGCTTCATTTTCAGCATCCCATCCAAAGATACATTTTTCCAATTGTGGAATCTCAGAAATTTCCCACAGCTAGTCTGATTATGTTTTCCGTTGTTCAACAGTTCCACCTCACACCTCGTCTTTGCCAGAAAAACTTCTGGGTTGAGAAAGACTTGTGGAAAACATGTCAGAGTATGTTTACTTTTGAACATTGTAAAATCACCCCCTTGGCAGCGCGTAACCACTATGTGGTTAGTGTTGAAATTTATGTATGTTCCTAAACAGAATCAGCTAACATTTTAATTAGCGCACTAATCCGTACAAGGACGTATTGATAGAGTCAAGGTGCTGAAAGCTAAAATGGTATTCACAACTTTTGTTCTTTGGCGAGGACTTTGTGTATATTTGTCGAGTCACATGATTAAATCCTCAGAGACCGATACGTGTGTGGTCCTTACAACTGCATTCATTTTCAGTCAATTGTCCAAGATAACAATCTTGTTATGCTGAAAACAAACCAGCTGCTTCAAACTATAGTTTGATACGTGAGGTAGATGAAAAAATTGAACAATGGGTTCTTTTAAAAAGTTTAAAAATTCAGTGAAGCGATATAGGCAGCGACATGCAATGATTAAATTACAGAATGAGTTTTTCAAACCCTATAACCTTAAATGTGCACTTTAGTGCATAACCTTGTGCTTTGAACCTGAATGTTATATTAAGGGACACCCTAGCTGAATAGGGTTAAAAAAAAGAACTAATAGATATCGCCATATTTCACTAGTTGATTGATTACATTACGAATAGCAAGCGTTTTCTGAAACGTTATGTTTTAATATGCAAATGAGGTGTTATCTAATTAAACACTGGATAAATCCAGATTCAAAATTCTTGTTTGATTTTGTTAACATATTGGAGCCAAAGGTTTTATACAAATTATATATGAACACATCCCTATGTAAAAACCTTTAGAATATAGATAGGAATAAAACTGTATAGTGTATGTAAGGGCTGCGGAAGTGGAGGTTTTTGGCTCAGCAATCTTATTTTGAGAAAATGACCTGTAAAGACAGATTGTAACTAAAATCAACAGATTCAAATAGATAAGCCATAAAAGAAACCCTTCAAATTGTGGATGTTTTCTTTTCTCTGTTTTGAAAAAGTACTTAATGAAAAGCCCAAAATTGACAGATGCATGAAAAAAAAAAAAGTTGTTTTTGCATGCATTGCCTCACCTTAAATCATCAAAGCCTGTTCAGACAAGGTGTGCTATTGCTTTTCTAAGCTATTTTGATTACAATTTTCATATGGCAAACAATACTGAGTACAAACTATCATCAAATACAAACAGAAACTTAAAGATCTTCACAGCATGCTGCCAAAATAAAAGTTTGGTTTAACTTCAAACAGTGACAGAAATATATAACTTAATATAATTGATAGTACTACTACTAATAATGAAACTATTAAAACATTATTCTTTAAATAATATTTACTAGGATTGTTTTACCATAATTTATTTACCAGAAAAATCTAAATGCACAAAACAAAACTGAATTTTAGAAAAAACAGGGCCTTAAAATTTAATTTTTGTAAAATAAATAGCTATTAACTTGTGGAAGTTGCATGATTTCAATTAATTAGACATGCTTTTTGATTAAGATTTTTTTATTTAACCATTAAAACAGAGTTTAGAAAAAAAAAATGGAGAAAAATTTAAATGGAGAAAAAAACAGAATTTGGACAAAAATAAAATAGAATTGAAAAACGGATAAAACGGATTTCATAGGGAATTACAAAAACAAACACAGCAATACACTGAAAACTACACCTTAACAGCACCCAGGCTACCATTTAAAGGATCTAAGCATAATGTTGATGACAGGTTTTGCATAAGCAAATACTATTTTAGCCTCTTATCCTCACAATTCTCTGATACAAAGCAGTTACTGGTTACTACCACTTAAAAATACATTTGCGTCCTTATGAATACTCTTGGTCACACAGGAATGCCACACTGGGAACGGCGTATTTCCCACTGCAGGCTTTAGTCCACAGATCCAGAGCAAGTGTTTGGTCTTGAGGGCAGATTTATAGGGTAGATAAGTGTTATATATACGTGACCTTTGGGGACGAGTGTGGCTTGGCTCGCAGAAGCGGCCGGTTGGGAGCGTTAGCGCGCCTGCTGTCAGACAAAGCTTACAGGCCAGCGGCGTTGGATTAACACATAAAAACTCTTATCTTGTGAGTCAGCTGGCAAGAATGTAGCTCTTCCAAAACTTCCAAAACAGAGGTACAGCAGCGCTTCTGTGAGGAGCACCAGAGCTTTATTTTTGTTAAAGACATATGGAGACTGAGATATGTAAAGAGACTGGTGAAACACCTTTACAATAGAGATGTAACAATGCACCCCGCGTTAGTTGAAAATCTATGACGGTTGAAAATATATGACAATTCAAGTTGGTCGAGATGTTAAATGAAACAAGATACAATTGAGAGTGGGAGTTTATATGAATGTATCTCTGAGGGAAACTTCAAAAAAGTTTAGATGTAATTTTATTTTTTATTTGGTCTGGTCTGGCTTCCAGTGTTATTTGCTTCCAAAAACAGCTTGTTTTGCTGATTTATATTGCAAACCAGCGTCTTACCATATTATTTTAATGTTTTATCTTAATTATAAATACACTGGTTTGTAGTGCAAACAGTTTTACCGTTTTCTGCACTTATTATTATTATTCTTGTTATTTCCCTACAAAAAAGGTGGACAATGCAAATTAGAGCAGTGTTTATCAGTGCAGAGCTGCTATGTATACAGCGGTAAGGAAACGCTTAATCACAGATGTTCCATAAGCACCACCTGCTGTCAAGAGAGTGAATTTGCGTTCTCATGCAGCCCGTAATTTGCAAAGCCAGTGTCAGACAATTCTGTTTTTGCTTCAAATGTTAAAATTATACAATCAAATTTAAATAAAAAAATACTCATACTGCATGTATGCAGCATTTTTGTTTAGATTTTTTCTTTTATGCCAAAAATCATTAGGATATTAAGATTCCATGAAGAGATTTTGTAAATTTCCTACTGCAAATATATCAAAACTTAATTTTGATTAGTAATATGCATTGCTAAGAATTTAATTTGGACTACTTTACATGTAATTTTCTCAATATTTAAATTTTATTGCAGCCTCAGATTCCAGATTGGTATTTTGTCCAAATATTGTCCTATCCTAACAAACCATACATCAATGGGAAGCTTTCACATGATGTATACATCACAATTAAAACAAAAAATTGCCCCTTATGACTGGTTTTGTGGTCCAGGGTCACATATTTGTTTTTTAGAGTTGATGCCGGTAGTGATTATTACAGATCAAGTATACCGATAACCAACATTTTGAACCTATATATATATATATATATTTATATATAGGCTTATTTTCCAACTCCCCTAGAGTTAAACAGATAAGTTTTACCGTTTTTGAATCCAAAGATTTTCTATATTTTTCCTATTTATTTAGAGTATAGTTCCTATCAGCCTGGAAAATCACAACTTTTCATTTTCTGTCAGTCTTAGTACACAATCTAATTAGAGAAGAGTCAAGTTTTAAATAGGAAAAATATCGAAAATCTTTGGTCATTTTTAAACAAGATGCTAATGGTCTGATCAGATTCAGTGATTTATGCTAAGCTATGCTAAAAGTGTTAACGGCAGACCCGGATATCGGCTGAATGGATTCAAAAACGGTAAAACTCATCTGTTTAACTCTAGGAGAGTTGGAAAATGAGCCTATTTTCAAAACAAGTGGTGTGTTCCTTTAAAGTCAAAATTAAGAATAACAATGGCTCTGACAAAAACTTTCTTTAAATGATTTTAAAATAATTTTATCTGGAAATTGAGTTTTAAAAATGAGCGAAACCAAAAATTCACCAAAATGTAAAACAGTTACAAAATGCAATGCAGTGTGTTGATATTAGGGTTGCAAAAGGGCAGAAAATATCCAGTAAACTTCAAGACATTTTGGAATCTTTGCAAGATTTTTTGGAAATTTTTGGAAACTTTAAAGAAATTTACCAGAAATATTATGTCAGGTAGCAAGTTGGTACGTCTACTACTAGGGCAAACCACATGATTTGAGGTATCACTCAAATCTGTTACATAAATAGTGTAGGACAAGTTACATGTTGTATTAAAGGTTAACTGTTTGTAACAATGTACTGAAAACGGAAACGTTTTCATCTACAGATGACAACGTTGGCAAAATAATAAATTTTTTCTACAATAAAACAACAAAAAATGCAGTATTATGCATGACAGACCAGTAAATGGTGAAGTCACTTTTTAAAGAAACTACACGCCTGCACACATATGAATTCTTCATGTACTTGCGCATACTTATAGACAAACACGTAATACGTACATGCTTGTTGTGACAATAACAACTTTATTTAACGATTTCTTCTCTCTCAAGACTGTCCTCCTCCATTACAGAGAGTACCATCATTGAATAAAGCTGTTATTTTTGTTTATTTGTATTTTTGTTGTTCTTTGTGCACAAAAAAAAGTATTTTTGTAGCTTCATAAAATTTTGGTTGAACCAATGATGTCACATGGAATATTTTACTGATGTCCTTACAACATTTCTGGACCTTGAATGTAGAAGGATCATTGCTGTCTATGGAAAGTCAGAAAGCTCTAGGATTTCATCAAAAATATCTTAATTTGTGTTCCGAAAATGAACAAAGGTCTTAGGGGTTTGGAACAACATGAGGGTGAGACATTAATGACAACATTTTCATTTTTGGGTCACCTATCCCTTTCATTTAACACAGCAAAGACTTGCATTAAAACTCACGGGACAGTATCTTCTGCAAACACCATTTCCTTGGCTGTCACTAGCTTTAGTTACACTCGGGGGCTTAAGCCTGCAGTAAACTGCCAACCTGAACAAATCCAGACCCCTTGAGAGTGCCAGTTAAGATGCCCCCAAATGTACTTAATCTAGCTGTAGGGCCACAGCTCTGTCAGGGCCTGCGATGGTATCAGCCGAAACCGAAATAAGTCCTCATTCTTCACAAGCAGTACCCGGGTTGTTTTCCCAGGCTATAAACCTCTTTAGGCAACATTTGTTTGTAAATATACTAGTGAAAAAACATTATAAACACTGGATAAACACTATCGCAAGTCTTTTTGGCTCTTTTCTACTCTGCATTCAGTACCTTATAGAGCTTCATACAGACCCTTCATGACCCCGTCTGACTGTTGTATGGACGGCTGCCAAAGAAAGCAGGTGGTAGCGGGAGCTTTGATGATCAGACACTATGCATTCGTCTCATATGTAGCTGTGAACATCCATGTCCATGCCAAATATGTCAAGAAGAAATAGCTGCGCTTTAAAAACTCCGGAGCAAAACCTGGGAAAGGATTTTGAACAATACCATGTAACTTTAGCAGCCATCTTAGATGTAACACATATGACTTTAAGAAGCATTGTAGATTGTAAAAAGATGATATTTTAACTAAACTAATTGTGATACTGTCATATATATAGTAGTCAACATTTGAAGTGTATCAAAAAAAGTTCAAAGTCAAAGTTTTCCTAAGACAAGAATGAGTATTGTTTTGGTTTTAGGGCAACTTTGATGAAAGGTTCCACTTCAGATGTTGACTACTGTATATGCACTGATGACCATAATGTATAGAATAAAACACTATTGGATTACTATTCCATAATGCATTTAACTTGAGTTTCTGCTTACAACAAAATAAAAGATCTAAAAGAATCTTTATCTTGACTCATATTTTTTAGTGGACCACCAAAAGTGTTTACACATACACTACTGTTAAAAGTAAATGGTATTAAAAAAGCAGTACAACTGTTTTCAACATTGATAACAATAAGAATAGTTTCTTGAGCAGCAAATCAGCATATTAGAATAATTTCTGAAGGATCATGTGATCTGAAGACTAAGTTATGATGATGAAAAATCAGCTTTGCATAACAGGAATAGATTACACTTTTAATTTATACTAAAATATAATAGTTTTTTTATTATTATTATTATTATTATAGTAATATTTTAGAGTTGTACTGTTTTATTGTATTTTTAATCAAATAAATGCAGCCTTGGTGAGTATGAGACAAAAACCAAAAAACCCTACCGAATTTTTGAACAGTAGTATGAAACAAAATGACTATAAATGTGATTAGATATTATTGTTTGCTTAATTCGACATGAGTTCAAATGGCAATAGAATCTTTAGCACTGCATATGCATTGCTTTGTATTAATTTCAAACAATAGTAGTATAATTCTATTTCAAATTGTCTGTGCTACTAGTACTTCAGCAGCGGTCTGGATAATCATTTACACCTGAATAATGACACTGTAGTAGTCAAACGACAGAATAAACAGTAACGTTACAGTTGAAATAACTGGAAGCGTCAGGCCCTCGAACATTCGAGTTAAAAATAGCCGCGCGTATAAATTAGAAATACTGATATTAATTTATTTTAATGTTTCGTACTGACCTGCCTTCCGCATCACATGCCTAGCGTGTGCACCATTCATTTGCCTCCTTGGAAACGTTATTTCTGAAAGCCCGCCAGTAAACCTACCTATTCCAGTGTTGCCAAATCCGCGGTTTTCCCGCGGCTACTTTACCAGTGGTGCCGCGGTTTGAAATAACGTAACATTTAGTCCCTGGAATGCTATTTTTTTTCAGTGGAATCCCGCCAATAAAACATGTATTTTACCCCCATAACGCGATTTTTAATGAGGGACCCCCTTAAAAATGCCAGTGGGCTACTTCTGAGTAGCAATTGGGCGGGCATCGTTGTGAAAACCTAGCAACTCTGATTTATTCCCATTCGACCG
The DNA here is from genome assembly GCA_033026305.1 of Cirrhinus molitorella. NCBI lineage: Eukaryota > Metazoa > Chordata > Actinopteri > Cypriniformes > Cyprinidae > Cirrhinus > Cirrhinus molitorella. The sequence continues at coordinate 31,435,244 of CM065130.1, forward strand.
CTCCAAGCACGTAGCCGCCATCTGTCAACTTGACGTCTTTTACCATAATAATCAATGAATATTCAAAGATGCCACACTCCTTAGTAAGCAGGAAAGGGCACAATAGTTTGACAAACTAAAGTTAATAGGTGGTAAAGATATGTACGAGCAGTATTAAGATATTAGCCTAATATTTCACCTACCTGCCCGGAAATAAGAACAAGCAGGAATGTTGTCAAGATTCTTGTCCTGAAAATCCTGGTTCAGTTTTACAACCACAAACGCCTTATAGTACTCCAAATGTTTTTCCCAGTCCGACTGATTAGTACAGCCCAAAACATGACAATAATTGATCATTTTCAGCAGCAATAATCAGCAAAATGTAAGTTTTGTTTGGTTCAGTGGCATTCTTTATGTTCAGTGCTGCCAATATGGCCAATTGATAACGTGTCATGAAAACACTTCATAACTAGTTGCAGTCATATCTGTTGGCACCACAACAACTGAAAGGAAATGTTAATAAAACATACATTTTGTTATTCTTTTAAATGTAGAAATATTTTTAAAACTATATCTTTATTGTTATAGTTAGGGCCCGCACACACAAAGAAGAATACCTTTAGAGTTAACTATTAGTGTCCACAGCAACAGACGATAAGTGTACGCACAGTTTTCTGCATTTTTTCAGTAGCCTTTCGCTTTAAATGCTTGAGCTCTTTAAACCTGAATGGATTCTGATTGGCTGTCATTCTAAAAGTGATTCCAACATTATTGTGGTCCCAATTTTTTAAAACTTTATTGTTATGTAATGTTATATCATCCTTGAACAGGCTTTAAAATGTCATCCAGATCTGCCCCACTTGAAGAACAACATATCATCACATATGAGTGAAATTCATGACCACAACTGCAACGCCTGACAGAATGTTGAATTCTTAATTACAATCTCATTAAGCCTTCATTCCATAAGAAAGTGGATAAAGACTATTGGTATTAGTGCGAACATATTGTTTCATCTGTGTAACTAACTTACCCTCATGCTGTGGCTCTGAACTTTTGTTTAGTGAGGTCTTCTAAAAACAGATACATGATTTACTGCTGAATCTTCAGGGTACACAAGGCCAGTCTTTTTCCTCAGTGATTGCATCAGCACTATATCACTGTGGCAATCTGCCCTGTGGCCATTGTAGGCGGGATTAGAGAGAGTCACGGCATAGAGGTTGAGAAACGGGCATTTAGTCAACTTTTGCTGTTCTACTCAACCATGTCAGAAGGCATGAAGTACTGGAGGAAAAGAGAAGGCAAAGTGCGTCAAAGAGCCAAAACATTTTTATTGTCAGTACAGGTGGCTAACGGGCACCTTACACATGTGTTACATGTACAGTAGTGTTTTCAAGTGCAAGTATGTGTGAGTTGTGTGTGTCTGTGTGTGTGTGTTTGTAATGTCAGACGTTTGCTAGGTGATGCCACAGGCAGGAGGGCATAAAACTCTCCATCTTGTCTGCGAAAAAGCCCAATGGTGCAAAGAGGGTGCTGAAGAACTGCAAAGAGAGAGAAAAAAACAGTCAGATGGAACTGCGATTTAAAATAACAGTTTTCTATTTTAATATACTGTAAAATGTAGTTTATTCATGTGATGCAAAGCTGAATTTTCAGCATCATTACTCCAGTCTTCAGTGTCACATGATCCTTCAGAAATCATTCTAATATGCTGTTTTGCAATCAATGTTGGAAACAGTTGTGCTACTTAATATTTTTTGGTCCTGTGATACTTTTTAGGATTCTTTGATAAATAAAAAGAACAGTGTTCATTTAAAGTAGTAGCTTTGTGATACAATATACACTACTGTTCAAAAGTTTGGGGTCAGTACGTTTTTTTCTTTCTTTTTTTAAAAGAAATTAATATTTTTATTCAGAAAGGATGTGTTAAAGGGATAAGTGATAGTAAAGCCTTACACTGTTAGAAAATATTTCTATTTTGAATAAATGCTGTTCTTTTAAACTTTTTATTCATCAAAGAAAAAATATCACAGCTTCTGGGGGGATGAAAACTTTTTTCTTTTGGGAAACATGTAACTATGTTCTGTAGCCTCAAGGCAAAATCAGGCAAAATTACCAAAAAAAAAAAAAAAAGTACACATATCCATTCTGTTCAAAAGTTTTCACCCCTGGCTCTTAATGTATGTTTTTTCCTTCTGAAGCATCAGTGAGCATTTGAACCTTCTGTAATAGTTGTGTATGAGTTCCTCAGCTGTCCTCAGTGTGAAAAGATGGATCTCAAAATCAAACAGTGATTGTTGGAAAAGGTTCAAATACACAAAAATGCTGGAAAACCAAAGAATTTGCAGGACCTGTAGGATTTTTCTGAAGAACAGCGAGCAGTTTAACTGAACTCATGAACAACTATCACTAAACAAACAAACAAACAAAAAAAAAAACACAGCTGTGGATCATTCAGGTAACAACACAGGGGATGTAAACTTTTGAACAGGGTCATTTTTATAAATTCAACTATTATTTTCTCTTGTGGACTATATGTAATAATATTTTATGTAAAAGCTCAGTACTAAATAAACAATAACATGCATTTTGTAGGATCCCTCTTATTTTGGTAAAATAACATTTTGCAGATTCTGAAAGGGGGATGTAAAATTTGTCCTCAACTGTATTACAATTTCATATAATTATTGCAAGTTTGGCCTTGTGTGTGTGTGCACTTGGATGGGTTAATGCAGTGCATAAATTCCGAGTATCGATCACATCTATCCTTCCTTTCTTTTCTTTATAATGGTCATGTATTGCAATCTAAAGTAAACTGACATATTTTCATTGATAAGAAAAACATACTAGAAAATATTTATAATAGTTAATAGCTATTCATATTAAATATGAATTAAAATATAAAGTTTAAATTGTAATCGCTGGTAGTGACTGTACAGAAGTTTGGTGTTGTAGAACATTAAACATAACCTTTTTACCAAACAACTGTTTTGTAAACTTGCACTATGAATTTCAGCCCAGTATGAGTATGACATGAGTAAAAACTAGGTCCAACCTGAAGAAAGCAGTGCTTTTTGCTCTTGCGTGTCTTGTGTTGTCCGTTTCATTCATGGACTATCCACAAGCTGTCAGAAAGTTGTCTTCAAAGTGCCTGAAGTGCTAGACATAAGTATGATAGAGTTTGTCCCCCTCTGGGATACTACATGGAGGTCCTGACAGACACAAACAAGACGAGAAAAAAACCTCTGGATGGCAACCAACTCCAGGAGTATAAAGCTGACGTGAAACCGTCCCTTTGAAAAACACTGAAACCTCCACAGTTCAATCCACCATAAACAAGCCCCTAATGTGTTTATGAAGCGATACATTTCATGGATGAACAGATGTTTATGACGGAATATGGGAAAGGAAGCCCGGGGCCGCACACCGGAGAGGGAGGAAAACCGGGCAGAGTGGAGGCTGGAGAGGTATCATCCATTTTAACGTAGATCCAGGAAATAGATAGTGCTAACGTAAATACGTGTTGTAACAAGACAAACGAGGTTGATAAAAAGATAAAGGCCAATGAGGCAGCATGTCCTCACATTTAGGAGTTTATTGCAATTACAAATTAGGGCATCATTCCCCAAGGAAAACAAGATGTTTGGAGTGGATGGGGAACAAAGCGTGTAAGTGCGTTTGTAAGCGAGGGAGTATAACGGAAAAAGAGCGACTTCGAAAGCAAGTCGAAGGTGAAGCCCTTCCGTGGCATGTAGTGCAACAACTCAAGCTTGTTCTGAAATCAATCACTCACTACTAATTCAACAAAATTAATCCAAACAACGATAAGAAAAAGACAAACCACCGTGAAATGCAATGGTTGTCATACGAACAAGTTAAATGCCTGCGTGGCTTCACTTCTGCTCCTTCATTTCTTTTCTCCATTCTGCTACCTACTACATTGACTAAGGACTTTAAATAAGTTTCTGTGCCAAGTATTGTAACTTAGTCTGTTTACAAATAGCAAAATGTAAAATAATATAAACGTACACATATACCCATTAAGGTCAAAAGTTTACACCCCCCTTTCAGAATCTGCAAGATGTTAAATATTTTACCAATATTAGAGGGATCATACAAAATGTTATTGTTTATTTAGTACTGACCTGAATAAGATATTTCACATGAAAGATGTTTGCATATAGTCCAAGAGAAACAGAAAATAATAGTTGAATTTTCAGCATTTGTGTATTTGAACCCTTTCCAACAATGACTGTATGATTTTGAGATCCATATTTTCACAGGACAGCTGAGGGATTCTTATGCAACTATTACAGAAGGTTCAAATGCTCACTGATGCTTCAGAAGGAAAAAAACATGCATTAAGAGCCAGGGGTGAAAACTTTTGAACAGAATTGAGATGTGTATATTACTTTTTATTTTGCCTAAATATCTTTTTTTTCTTCATTTAGTACTGCCCTTCAGATGCTATGGAAGATAGTAACATGTTTTCCAGAAGACAAAATAAGTCTTCAAATTCAAAAGGTTTAACTGTTCAGGACAAACAAGGGACTCATGAACAACTATTACTAACCATAAAAACACAGCTATGGATCATTCAGGTAACAACATAGTATTAAGCATAAATCTAATTTAAATGTAAATCTTTTTTAAAAAAATGTTTTATTAGAAAAATGGAATGGCAATAAGAAACTGCACAAAGCTTGGATGTTGTGGGTTGTTTCCAGGCTATTTATCCGTGGTGAAATAAAATGTAATGCACAGCCTATTTTGTTCTTTCCATAGAACATCACAGATAGTTACTGGTCTCATAATGAGCTGCGGTGTGTACCGTCTAGAGTGCCACTGACTGTGACTTCATTCTTATATTGCAACACAATGAAATGTTTATCTTGGGAATTCAGTAATTGTGTACTTTCTCTTCTAAACAAAAAAGAAATAAATAATAAAGGCACAAAGGAGATTAGATGGGAAAAAAAAAACACTTTTGGGTTTGGTGAGGCATGCAGATACTCACGGCTTTGACGAAGACCCCCATGAGCTCTGGAAACTGGTGTGTGAGCATGGCCAACATGGCACAGAAGGAGCACAGGCCCGCTGTGAAGAGGATGAAGAAAGGAAGCTCCTTCTTCGGGTACACTGAGACCTCGTGAAACGCTAGAAAAAAAGAAAAAAAGAGGTCTATAAAAATGTTGAAAATCCTGTCATTAGCATATATATAGTAAACATATGAAGTTCTGTGTGAGGCAAAATAGTTCACCATGCAGATTTCACTTTTGTTTCAGTGCTTCATACATCTCTACACTATTGACATTGGATCATTTTTGCTGTTTCAGTTTCACTGAAATGACTCTAATTTGTATACAACGACAGATATATATGAGCAATATCACATGAGTAGCAGTGTGATATGTGACCCTGGACCACAAAACCAGTCTTAAGCAGCACAGGTATATTTGTAGCAATAGTTAAAAATACATTGAATGGGTCAAAATTATTGTGTTATCATGTTCCATGAAGATATTTTGATTAGAAATATGCATTGCTAAGAACTTCATTTGGACAAATTTAAAGGCGATTTTCTAAATATTTAGATTTTTTTACACCCTTAGATTCCAAATTTTCAAATAGTTGTATCTCGGCCCAATATTATCCTATTCTAACAAACCACACGTAATGGAAAGCTTATGTATTCAGGTTTCAGATGATGTATAAATCTTAATTTCAAAACATTGACCCTTATGACTGGTTTGGTGGTCAAGGGTCACATATGGCTGTATATTGGCACGGCTACGATTTGGCCGTAGGTAAGCAGCATGACGATATCACATGGCTACGAGTGTGATATTGCGTTTTTACATAAAATATAATATGATGCGATTTTGCCCACAGCCAGAACTATTTGGAACAGATAATAGATTAATCAGACCAAAGGCTGTTTGATAGATTTAGCCAAAACAAATGATATCTTATGGTTAACCACTATAGAGACATCAGAGCTAGAGGCAAATTTCAGAAGATCTGGCCGAGGTAAGGCTGCTCTCGGTGGGTTCATGAGCAATGAACGGCTCCTGACGCCCTGGAGCTCACTTCCGAAAACAATGAAGCAAATTTTCAAATAGATGTCATCTTTATTAATAAATTGCATATTTCAAGTCTAAACAAGTACATTCTCACCTAAAAAACCCTTAAAACTACAACCCTTTTGAACTACATTCGAAAACAGTATTATTTCTAAAATTATAGTGAATATGGCATCCACCGTGACACCTGCTGTTAAAAATACTGCAAGCGGAGTGATACAAACTGTGAAATGGTTGAAGTTCTGTTATCACTAGAATATCGCACTTCTCTCAGCCAGATTTGAGGACCAGAAAGAACCATTGTATAAAGAGATATATAGTTCAAATTTCAGAAGATCTGACTGAGGTAAGGCTGCTTTCAGTGGGTTCGTGAACAATGAGCGGCCGCTCAAATAGATTTTCAAATAGATGTTATCTTTATTAATAAACTGCATATTTGAAGTCTAAACAAGTACATTCTCACCCAAAAAACCCTTAAAACTACATTCTGAGACACAAAAACAGTATTATTTCGAAAATTATAATGAATATGGGCATCCATCATGACACCCGCTGTTAAAAATACTGCAAGCAGAGTAATACAAACTGTGAAATGTCACACTCCTCTCAGCCAATCAGATTCGAGGACCAGAAAGAACCATCGTATAAAGAGATATATAGTGTATACTTACAAGGCAGAAGCTCTCTGTCTGCGGTTTCTGTGCATCCTGGGTAGGGATAAAAGAGATGACCCTTTTCCAGGGGGTATGGAATAATCCTGAAAGCTACAAGAGTCAAAATATGCCGAATGATATCAGGTGAGATGATTTACATTTTGATTTATAGTAAACAGCATATAACAAAGCATATTTGCTGTTTTCAGATACATCCATGATGTTTAATTTTAAAGGATAGTTCATTCAAATGGTTCCAAAACCATAAGACCATCGTTGGTCTTCAGAATAAAAATTACGATATTTTTGATGAACTCCGAGAGCTTTCTGACCCTGCATAGACACATTTTTGTGCACAAAAAGCATTCTCAGCCAGTGTTGGGGAAAGTTACTTTTAAAAGTAATGCATTACAATATTGCGTTACTCCCTAAAAAAGTAACTAATTACATTAGTTACTTTTTATGGAAAGTAACGCACTGCATTACTTTTGCGTTACTTTTTAAATCTGGGCAGGGCTTGCTTGTTTGTTTTTAATATAAAAAGTAAAATTTTTAGCAGATGTAAAAAGCCCTTCATACCAAAAAGTTAAATGAATAAGCCTAAGGCTGAAGGAAAAGTAAATTCACATCTGTACAACAGAACTGTAGAAGGAACGAACTCTAGAAAGAAGTTCAGCACTCCTCAGCAATGAGAAAAATGAAGCACAAATGTTAGTTAATCTAAAGGTCAGCAGCAAAGACATTGTTTATTAAAATGAGATTAAATACATAAAGGTAACAAAAAGTACTTTTTTTATATTTTCTTGTAAATGAAAGTAATGCGTTACTTCACTAGTTACTTGAAAAAAGTAATCTGATTGTGTAACTTGCATTACTTGTAATGCGTTACCCCCAACACTGCTCTTAGCTTCATAAAATTAAGGTTGAACCACTAATGTCACATGGAGTATTTTACTGATGTCCTTACTACCTTTGTGGGCCCTAAACATGCTGTTGCTTTGCTGTCACTGCAGGGTCAGAAAGCTTTCAGATTTCATCACAAATATCTTAATTTGTGTTCTGAAGATGAACAAAGGTCTTACAAGTTTAGAACGACAGAGTGAGTAATTAATGACCAAATTTTTGGGTGAACTATCCCTTTAAGTACCTTATAATTTTATTGTAAATGAGCATGGTAATCAATCATCACATTCTATATATGAATGTGACTATGTAAAAAAAAAAAAAAAAAACAGGTGTGCACAATACGTACTGCCTTCCCAGGTGCAGTGTAGCAGGTTGAGCGCCCCCTCTGCCCGTTTCCAATGCTGCAGGTGAAAGAAAGCGTATGCCACCGCCTCACTGTCTCCCCTCTTCAAAATATGCTCAGGTGGCAAAATCAAACTCTTCATCTCTAATAAATACTGCAATGAGACACAAAACAAAACACTTTGAATTACATTTTCAACTCAAGAAAATAAAACAATAAGAACAATAAGTAAAGAGGAAAATATGCTATGTATGAAAATAATGTCACAATAACAAACAAACAAACAAAAAAAATGACACTTTATTTTGTATTATTATCCCCTTTAATATTAGGGTGAAATGTGACCCATACACTACAAGAAAAAAAAGATGGAAAAATGAATAATGTCCTGGCAGAAAATTACCAGTACATTTTCCAGGCATTTCGTTCGACCATAAAACACTGCAAATTGCAATGCATAATGCAAGGATGTGTTTAGGAGTGTACATATGAGAGCTTTATACTTATGCTGAGCCTGTATACTTAAATTCTCCCCTGCTCCAGGCCCCGGGGTGAATGTTGTAGAGGGCAATACAGCAGGATTAAATGGTATTATCCAGAGGATAACCTTCCCAAATGCCCCTGGCTGTGATTATGGTACATTGCAGCTCAATTCGACTGATTCCTTCTACAATGTGTCAATCACACCTTCGGAATTATGAACAAATATCCAAACATATCTTTCTGAAACAATCGCCACAGTGGATATGTCAGGATGCTCACAAACATATGTGAGCAGACATGGGTAATTTAGCTTTATGATCGTGCTGACATTCGACAGGCAGCTGTCCTACGCGACATGCCCGCACACAAACACGGTCACCTCTTTTATGGTGGATCAAGTGTCAGTGATGGGTCTCTTTTATGTGGAGGTTCCTCCTAAGCCCCTGCTGAACTCCCATAAGCCTCTGTCTCAGTCTGTCTCGTATCTCTTTTCACTTGACCGTATGGACCCTGAACGATGACATCACACTATGGTGGTCTTGGAGATGCAAAGTTGAGGTACAGGTGTACACTGACGGATGACATCGTGCATTATAACTTTACCGGGCTGTCAGTTATTGTGAATTGATTTTTTTTATAATATATACTAATATTACCACTGTTGCCCACTGTAAAGGGGAAAAATATTACTACTGTTCAGAAGCTGTTTTTTTAGACTTTTACTTAGCAAGGATGCATTCAGTTAATCAAAAGTGACTGAATTTTGTCTGTAAAGAAAGTAATTTTACAGTATTTTTTTATGTTTTTTTTAAAGAAGTCTTTCCTGCTCACCAAGCCTGCATTTATTTGATCCAAAGTACAGCAAAAACAGTAATATTGTACAATATTTTTACTACTTACAATAACTTTTTTAAAATATATTTTAAATGTAATTTATTCCTGTGATCAAAGCTGAATTTTCATCATCATTACTCCAGTCCTCAGTGTCACATGATCCTTCAGAAATCATTCTAATATGCTGATTTTTGCTGTTCAAAAATATTTTATTATTATTATTTTTATTATCAATATTTAAAACAGTTGAGTACATTTTTTCAGGATTATTTGATGAGTAGAAAGATCCAAATATATGCATTTATCTAAAATAACACCATTTAATAAAACTACTTTTTAGAAAATAATTATTAGAAATTTATAGAAATTACTATTTTACTATTTAAAATAACCATTTTGCTGTATTTTGGATCAAATAAATGCAGGCTTGGTGAGCAGAAGAGACTTCTTTAAAAAACAAAAATCTTACCGTTCAAAAACTTTTCACTGGTAGTGTATACCTTCAAGACAGACTATATAATTCTCTGTCTGAAGTGATCAAACAAATGTAATAGTAATACTACTGACATTTAACACCCTCTTTGCTCATTCTGGATTGTCTTTTTTGCTCTAGGGGCAGATTTGCCAAATGAAAGACCAGGTGTATGTGTGTGTTGATATTTGCTGCACATCTCAAACAGGTGCACTTTGTAGTCTGATACATCACGTCTGAGGTGCACGCATGTGCGTAAATACCCTTCTTCTGAGACTCTGTGTTTGGGTGTGAAGAGGTTGTGCACTTTGAAGTCCGATCTAGTGTTTTGGAAAGTGGCAAGTTGGAACCAGGTACAAAGAAAGAAATAGATGATGAGGGTCAAAACATCTTAAAAGAGCAAAAAGAAAATCAAAGGTGATATAACTTTCACCCTAAACACAGCTTACAGAAATCTTGGGTCGACAAGCCCACCTGCAATTATGTTCAATGTAAAACTGAGAACGATGCACTTCTGATGTAAATGTTAGAGAAGTTTCAGTTTAGTGGAGTGTGCTTCAACAGCATCACCTCCTGGTCATGACAACATGTCTGCACTCGTGAATAAACAGTGAGATAAAGTTGATGTGTGGCCAAGTATCTTGGATATTTTCATTATACATCAAACTGTTTTTTTTTTATTATTGGATGTTAGTTAATGCAATCAAAATTTAATACCAGAAAATTTGATAACATTTCTTATTAATGGCAATAAGATGCCATTTAATAGCAATTGCATACACACTATTGCACTATTACACTATCATTTAAAAGTTTTTTTTAAAGAACTGATACTTTTATTCAGCAAGGCTGCATTAAATTGATTAAAATTGACAGTAAATACATTTATAAACATTTGATTTTAAATAAATGCTGTCCTTTCTATTCAACAAATAATCCAGAAAAATAAATTATAACCGTTTCCACAAACCTTAAGCAGCACAGCTGTTTTCAACATACAATAACAAGAAATGTTTCTTGTATGGAAGTCCATTTGTGCCACTGAGCAAAAAATAAAAAAGGTTATTGTGACACTATTCACTGTCACTATTCTGTCAGAATTGCGTAATACAAAATAACTTCCGCAATTGCGTGTTAAAAAGTCACAATTGTGAGATAAATTTGCAACTCTGAGAGAAAAAAAAATCTTATTAAAGTTTATTTCTCAGAATTGTGAGTGAGTTTTTCTTTAATTTTGAGAAAAAAGTCAATTTTCGAGTTTATATCTCACAATTCTGACTTTAAAACTTGTAATTGCGAGTTTATATCACGCAATTCTGAGAAAAGTCAACTTGTGAGTCCTCACAACTCTGACCTAACTCGCAATTCCATTATAAACTCGCAATTCTGAGAAAAAAGTGAGAATTGTAATTTTTTGTCATTTTTCAGTTTATTTCTTTATTTCTCAGAATTGTGAGTTTACAATTCTGACTTTATAACTTGCAATTTGTGAGTTATCTCTCATTTTTCAGAATTGCAATTTTATTTCTCAGAATTGTGTTTATTTTTCAGAATTGTCAGTTTATGTCTTTAATTTTGAGGAAAAAAGTAAATTTTTGAGATTTTAGCTCAATTCAGAGAAAAAAAGTCTGATTTTTTTTTTCTCAGAATTGTGAGCTTACAATTCTGACTTTATAACTTGCAATTTGTCAGTTTTTATCTCTCAATTCTGACTTTAACTCGAAAAAAGTACATTTTCGAGTTTTATCTCACAATTCTGAGAAAAAAAATACATTTGCGAGTTTTTATCTTTCAATTCTGACTATAAACTGACTATAAACTTGTGAGAACTGTCTCACAATTCTGACTTTATAACTCGCAGTTGTGAGTTCATATCACGCAATTCTGACTTTAAAACTCATGAATGAAAAAAAAAGTCAGAAATGTAAGATGTAAACCTGCAATTGCAAGAAAAATTCAGAATTGTAAAGTAAAAAGCAGCAATTACCTTTTTAATTTTTTAATTCAGTTGCAGAAGCAGGCTTCTATATTCTTGATCAGCAAATCCACATATTAGAATTAATTCTGAATAATTATGTGACACTCAAGACTGGAGTAATGATGCTGAAATTTAGCTTTGCCATGACAGTAAAAAAAAATTACATTATAAAATGTTAAAACAGAGAGCTGTTATTTTAAAAAAAAAAAATTGTATCAACCTATAAATAATTTTTAGGAAAAAAAAACTCATTTCACCAGCCACCGCCATGAAATGCAGAAAGTTCATTTTGGACCCTTTAAAAGAATCTTTCGAACCTTTGGTACATGTGGGTTGAACTCCACAGCTCTGTGTATGGCCTCCACTGCGTTCATCTCTGCTGTGCTGAGACCTCGTCTAGACGCTGCTTCAGGTGAAAACCTGCCATACCACACACATACAGATTCATTCAGCAAACTAACATCCATAAACAGCTGCTATGATACACTAATATACTATTCAATATTGGACTTACTTATCTGACACTGCTCTGGCTTTCAGTAAGGCAGATGTGTAGCATATAGTAGCTGATTTTGGCAAGCTGATATCTGAGGGGGGAAACATCAGACAGTTAATAAAAAGGATACTAGCACTACTTCCTGGTCCTGCCTGAAATGTACAGTAACATGACAGCTAAAGGAGCTTACCATCATATTTTGCAAGGACTGCTTGTACATCAGCATAGGCCTGCAACTCTAATAATGCTTCTAAAAGGTTCTCGTGAATATTTAACATTCCCAGTAAGGGGAATTCTTTCATTAACTGTACAAGGAAACAAGAAAATTACAATATTAGACAACAGAGCATACATGAAGTGCAAGATATCACTAAAATAAAATGTGTCCAGAAAATCATTTATATCTAAGTCTATGTTTCAAGGCATAAGCCTCATAAGATAATCATTACAATGCACACTTGTTTACATATAGCTTCGCTCACATCTCTCATCATCTTTACAGCTTCTTTAATGCGACCCAGTTTTCTAGCACACATGGCCAGTCTGCGCTTGATGTAGACCACAAGATTGGTATCTTTACCGGCTGTGCAAACAAAGGAGAATAAGCGACAGTGTGAGTTACTGTATGCTGAGTGTGTATGCGTGACACTGTGAAAGTTTCATACCACTTCTGAGCGCTTGTTTGAAAAGCCGCTCAGCCTCTGTGATGGTTGTGGCTTCCTCCTCGGCCAGGAGCACATATGCTGCAGCACATCTGCAATGAATGAGTCATACGCTTGAAAGTCAGAAAAAGTCAATTCGATAGTAACCTTAGAGATGCTCCGATGATAAAACTTTGGCACACACAGAAAAGCCAGTAATCATTTCTATGTTATGGTCAATAACAATACATGGCTTATAGTACTATAACATACTGTTAGAAATATCAAAATCAAAAGTTTTCATACAGTAAGATTTTAATGTTTTTTCAAGAAGTCTTTTCTGCTCAACAAGCCTGCATTTATTTGATCCAAAGTATGGCAAAAATCATTTTTACTATTTAACTGTTTTCTATTTGAATATATTTTAAAATGTTATTTATTCCTGTGATTTCAAAGCTCCAGTCACATCCTTCAGAAATCATTCTAATATTTTGATTTGCTGCTCAAAAAATATGTATTATTATTATTATTATTATTATTATTATTATGATGATGTTGAAAACAGCTAATTAGAATTTCTTCAGGTTCCTTTGATGAATAGAAATTTCAGAAGAACAGCATTTATCTGAAACAGAAATCTTTTGTAACATTATAAATGTCTTTATCATCACTTTTGATCAATTTAAAGCACCCTTGTAAAATTACATTGCACATTACAGGGTTCCCACTCTAAGCTAAATTTCAAATTCCCTGACTTTTTCCTGACTTTCAGTGACTAAAAAGCTGAATTTCTATGACCTATAATGAACGGATCCATCTATTTGCAAGCTATATTTACTTATTCACAGACGTTTTTAGTAAAAAACACACATATACACTACTATACACTTTTTTTTTTGCTTTTACCTGTTAAATGCACTTTTTCTACAGAAATGCATGTATGGTTTTTATGCTTTCATAACCATAACAATCGGCAAAACGCGGAAACAATGCGATAAAACTAAATGTGGTATAGAAAATTTACATTTTGATAAATGGAAACAAAAAATTTAAAGCAACAAACAAAAAACCATGACTTTGACAAAATAAATATAAAATTCCCTGACTTTCAATGTCTGGAATAGACCATAAAAAAATTCCATAATATTCCAGAAATTCCATGACCCGTGCGAACCCTGACATTATGAAAAAGATTACACTGTGCTGTGTTATTAAATTATTTGATTAGTTTTAACTGAGCTTGATATCTTATATTGACTAATTTAATTAAATAAAAACGTAAATAAGCAAAATGGTGTCAAGTGTGCATCCCTTGTTTATGTATTTTAATTGCTGTTTAATAAATGGACCATTTCAGATCTAAATTCTAACCATATGTGACCCTGGACCACAAAACCAGTCATAAGTCGCTGGGGTATATTGTAGTAACAGCCAAAAATACATTGTGTGGGCCAAAATTATAGATTTTTCTTTTATGCCAAAAATAATTAGTATATTATGTAAAGATCATGTTCCATGAAAATATTTAGTAAATTTCCTACCGTAAATATATCAAAACTTAATTTTTGATAGGTAATGTGCATTGGTAAGAACTTCATTTGGACAAATTCAAAGGAGATTTTCTCAATAATTTTTTTTTTGCACCCTCAGATTCCAGTTGCATCTCTGCAAAATATTGTCCTATCATAACAAACCATACATCAATGAAAAGCTTATTTATTCAGCTTTCAGCTGAAGTATAAATCTCAATTTCGAAAAACTGACCCTTATGACTGGTTTTGTGGTCCAGGATCACATATAAGCCAAGTCTGATAGTAAACTGAATATAATCACAAAGGATGTGTGAAACTCACTCTCGGTTTAGCTCAATTGCCTGGTAAGCTGCTCGAATACGTGCCTGCGGGTTCCTCTCCCTCCAGGCCTTTTGCATTACTGCATTACAAACAAGAGAAATATCATGATTAAACAATTTCCTATTAAATCTAGGTATTTTTTAAGTGGAAGAACATGAGACTAACCAGAGTCCTCAGGTCTAAGTTGCTGAGTGTCTCCCAAGAAGAAGGTCTGATGATCTTGTGCTGATAAATTCATGTCATAGTATGTCAGGGGCTCTTTACCTGTCACCCAAGTGTATCTGCAAAAAAAGGATCATGAATGGATGACTTTGAAATTCAAATATTACTGAAACTGTTTAAGAAACGTCCAAACATATACCTGCTGTACTCAGCACCTCTGAATAGGTTCAGTGGGTTCCTCCACACTTTACATTCTGAAATAAAAAAATAAAAGAATACCTTCATATTACATTCACTTTATAATATTTAGAAAAATAAACATACACCCAGACTTTTAAACAACCTGCAACGTTGGTTCTCGGCTCGGTATCGCCATTTACTGAGGAGAAGAGGCCCGCAGAGCTGCTGTTCTCCACTCCTCCCAGCAGAGGACGCAAGTGACTGACAGACACCTGCTCAATGAAGGACGTGCCGTACTTTCTGAAATACCACCACTCAAATATCTGGAAACAAGCATAAAGAGTGTTGTTTAGTATAGTTGTTAAGTATTTAAGTCAACCAATTCACCAAAGCCAAGATAAAGACTCACCAATATAAGGCCTGAGATGAGCGAGGAGGTTCCAGTCAGCGCAACATAAAATTTAGGCGTAAGAGTGTTTAAAAACACAGAAGCTGTGGATGAATAACAATATAATAATATTAAATTAAAAAAAAGATATACTCATATATAAAAACACTTAACCAGTTTTGTAAACACATTTATAAATTCTATGATTTTTTTAAAAAATGCATAAATCAGAGGTGAGGGAAAAAAGCAAAAACTGTTTTTAAACAGTAAGATTTGTAATGTTTTTTTTTAAAAAGTCTCTTCTACTCACAAAGCCTGCATTTATTTGATCCAAAGTACAGCAAAAAAAATAAAAATAAAATATTTTTACTATTTAGAATAACTATATTTATTTTCAATGTATATTTTAAAATATTTTCAAATGTCTTTTATTCCTGATATTCTAATAAACAATTATTATTATTATTATTATTATTATAAAGTTCAGAAGAACAGCGTTTATCTGAAATAGAAATCTTTTGGAACATTTTAAATGTCTGTATCATCACTTTAAATCAATTTAAAGAATCCTTGCTAAATATTAAGTATTAATTTCTACAATACTGACTCCAAGCATTTGAATGGTATAGTGTATAATGTTACAAACACTTTTTTTTAGATAAATGCTGATATTTGGATCTTTTTATTCATAAAATCCTAAAAATTATAGTTTTAAATACTGATGATGATGATAATAATAATAATAATAATAATAAATGTTTATTGAACAGCAAATCAGCATATTAGAATAATTTCTGAAGGATCATGTGACAGTGAATACTTGAGTAATGATGCTGAAAATTTAGTTTTGATCACAGGAAATAAATAAATAAATTCCATTTTAAAATATATTAAAATAGAAAACAGTTAATTTAAATGGAAACAATATTTAAAAATAAAAATCGTACTATTCAAAAACTAACTGAAATAACTGAACACAAAAAATGCCCATAAATTTATTGTCATACAACTACATTTTAAATGTATATATATATTTTTAATTAACTGCTAAATAATGCTTGTACTCAAACATTACTTGCATGCTGTACTTCTAAAATATTACACTTGAAATATGTTTTATATAATATTTTAAACTGAGTGAAGCTTTGTTTGTGACTAATTGTTAAACTGTTTCATACATTAATTTACAAAAATTAAAAATTAAAAAAAATTAAAATTAAATTAAATTCCTCCTCTGAATAATTCTATTACTCAAATATTACATGGACACTGTGCTATTTAAGTTAAAAACATATGTAGATATTAATACCCATAACAAAACGTCATATGTGACGTGAGTGATGTCAGAGTGACACTAATGTACAAAACAACATTTCCTAGACTTGCATTTGACAGCTGATTTTTATCTGAGGTAAACAACTCATTCAGTGACTCAGTAATGAATTTAGATGCAGGTCTGTTTCTCTCACAGTGCTATAGTATAGACTTCAAACGACTCCACCAGTGCTGTCATAATACTTAATGGCAATTTAGAGTCTTTTTGGAGACTTGACATCTTCCATCTCCATTCATTGACATTGCCTGGAAAACTCCGACCAGCACTGACTTCAAAATTTCTCCTTTCATATTCCACAGAAAATAAATGCACATGTGTTTGTATGGAGACGAGAGAATCTGTGTATTTGTGTGAACTTTTCAATCAATAAACAGAAAGATATCCTGTGTAGAGCTGTAAACATCCACACAGCTGATCATAAACACACACCTGCGTTGACGGTCTCCTGCAGCTTCAGGGGGCTCCTCAGCACGTAAACCATCGTTAAGACCATTGCGAACCAAAGCGCACAAATGTACGTCCACGACCAGCACAGCCACGATTTTAATTTCTCCGTGAAACCGGGTGATTGGGGATTACTGCCACTGCTGTCCGCCATCTTTCACCGACTAGCCGTAAACATTAGAATTGTGGGATAGTGGAGGAGAGAGTGCTGGACCGACGCTCTCCACCAGAGGACGCAGCCTCTGTTTATTTATACCTTACACACAAGAGTTTGTAGTATAGAATAGAATGCTACCTTTTAACTTTAAACTGGATGATAAGAATATCATTCTAGCATACTACTATTGTACTAAACATACATATATACACTACTAGACAAAAATATTTTTAATGTTTTTAAAGAAGTCTCTTCTGCTTACCAAGTCTGCATTTAATTTTGAAATATTTGTACTATTTAAAATACCTGCCTTCTATTTGAATATATTTTAAAATTGTATTTATTCCTGTGATTTCAAAGCAGATTTTTCTGCATCATTACTCTAGTCACATGATCCTTCAGAAATCATTGTTCTGCTTTGCTGCAAAAAAAATAAAAATAAAAAAATAAAATAAAAATATAATAATAATAATAATAATAAATATATTATTATTATTATTATTATTATTTTGAAAAAAGAGCTGAGTAGATGTTTCTCAGGTTTCTTTTATAAATAGAACCAGCAATTATCTGAAATAGATTTTTTTTGTTACATTATAAATGTCTTTATCATCACTTTTGATCAATTTAAAGCATACTTCTTAAATAAAAGTATTAATTTCTATCATTTTCTTCCCCCCAGAAATTATACTACTCCAAACTTTTGAATGGTATAGTGTATACTGTTACAAAAGCTTTTTATTTCAGATAAATGATGATCTTTGGATCTTTATATTCATCAAAGAATCATAATTATACTCAGCTGTTTTCAGCATAATAATAATAATACATTTTTTTTAAGCAGCAAATATTAGAATGATTTCTAAAGGATCATGTGACTGGAGTAATGATGCTAAAATTTAGCTTTGAAATCACAGGAAAAATTACATTTTAAAATATATTCAAATAAAAATTTTGTTATTTTAAATAGTAAAATATTTAGAAATGTTACTGTTTTTGGATCAAATAAATGCAGACTTGGTGAGCAGAAGAGTCTTCTTTAAAAAACATTAAAATTCTTTCACAAAAAAAAAAAAAAACTGCCAGTGTTTTATTTTTTTGTTAGCCTAATTAATGGGTTTTATTAGAAAGTTTTAAAAAAAAAAAATCAGAGGAAAAAATATCACCATTACCAAATCAAATTTAATTAGATAAAATTAAAAAGAAATATATTTGTATATATATAGCTAATATTTGTAAGCTTTAAAATCATTTTTATAGCAAGAACCAAATATTCTTGCAATTTTCCGCAGGGGTGTAGAAATGCACAAATTTAATAATTACATTTTTTATGCAAATTGTATTTGTTGTACAGAATATAATTTGATATAATAATAACAATAATAATACATTAACAAAAAACCACAACCCATTAATTATTAAAAAAAAAAAAATTATGAATACCACAACTAATTGCTAAATTTCAGAATTCATGAATAAGGAATCATGTTGACATCAGAGCAAATTTACACCCCTTATTTTAAGTAAAAATGCATTTTAATATTATATAATGACATTAAAATGGGGTTATAATTCATTAGATATATTAAAAAAAAAATCAATAGTAATGAAGTCAGTTTGGTGCAAATCATTTATTTCTCTGGGATCATATTTGTTCTTACATTTTGTAAAAAATAGTTAGCAATAAAAGCTAGGGTAGGAGGCTGAAGTGAGGGGTAACAAATATCTTGTGTAACTGCATACAGTATATATACCATTCTTAGACACCAGAGTACGACGATGGGACCATTTCCACACAGAACAGTAACCTGAAGCGACTTACTGTACAAATACAATGCTCACTTTGGCACAACCCTCTCGGTGATCAATTGACAGCACATTCAAACGATGGCACCTTACAACAACGCTTTAAAACAAAGACCAATTGTTATGTTGGAAAACAACACAGTGATAAACTGGTGTCAAGAAAATCTTTATGACTTTGATGGGCTACACTTGATAAATTAATCTCATGATTGTGTCGAGTCGCTAAAAAAAGTAAACAAAATGTACTCAATTGATCATACGGGCTAAGTGCAATAAAAAGCACTAGGAACGCTGATTTGGGGGGGCGTGACGTGAGTGATACTAGAGGGGTTATTTATGACGCTGTACACTGGTGTCATGGGAGGTATTTGTTCAACAGCAAAAACGTTTGCTAAACCCATTAAAACAAGCTTGCAGCCCTCCTACAATACAGAAAAGGAGGCAGTCTCTTCAGCTGAGGTCAAACCGTGGCTTCAGGAAAACAAACAAACGAAAAAAAAAAGACAGACACATTGTTTAGCACACTTCTTGAAGGACCTTCTCGCCTTGGCCCTGCCCTTGACTCAGGTATAGGTTCAGGTTTAGATATGGGCCCCTCGTAGCTTGTCTCTTTGCTTGTAACGCGAGCAGGAGCGGAGGCATGCCGTGTGTCTAAGCGTTTTGCATCTCTTTGCCGATCTTGTAGCTGAGGATCTTGTTCCAGTCGATCTTGGTACGGGTGACGGGAAGCTGCCGGCGTAAGGCCTTGAAGGTGGTGTCAGACATGGTCTGGTAGTTCTCGCTGATGGCCGTCTGGAAGGCAAACAACAGGAAATCTCACTGTCCGGTTCTTCACGCATAGATATAATCAGGTGCTATATAATACATCAAGACTTAACATGCAATCGCAGTAGTGTCAAATACTCACTAACCAATCAAAATCAACAAACCTGATATTCATTCTCAGCATTTTCGATGATCTTGACAAACTCCTTGGCAGTCTGTACCTCATTCTGTGAAGCAGAAGCGCAAAAATGAACACTAAATAAACAAAAGTGGCTAATTGGCTCACTTATAATTCTTAAAGAGAAGTTAAAAAAAGAATCTTGATATGTTTTTATTAGGGCTGTCAGTTTAATGCGTTAACTTAATTAGTTATGGAAAAATAACACGATTAAAATACTTTAATGCAGTTAGCGAACTGTACAACATCTTACATGTAATTACATGTAATCTGGATTCCATAATCAGATTTCAAAAATTAAGTACTGGTAATTAGAGCAAGTTAAATTGTAAAAAAAAAAAAAAAACAGTTGTAATCAGACTGCAGTTACTTTTTTATGGATTACATGATTACATATTCACACAATAGCAATAAATTATTCAGAAATCATTAATTCTTCCTAATTTCTCTTTTTTATCTTTTACATTTTCCTTTTTAAAATAGCCAATCAATTATATACACTCAGAAAGTCCAGTTTTTTGGACATTCACACCTAGACTAGTCAGTAGTCAGGTGGCGAAACAGCATTTGACCAGTGGATTGACAAAAATCATTTCAGGTTTAAGAAGGGTTTCAACATCGCATCAACTGATGAACACATTAATTTTTATTTGAATTATAACTCTGTAGGTTATTTAACCATGTTTTGTCGTCTTTGGAAGGCTTTTGTCTTTTAAACTCATCAATATTAAATATTAAATTAAATATTCGCATTATTTCGTATTTACATGTAATGCAGGCATTCCAAAACTTTTCGTAATTTAAACCTTTTTCACCAAATATATACTTTACTTTAAGTAAAATAAATATTTCAATAATTAAGTATCACATTTGCATGTTGCATGTTGATGAATGGTCACATATTTAAAATTATGACAAAATATTATATGTGACCCTGGACCACAAAACCAGCCATATTGAGATTTATACATCGTCTGAAAGCTGAATAAATAAGCTTTCCATTGATGTATGGTGTGTTATGTATATGACTTTGTATACACAAGTTTTGATACATTTATGGTAGGAGTTGCGAGTCTTAGAGCAACACAGCAGTGTTTAGTTCGTGTGAATCATGATTCAAAGTCCATTCATAAAAAGAGCTGTATACTTCATTCCTGAATGAATCAAATCCTGAGATTTGAGAAAAACAATTGCAATTCCGACAAAATAAAGTCAGAATTGCCAGATATAAACTCACAATTCTGACTTTTTTTTTCTCAGAATTTTAAGTTTATATCTTGTAATTCTGACTTTATAATATAATTGCGAGTGAAGCCATAATTGTGAGAGTTAAACTCGCAATTCTAAGAACATGACATTTTTTCCTCTCAAAATTGGACTCGCAATTGTGAGTTTATATTTATTAGAATTGTGAGATATAAACTCACAGTTGTGAGAAACAAATTCAGGACTGTGAGATACAAACTTTCAATTGTGAGAAAAATTCTTAAAAAATAATAATAAATTAATAAAAATAATTTCACAATTTTGACTTTATTTCTCGCAATTGCGAGTTTATATCAGGCAATTCTGAGGAATAAAAGTCAGAATTGTGAGATATAAAGTCACAATTCTCAATTTATAATTTATATCACACAATTCTGAGAAAAAAAAAGTCTGATTTGTAAAAAGTAAAAAAAACAAACAAAAAAAAAAAAAAAACTTTTATTCAGTGGCCGAAACCACTTCCATAGATTTTTTATTGAATATATTTTAAATTACTCAAATCTTCATTGTCACATGGTACTTAAAATCATGCCATTCAAGAAACATTTCTTTGTATTATGTTAAAAACTATGGTGTAGAAAAAAGGAACAGCACTTTTAAGAGACAAATGTCATTACTGTTACTTTTGATCAATTTAATGCATTTTTGCTTAATACAAGTAATAATTTCTTTAAAAAAAAATGTTTGTTTTGCTTTTTTAATGACTGACACTAAACTTGTATGGTAGTCTAAACTTAACTTCTAAATATCATTCTGCCATGACAGGCAGCAACAAATCAAAGTCCAGGAAACAAACAGTATTTGCAGATGTACTAAAAAGATATCATGTACTTCATTTACCAATACAGCAACACACCCAGTCATTGGACATGTCATTCATAGCGCAGCCAACTGCTCTTTTAGCAGACAGGTGACTGTGACTCATTTGTGACTCATTAACAGGAAGTCCACTCATTTAAAACCCAAGCAGCTCAGGTTCAAATAACTTACGGAGATGACCAGAGACTCCTGCACATCCTTGTGGCTGACCAGCTGCACGTTGCCATCCTCATAGTAATGAACCTGAATCTTCAACACTCCCACCACCTGAGCAGTGGGCTGAGAAATAGAGAACTTCCACTCCGATCGGCAGCGGCCATTCCTGTATGCAGAAAAAGGAAGTTCGTTGGCCTTACGGACAAGAAGAACGAGACTGATGACATTTTCACTAGTTATACTGTAAAACAAAAACCAATGGTGCATGCAATTCTGCATAATAGTTACTATAGCAAGCAAAAAACATTCACTATTTAGTTCCTAGAAAAAAAGTGACGGACATAACATGACATCTCTGTTCAAAAGTGTTCAAAAAGCGCATATTGCTTAAAGACGATGTTCTTTTGTGCCGTTAAGCCATGTGTTGTGCTATCTTTATGTGTGAAAGTGCAAAGCTAGTTTGTCAGTACTACGAGTAGGCGACTTTTGCATCTAGTGCACCTGTTCTCCATTCAAAAGACACATAATAGTCTCTAGATACAGTAGGGTCATGATCTGGGTGGAGGCAGAGCTCATTCCACAAATCTAAAGATCACATATCATTTGGAACAATGCCGGTAACTGCGTCAGGCATGAAGTCTCACTCAAAGCAAAGAGTGAACAACTAT
The DNA here is from genome assembly GCA_033026305.1 of Cirrhinus molitorella. Classification (NCBI taxonomy): domain Eukaryota; kingdom Metazoa; phylum Chordata; class Actinopteri; order Cypriniformes; family Cyprinidae; genus Cirrhinus; species Cirrhinus molitorella. The sequence goes on from CM065130.1 coordinate 31,458,290, forward strand.
TACATTTTTAACATGTTAGAGTACCACTTTAAAGTCTAGTAACACCTACTAATTCTTTATTATTCCACAATTTAGCACAAGTCTTTCTCTCAACCAAATAATAAAATTGTTTACAAATCTGAGATACAATATTCAAAACATTTCTAATAATAAAATGTATTTTCTATATAAATATATGCATAATTAAAATCCTTTTCCAGTCTTAATAGAGAATTTAATTTCTTTTCTGCATTTTCTAATGGATGATATCAAATTTGAGTATTTAAGCATGAGCTTTTTAGTTCATTAAAATCATGAGAAATGTGAACCTGGACCACAATGAACCTGGACCACAAAACCAGTATCATCTGAAAGCTGAATAAATTGAATAAAGCTTCAATTGATGTATGGTTTGTTAAGACAGGATATTTGGCTGAGATACGACTATTTGAAAATCTGCCAAAAAAAAAAAAAAAATTGTAAAAACAAAATCGCCTTTAAAGTTGTCCAAATGAAGTTCTTAGCAATGCATATGACTAATCATAATTTAAGTTTTGAAATATCACAGTAGAAAATTTACAAAATATTCATGGAACATGATCTTTACGTAATGATTTTTGGCATAAAAGAAAAATCTATAATTTTGACCCATATGATGTATTTTTGTCTATTGCTGCAAATATACCCGTGCTACTTAAGACGGTTTTGTGGTCCAGGGTCACAAATATAAAAATAAAAGTGTCCAAAGCACATTAGCAGCATGTGCTTCCTGCAATTTTTGGTAACACTTTATAATGTGTCATTTGTTACCTTGGTTAATGTATTAACTAACATAAATGAACAATGAACTAAACATTTATTAAGCCATTTATAATTCTTAGTTAATAAAAATACAGTTGTTCACTGTTAAACATTAACTGACATTAACAACTTGTGATTTTAATAACGCATTAATAAATGCTAAAATTAACTAACTAAAATTAATAAATGCTGGAGAAGTACTGTTCATTCTTTGTTCATGTTAAATAATGTTAAGTATGTAAAGAACCTTATTGTAAAGCGTAACCCAATTTTTATTTTTTATTTTTTTTCAGGAAATTAGGGAGGTCACAAGTGATACTGACACATGCTGCAGGTCAGACTCAAACCGGAGTCACCTGCATGAGCACCACGGCTCCAGTATGTGACTTAAAGCTCAAGTCATATCATTAAACAGAAAAGGATAAAGTCGTCACCAGAAATTTTTGGGCTGAAACTGATGACCCTCGATACAGGCAATGATGGTTTGCTGTCCATCGATGGTTTTCCCATAAACCTAAAACAGCAATGCAAGAATCTATCAGCAAAAATGTGGCATAACACACACTCACACTTAGAAAGTGCTTTATTAAATGAGGCATTCCTTTAACAAACGCAAATGAGATTTAGTGAACTCACAGTGCAGACTCCAGTGGGGTAATGATCTTTGACATACGCCCTCAGAGCTTCGTCACAAGCATCCCTCCACGGCCTGAGGGCCGCCTCACCCTCGTGAGACTGTTGATCAGACGCCTCTTTTCTCAGGTGGTCAAACTTGAATGACTGTTTCTTGCGAGGGTCAAAAAAACGCCCGTGGCCAAGGTCTCCATGCTCTGTGATCAAAACCTGCAGTTTGGACACAGTTTAAGTACAATTTAGTACAACTTTTAGTTTAAATAGAGTAGACATTTCTTTCCTACTGTGGAAGTTGTAAGTGTATATTTGTGACCCGAGACCACAAATACAAGTAGCACAGGTACAGTTGCAGCAATATTTTTGTATAGTATTGATAGTATTGTATTTTTCTTTTATGCCGAAAATCATTAGGATTTTAAGTAAACATGTTTCATAAAAATATTTTGTAAATTTCCTGTAAATTGTAAATTTTCCGTAAATATATCAAAAGTTAATTTTTGATTAGTAATATGCATTGCTAAGAACTTCATTTGGACAACTTTATCAATATTTAGATTTTTTTACACCCTCAGATTCCAGATTTTCAAATAGTTTTATATTGTCCTATTATTTATTTGTCCTGCTTATTTATTCAACTTTCAGATGTTGTATAAATCTCAATTTCAAAAAAACTGACCCTTATGACTGGTTTTGTGGTCCAGGGTCACATTTGGCAGTTGGTTAACATTACTTCAGAGGCAGAGAGTGTTTTTGACAAGAAGGTTTACAGACAAACATCACTTTTTTTGGAATAATGTTCACTACATTGCACAATATCACCATGTGGACAGCTATTTGTCCACATGGTGATAAGTAATTGTTATAATCACCTGATCTTCACTTCCATCAAGTTTAGCAGGTGTGAACTGATCCATATTGTACTGGGCAAAGGCACTGTCACAAACAGAAAACATGTGTTTAGCGCATTTGCAACATTACCAGATCTCTGATTAATGATTCACACAATTTGATCCAATTTAAATAAAGGACTTTTGATAAAGCCACAGAGCTAAATATATCACTTCTCTATATATCTATTCATATCGTAAAAGGGAATCCGAACTGAAAGAGACACTGAAAACTGGTTGCGTACTCATAGCTTCTTTTGAATCTTATAAAGAAGCCAGAGAGGATAGTAATATAATATGCATTCATATACTGTAATAAATACAGGCTACTCACTGAGCCGCCCCTTCCCTGAGCAGATTGTCATTATTGAGCAGTAGCCGCACATCTGAAACCAAAGAAAATACATAATTATGATGTCAGAAAGTCATACTGCAAAATAAAAATATAATGAAATTCCTCTTAAAATAAAGTAAACTGCTGTTCAAAAACTTGGGGTCACTAAGTTTTTTTGTTTTTGAAAGATATTAATACTATTTATTCAGTGAGGATGCATTAAACTGATCAGAAGTGACAGTAAAGAAATGCTGTTCTTTTTATTCATCAAAAAAAACAAACACACACTTTTTCCATAAAAATATGAAGCAGCACACATTATAACATTGTTTTTAAGCAGCACAAGCATATTGGAATGATTTGCAACAGGAATAAATTACATTTTAAAATATATTAAAACAGAAAACTCTTGTAATTGTAATAACTTTTCACAATATTACAATTTTACTGTATTTTCAATCACAAAAGAGACGTTTTATACCAAAACCAACTGTCTGAATAAGCCTGTATACATGTATACATGTTGCATGAATATTTTACCATTGAAGACTTCATTGAACTCTCCAGGGGGAGCATGGATGACAAAATTTGCAGCAATGCGGACCTGAAGAAAAAACAAAAGCACTAATGAAGAAATGTGAGCAGTGTTTGCACATGCAAAACTCACTAGCGAGCTGTTTGTTCAAACCCTATGCTCGCAGAAAACATCTAACACCTAAAAACTGTCACGTTCAAGAAGAGGTGAAGTAGTGCTGTGAACATACAACTATTTTTATGAACCACAGCCTGATGCCACTGTCAAACACTTCCAAAGAGCCTTAAACAACACACATCAGCTAAAGGAAGCTGGTATGTCTTTGCACTTCCTTTGAAAAGGGGTCAGATGCTGCCTGATATGACACATTGAGCCCCTCTCTATGTCACTCCTTAGAAGGCTGCAGAATTGAGGCTTTTCTTAGCAGTGCACATGTAAGCATTAAGGGCCAGTGACACCGAGTCCAGCTCTGGCTCTATGGATGTTTCCCATTCTGGATCCATTCCAGCGCTCATGAATGTGGAAAGCTCTGCAGGGCCTGTCTACACTGACGAAAACAGACTGACAACACATAAGGACCACCTGTAAAGTACTCAATTCACTACAGTCAAGCTGCAAATGAGAACAAATTAATGATAATACTAGCCAATTTGCTGGGTGTGTTATTCGGAAACGCAGAAATAATGGTTTAAATCAAATTGTAAGATCTGAAGAAAATGTGTCACTACTTATACATCATATAACAACTTTTAATGCTGTGTCAAGTCTAGATGCTATCTAGGACAGCAACAGTTCTCCATAACACTCATTTGCATCACAGCAAAAATGTGTGCAACTAAATTATGTGTTTCTGACAGGTGCCATTTCTCATATTATGCTGTTAGTGACAAGTTGGGCAATTTGTCACAAATACACAAGGGAAAAGTAACTACAAAACTCTGTTGTGAGACAAAAGCATAAACTGTAGTTTAAAAGTTTGGAGTCATTCATTTATAATTGATAACATTTATAAAGTTAATAAAATGTTTTAAAAATATTCTAAAAGTACATGCTTGCATTTTATGTTTTTATTCACCAAAGAATCCTAAAAAAAAAAAAAAAAAAAAAGATTTCCACAGAAAATATTAATAAATCAATATTTCAATATTGCAGATTCATAATAATAAGAAATGTTTCTTAATCACCAAATCAGCATATTATGATTTCTGAAGGATCATGTGACACCAAAGACTGGAGTAATGATAAAAAAAATTATGGTTTGCACAAAGGAATAAATTCTAAAATATGTTACAATAGAAATTGTATTTTAATATTTTAATTTAATGTATTTTAATTCTAATAATATTTTACAAAATACTATATTTACTATAAATGCAGCCTTGGTGAGCATACAACTTTAAAAAATAAAAAATAATAAATCTTACTGACCCAAATCTTTTCAACAGTAGTAGAAAAGTGTGTAGCTTATATGAATAAATATTAAATGCACTATTATATAAACAGTAAGACATAAAAATGACCATGCAATAATACAGCATGTGTGTAAAAAAAAAAGTTTTTTTTGTACATTTTCCATGCATGATAGCGTTTTTAAAACCTAGATTCAGTCTTTATGTCGAAAACAAAGCCCACTTTCACATTTTCTGCCTCAATCACAAGATGGCAAAAAGAATTTGCTATTCTTGGTTTCCTTGTTTAATCACATGTTCAAAGAAGCTAACCTTGATTACTGATAGGAAGTGATGGGAAATCAATGCATTACTGTAGTTGCATTAATAATTGGCGCACACAATAATAACTGGAGAATCTCGATGAAAATCTACAAATCACTCAATCTCACACAAAAAAAAAAAACACTAAAATACTAAAAGATTTTTTGTAGTTGAATTCTCCACCTTGTTCACTTTTAGAAGGAAGGAGGAAACTGCCCAATTCCCACACAACAGCTTTCAATTAATATGACAAAACAAATCCTACTAATACTAGTGTTACACTTATGCTTAACATTATCCTACAAGTACTTAAAATAATACCTTAATTGTTTTTTTATCATAGAAAACCTGTGCCCTGAAGCACAAGACACGTTTTTAATATAAGTTATTTTTTTCTTATTTTCAACCATAGAAAACTTGTGCCCTGAAGCACAAGTCAAATATTTGTCTTTGGCTCCCATTGGTGTGCTGAATATCAGTGGAATCTAAATTTCACATCTACCTAATCTTGAGCAGTTTGCAGCTGCAAAACGCTTTCCACATCTAAGCATTTCTGAAATGCTTCTTCCCTCCTTCAACTGGCCTCAACATGAATGTTTCGACTTTGCAGAGGCGGAGGGGCGAGTCCCCGCATTAGAACAGCCCGTAACTCGCGTCGGCTCGACGGCAGAGGGTGGGGGCGTGAGACAGGAAGAGCCGCTCGCATGTAAGAGCATGCAGAAAGAGGGCTGGGTCACCGACACTCAGCTGAGAATACAAACAAGACCAGAGCTGAGGTTGCGCCCCTGTTTTAGTGCAAGAAAAACACTTCCCCTTGATCTCATTACAGAAAACTCACACGACAAATGAAATGTAGCCATTTATATACAGGTTACTGTAACAGGCAAATACATAGCAACACGAGAAAATCGATCTTAAATAAGTTTTTATATCAAAATTAACTTTAATAAGAGACTAAGTTATGTGGCAAATGCTAAAGTGCAAATGTATAAGAAACTACATTTTATAATGTTGTCTTAATTAAGTTGTTAATCTCCATGAAGTGATTTTTTTTCCTGATTTAACGTACATCAGTCCATGCCTCTAACATTACATTACTAACAGTCCGTAAACTCTACAATACTTCCAGTGTTGATGTGAAAACTGCAAATCTATCTAGTCTAAAACATTTTCTACATACAACTGTTCAATATTAATAATATTAATATCTAATCTCAGTGACTATCTACACAGACTAGCGTCTGTGAGGAGTGCGAACATCGATTAGATCGAGTTTCAGTTAGCTTGCTAGCTTCCTTAGCACGCTCTTCATCGCGGATTTTGCAAACTCTGAAACACCCAGCGTGCGTAATAACATTTCTGACATGTTCATGACAATATATAAACTGCACATATATCAATAACAGAAGGGAAGATAAATCACGAAGCCTGAATCTATAATCACATACCTTCTCCTCGTCGGAAAGCTGTTCCTCAAAGTCCGCCATCTTGGCTCAACTGGACCTGCCCTGTCAAACTGCATCACGGGAAACAATCATAAATATGACAAAAGAGTTCAGAATGACATATTTACATACTTAACGTTATATTTAGCTATTGAATTGTGCTTGTTAAACTTTGTGTAACACATAAGCCTTAATCAAAAAATAAATAACTGAATATGACCCGACGGATAAGATTTTATTTGGTTTCAGTAAAGGTTTAAAACTTAAAAAGTTGTCATTTGTTTCAAAATGCAAAATCCTTTACACTATTATCCCGGCATATAACCTGTAAATATGTATGATATACCAAATATATATTTTTATTTGGATACTACTATTATAAACAAATTTAACTTGCTCTAACTGTTCATATTTAATGCCTAAATTTCCATTATTTATTCCTCTACCCTAAAAACTGAATCAAGCCATATTTGGTTATGCATACACTAATGATTACTGGAACATTCAAATTTCTCTGATTTGACGGAAACAGAGATGCCTAATTTCTAGGTTCTAGATTTACCAATCCTCATTGAGTTTTGAATTAAATAAACCTATCCAGATAATTAACTATCCAGGAACAGTGTGGCTGCTCTGTGGATCTTACGTAACGTAACGGATTTAGGGAGTGTCACTAAAGTGTGTTTCTCATTATGAAATTAGTTGAGCGTTAACTGGGCAATATATGCAAAAATTGACTAGTTTTTGATGTTAAAGTTGCTTATAGATTGAGCATTCAACCAGTCAAGTAATTTATATAAATGCTGAAGAAAGTGTCAGGGCTCCTTCGTTTGATATTCAATGCAATAATTTACTGATACACCCTTGCTTGGCCACCGTTACACTGTGTACAGTCAGTTTCGATTCCGGAATTGCCTAATAGTCCACATAACATCCACACAAACTACTGACATATAAACGACAGCACAATGCCTTCTCTCAAAACATCATACGAAGTAGGGCTTGATTTCCTGGAGTTTCTGGGGCAGAGGATCTCGAAAACAGACAGAAACGAGCTTCGGGATATTTACAACTTAGAGTTTAAAAGGTTTGCAACTGTGACTCATACTCACCTGCTTAGTGTCTGGCACAAATTTGAGAGATTCAAGTTTTGTTTTATTTTCTTTGTATCTGAAAAGTCTGGAATAATGCAGTGTGCCATTTTTTTCTACATTGATGCAACAGCCTTGTTTTTCCAGGTTGAATCTTAGTTGCATTGTTTTTCAGGGATGGAACCAAGGAGCCCACATTTTCCAATGTGATCAAAGCCTTAGTATGTTGCAATAAAGCCACTATAAGGAATGGAAAAGTTTTATTTCAATGGAAACCAAAGGTTAGATTAAACCGTGCACTTAAATGACCCTGTTTGTGTCTTTGGTTCTGTTTTGAGATCTGCCATAGTAGACATTCATGTGACAGACTAATAAACTAATGCATAAAGCCATTTTAGTTTGAATTTTAAGCAAAAGAAGGGGAAAAAAAACTTCTTCATTATTCTCCTATACAGATGCGCGTATACTACTGTGATCAGTGGAAGTCCTTCACACAGCCGAACACCAGCACATCAGCCCCAGAATCTGTCCCAGCATCTTCTTCCCCCAAACCTGTCCTGACTCCAAAGAAGAAGCTCGCTTCAGAAGTCCTCAAAAATCTCCGAGTGAAAAGGTGATCATCAGATATATAATTCTGCTTGTTTGTGTCCATCTAGTGAAAACAAAATCAACTTTAAAATAATATGAATGTGTGAAAAATTAATAATATGAATGTGATCTCAGTGGCTTATTTTCTTTGTGGAGCTCATTGTCACGTGTCTTTTTTTTCAGAGCTGAACTTATCAAGGACAAAGGAGGTGTTGAAATAACCTCTGACCCCAAGGCCACCAAAGGAAAGGTTAATTTTGTCATCAAGGAACAAGGGAAGCTGTTTGTGGTGAAGTTTCACATCGTAAACCGTGGTGAGAGCTGCGTGTACTTCACATACTACACAGCTCTTCACAAGATGCGCTGCTTCACTCTCGTAGATAAGAGAAGAGTGAACCGTGTTTCTCCTCTTCTTCTCTGTCCAGGTGAGAAAATCATTGAGACTGTCATCTAATACATAGATAGACAGATAGATAGATAAATGAAATTCAGATGCTCACAAAAATGAAAAATTGATTTCTCCTTGCTAGGTGAGAGTTATGCCGTTGAAGTGCATTACAAAGTCCACCATCATGGACACTTTCCAGCCACCATGTACTTTGAGTTCTGTCCAGAGGCAGATCCTCCAGGTTCTGCCAAACCCTTCTGCATAGTCAGGGAACTGGAGGCAGTGGTTCAGACTGGACTAGCTGAAACACTGGGACCAGAGAGTCCATATAACCCCAAACAGAACAGACAACTCCGACCGAAGAACAGGATTGTAGAAGGAGGCGTACCACCTGAGAGGTTAGATCTGTCTGTCTCTCTGTTTTTTCTGTCTGTCTGTCTATCTATCTGTTTGTTTGTTTGTTTGTTTGTCTGTCTGTCTGTCTGTCTGTCTGTCTGTCATTCTATCGTTCTATTTATCTGTCTGTCTGTCTGTCTGTCTGTCAGTACTTTGTCTATGTATATATCTATTTGTCTGTCTGTCTTTCTACCTGTTTATTTATCCATTTGTCTATCTATCTATCTGTCTGTCTTTCTGTCGTTCTATTTATCTGTCTGTCTGTCTGTCTATCTATCTATATCTGTCTGTCTATTTATCTGTCTGTCTATTTATCTATCTGTCTGTCTGTCTGTCTGTGTGTCTGTCTGTCTGTCGTTCTATCGTTCTGTCTGTCTGTCTGTCTGTCTGTCTATCTATCTATCTATCTGACTGTCTGTCGTTCTATCTATCTATCTGTCTGACTGTCTGTCGTTCTATCGTTCTATTTATCTGTCTATCTATCTATCTATCTATCTGTCTGTCTGTCTATTTGTCTGTCTGTCTGTCTGTCTGTCTGTCTATCTGACTGTCTGTCGTTCTATCGTTCTATCTGTCTGTCTGTCTGTCTGTCTGTCTGTCTGTCTATCTGTCTATCTGTCTGACTGTCTGTCGTTCTATCGTTCTATTTATCTGTCTATCTATCTATCTATCTATCTATCTGTCTGTCTGTCTATTTGTCTGTCTGTCTGTCTGTCTGTCTATCTATCTATCTATCTATCTATCTATCTATCTATCTCTATATTGTTGAATAACTCTTCTTCCCATTGTATTTTCATAGTTCCACACATACTCTGATAATTGCTGTGAGGTTGAATCAATATAACTATCCAGACTACTTGAAACAGTTGGCCAAACAGAAGTTGGAGGACTCTGAGCACCTTTCACCCTCAGTAAGACAGCAACTTCCCAGAGTGAGGCAAGCAAGCATGGACTCTTTTAGAACAAAGAAATTGTGTTGAACTAATATACTGATGTTTAAAATGAGCTACAGAGCTTTCTCTCTCTGGGTGGGCATTTAACACTGACATCTGTACGTTCTCAGGGGAGTGCTGGACAGTAAGCTATGCATGAAGAACTACTGTGACCGCTTTCACCTCCTCATACAACTGGAAGAGATTCAGATGGAGGTGGACATCAAGAAATACGATCTGTACGGCAAGACCATGACCCTTGACAAATCAAACAAAAATTTGCTCATTCTCAAAGTGAGTGTTGAAGCAAATTGTCTAACACCAGATGTATCAGATGTATTCTTATTCATGCCAAATGAACTGATTTTTCTGATTACTTTGTTGTTTTGAACTCAGGTGCCAGGGGTGGCAGAGAACAGACCATCCGTACTACGAGGAGATAAACTGAATGTCTGTCTATCAGGGGACAAGAGCCAGCCCATCACTGTCTATGAAGGCTATGTCCATCGTGTAGAACTTGACAGAGTTATACTCGGCTTCTCCAAGAAGTAAGAAATGTGAAATATTACAAAGAGCAAAAACATAGATGCTATCATAGATGGTAACACGTTTTTAACATTTTTTTAAAATTAAAAGCTTATTTTATGTATACACTGCTGTTTAAAATTTTGGGTCAGTAAGATGTTTATTTATTTATTTATTGTTAAAGAAACTAATAGTTTTATTCAGTAAAGATGCAATAAATTGATCAAAAGTGACAATAAAGACTTATTATGTTAAAAAAGATTTCTATTTCCAACAGATGCTGTTCTGTAAACAATCGCATGGTTCCACAAAAATATTAAGCAGAACAACTGTTTTTAACATTGAGTATTTTAGTTTAGAATATTAGAATAAATTCTGAAGGATCATGTGACGCTGAACAATAAAGTAATGGTGCTAAAAATTCAGCTTTTCCGTCACAGGAATAAATTACACAGGCTTCTGTTTGTAGGCTTCTCCAAAAGTTTGTCAACAGTATGAAGTTCGATGTGGAGTTCAACATCAATCGCTTCCCCATAAGGCTTCAGCGTAGGGCGGTGATGCTTGCTGGCCAGCACAAACTGGGAGATGTGCTGTTCCCCACTGATAAGGGCGCTGGACACACTGCACTGCCACAGCTCAGGTTTGCATGCAAACACTCACTGACACACGCCTTTTTATGGCCAGCTACAGTACATCCACTTATGCACAAATGTTCCTCCTTGATGTTGTCAAGATGACAGGAACACTAAGATAGTATTCCTTGAGCTACATTTGAGGTCAAAAGTTTACAAACACCTTGCAGAATCTGCAAAATGTTAATTGTTTTACCACAATAAGAGGGATCATACAAAATGCATGTTATTTTTTATTTAATACTGACCTGAATATAATATTCACATAAAAGACGATTACATATAGTCCACAAGAGAAAATAATAGTTGAATTTATAAAAATGACCCCATTCAAAAGTTTACATACACTTGATTTTTAATACTGTGTTGTTACCTGAATGATCCACAGCTGTGTTTTTTTTGTTTAGTGATAGTTGTTCATGAGTCCCTTTGTCCTGAACAGTTGAACTGTCTGCTGTTCTTCAGGTCCCACAATTCTTTGGTTTTTCAGCATTTTTGTGTATTTGAAACCCTTTCCAACAATGACTGTATGCTTTTGAAATCCATAATATGCAACTATTACAGAAGGTTTAAACGCTTACTCATGCTCCAGAAGGGAACAACATTGCAATAAGAGCCAGGGGTGTAAACTTTTGAAAAGTACATTTGTCTTATTTTGCCTAAATATTATATTTGTTTCAATTTAGTACTGCCTTTCAGAAGCTACAGAAGATACTTATGTTTCCCAGAAGACAAAATAAGTTAAATTTACTCTGATCTTCAGTGGTCTTAATGCATTGTGTTTCCTTCTGTTGCATCAGTGAGCATATGAACCTTCTATAATAGCTGCATATGAGTCCCTCAGTTGTCCTCAGTGTGAAAAGATGGATCTCAAAAGCATACAGTCACTGTTGGTAAGGGTTCAAATACACAAAATGCTGAAAAACCAAAGAATTTGTGGAACCTGAAGGAGTTTTCTGCAGAACAACAGGCAGTTTAACTGTTCAGGACAAACAGGGGACTTGTGAACAACTATCACGAAACACAAAAACATTATTTTCTCTTATGGACTATTATGTGAAATATCTTATTCAGGTCAGTACTAAATAAAAGAACAACAGATTCTGCAAAGTGTTTGTAAACTTTTGACTTCAACTATATATTTTTCCCTGTGTGGAAAAGAGTTTTGGTCCCAGCTGTGTTTTTATCAAACCGTAATGTGTTTGTCCTCCAGGATGTTCAACAAAGATTTAGAGAACAACCCTGAGCAGAAGGCTGCAGTGCAGCATATCCTGTCGGGCACATCCAAACCAGCACCTTACCTGATCTTTGGACCCCCTGGCACAGGCAAAACCGTCACAATGGTGGAAGCCATAAAGCAGGTAAAGGCAATCGTGAGGATTACTTTATTCACCTGTTTATTGCAGCCTTAAACAGCCACGTGACACATGACTTTGTGTTTGTTTATTGCATTAGGTGAATAAATCAGAGGCCACAACCCATATCCTAGCCTGCGCTCCGTCAAACAGTGCCTGTGACCTACTGTGTGAGAGGTTATTAGGATATGTGGACGGCCATCGCCTCTACCGACTCTGTGCCCCCAGTAGAGACCCGCGCACTGTACCACAGAAAGTGTTGGTAAGATGTATACATTTGTGGTGTTCTGAATGACATACTACCATTTTAAAGGGACAGTTCACCCAAAAATAAAAATTCTGTCTTTCTCACCCATTGCTCCAAGCCCATAAGACATTTGTTCATCTTCGGAAGATAAATTATTTTAATTAGATATTTATTAGATATTTATTATATTAGAAATTAGATATTTATGATGAAATCTGAGAGCTTTCTGACCCTGCACTGACAGTGTCATATATACAGTTGAGGTCAAATGTTTACACCCCCTTTCAGAATCTGCATGTTTATAATTAAATGTTAATTATTTTAGCAAAATAAGAGTGATCATACAACATGCATGTTATTGTTTTTTAGTACTGACCTGAATAAGATATTTCACAAAAAATACATATAGTCCACAATAGAAAATCATAGTTGAATTTATAAAAATAAACAGTTAAACTGCCTGCTGTTCATTAGAAAAATCCTTCAGGTCCCACAAATTCTTTGGTTTTCCAGCATTTCTGTGTGTTTGAACCCTTTCCAGCCCTATCTGGGGGGTTAAAACTTTTTGAATTTGAAGAAGAAAAAATGTGATGTTTAGGCAAAATAAGAAAAATGTACACATTTACATTCTGTACAAAAGTTTTCATCCCCTGGCTCTTAATGCATGGTTTTTCCTTCTGGAATGTTAGAACCTTCTGTAATAGTTGCATACGAGTCCCTCAATTGTCCTCAGTGTGAAAAAATGGATCTCAGAATCATACAGTCATTGTTGGAAAGGGTTCAAATAAGAACAGCAGGCAGTTTAACGGTTTAAAACAAACAAGGGACTCATGAACAACTATCACTAAACGAAAAGAACACAACTGTGGATCATTCAGGTAACAACAGTATTAAAAGTCAAACTTTTGATTAGGGTCATTTTTATAAATTCAAGTATTATTTTCTCTTGTGGACTATATGCAACATATTTTATGTAAAATATCATATTCAGGTCAGTACTAAATAAACAATAACATGCATTTTTTCATGATCCCTCTTATTTTGCGAAAATAATTAACATTTTGCAGATTCTGAAAGGGGGATGTAAACTTTTGACCTCAACTGTGTGTGTGTGTGTATATATATATATATATACAGGCAAATTCAAATATCTGTTCCCTACAGAAACACAGTAACTGGAATGGAGACAGCTTCCTGCTCCCATATAAGGAAGCTCTGATGGACTACAGTGTCATTGTTGTTACTCTGGTCACCGCTGGAAGGTACAGCAAGCTCATTCGTAACAGTAATATAGCACCTGAAATTTGGTCCATTCTGGTTGTGCACAGCACCATAATAGTCCTGTCATTTTCTCTGTCAACTTACTTTGTGCTAGCTGGGATGTTCTGCTCTGCTGGCTAAAAATGAATATCTATTTGTGTGCTCTTCAGGCTCGTGTCAGTAGGTATTGCTAAGGGTCACTTCACACACATTTTTATAGATGAGGCCGGACAAGCCGTGGAGCCTGAGTGTGTCATCGGGATTGCGGGTAAATGAGGAAAGGTTGGGAGAGGAGAATGAGAACATGAATTAGAAGAACAGATTGTTCATTTCTACATTGCACTTTCTATTTCTGCCCAAGGTTTGCTCGACCCTTTGAAGGGCCAGCTGGTTTTGGCCGGAGATCCGAAGCAGTTGGGCCCCGTTCTGAGATCTCCACTGGCACAACTGCACGGACTCGGTACTCAAAGATGTTTTGTGACTTCCATTGTATTTTACATTTATTTTAGTTCTAAAAAGATATTATTAATGAATATCTTTTGTAATGAAACAGGTCAATCCTTCCTGGAGAGGTTGATGAAACACAATGCTCTCTATCAAAAGAGCCAGGATGATGATGCAGGATATGACACCCGCTTCGTCACCAAACTTCTGCGCAACTACAGGTGCTAATCATATCTCTCATCAATTTTTAATGTCTAAAATGATGATGAATAATTTATTGTCAGGTACGTCTTACCCCATCCCAGGTCTCATCCTGCAATCCTCAAGGTCCCCAATGAACTCTTCTATGAGAATGAGCTGCAGGTGTTTGCAAACCAGATGGAGCGTGAGGCCTTCTGTCACTGGGAGCATCTCCCTAAGAAGGTACCAGACAACTACACAAAAACTCCTTTGAGTTTTTTGTGTAACAAAGATGTAATAAGCAAAAAATTTGCTGGGTTTTTTTATAGATAATTGGATGTACTGAAAGGATTAGTTCACTCCTAAATTAAAATTTCCTCATAATTGAATCACCCCCATGTCTTCCAAGATGTTCAAGTCGTTCTTTCTTCAGGCAAAAAGAAATTAAGGTTTTTGAGGAAAACATTCCAGGATTTTTCTCCATATAGTGGACTTCAATGGGGATTAGCAGGTTGAAGGCCCAAATTGCAATTTCAGTGCAGCTTCAAAAGGCTCTACACGATCCCAGGTGAGGAATAAGGGTCTTGTCTAGCAAAATGATCTGTCATTTTCTAAAAAAATAATAATGTATATATTTTCTGACCACAGTAGCTCATCTTGCACTAGCTCTGCTATGTGCGTCTACGAACAGCAAGGAACCATTTGTGGTTAAAAAGTATAGAATTTTTTTTTTTTTTTTTTTTAGAAAAATGACAGATTGTTTCAGTAGATGAGACCCTTATTCCTCGTGAAGAGCCCTTTGAAACTGCAATTTGAACCCATTGATCTTTCAACCCATTGATCCCAATTGAAAAATCCTGAAATGCTTCCTCAAAAACCTTAATTTCTTTTCAACTGAAGAAACAAAGTAAAAGAGTAAATTTTCAGGGAAATGATCATTCTGGAGTGAACTAATCCTTGAACAACATTCTGGTATTTTTACAAAAATAAAGGTTCCAAAAGGGTTTTTTGGCAGTGATGCCAAGTTACCAAGCTACCAGTTACCAGTTTTTAAATGTATTTCAAACAATTTCCCTTAGTTTGAAATATTATTACTTTGAAGAACCTATAAAGATAAAGTGATAAAGCACTTTTCTTGTTTCTGAAATGAACAGGGATGTCCTGTCTTGTTTCATGGAGTGATGGGGAAAGATGAAAGGGAGGCCAACAGTCCTTCATTCTTCAACGTGACTGAGATTGAGGTCATCGTCAGCTACCTCAACAAGCTCATTGAAACGCAGGGCAAGAAGGGCCTGCCAAAACTCAGCGCTAATGACATTGGAATTATCACTCCTTATAGGAAACAGGCAAGATTAAGAATGAATGTCTTAACTTAATAATAAGTAAAAAAAAGACTTTGTAGAATTTTGAGACCTATCCACCTTATTTTTCTTATAAGCGCGGGCCATTTGTAAATTTTATGGGTCTGGCTTCAGGTCTTATCCGCGTCCAGCTATGTTTAGCTGTACAAAACAGCTTTGCTGCTTAATATTACAAATTGTTGTGTCTTACCATATTATTTGAATGTATTGTCCTTATTATGAACACACTGGTTTGTAGTGCAAACTGTTTTACTGCACGTTGTCATTCTTCTCGTTATTTCCTTATAGCGGCTAATAAACCGGAAGTCTTGCCCATAGGCTTACTTCCACGATGTAGAATGGTGGATTGGCTTAAAATTGGTTTAAACACTTTTTATAGCTATTTTATGCAAATAGAAAAAGTTAAAAATATTATAAACCAAACCCCCTATTTACTCTTTAACAAAATATTTTTTTATTCATTTAAGGTGGAAAAAATTCGGAAAGCTCTGAACACTGTGGCAGAGCTGAAAAAGTGGAAAGACATCAAGGTTGGCCTGTGATTTATTTATTCATATTTTCCTCCCAGTATTGCCTCTTTGAGCTCATTTGTGACTCATTTGTGCTGTTCATGATTTGGTTCTTATAGGTGGGGTCGGTGGAAGAGTTTCAGGGTCAAGAGAGAAAAATCATCATAGTTTCTACCGTCCGTAGTAGCGTCAACTATGTCAAGATGGACCAAGACTTTAACATTGGCTTCCTCTCAAATGAAAAGGTCTGTTGTTCATTTCAATTGGATAAGTAGGTTATGCACCTCATTGCCATAAACTGCCATTTATTAAGTTCGGGGGTTTGGTAAGCTTTTGAATGTTTTTTAAAGGGGACATCAGATGCAAAATTCACTTTTACAAGGTGGTTTGCATACAAATGTGTCTCAGCAGTGTGTGGACACAACCACCCTACAATGATAAGAAATCTATTCACTCCTTTTTTATCCTTAAAAAAAACAAACAGTATCAATTGTCAAGTGTTTTGATTTTCTGAGCAGTATAACGTCATATTGCTCAAGCCCCGCTTACGACCGCTGACTGACTGTCCTGTATTAGCATATTTCCACCCTCAGCTGGCTGTACGCTGTCCGCCATTTTCTCCGCGTTTGAGCAGCTGTAGCGACAATATCTTGTAAACATTGCAGGTGTTTTGTAGTTTGATGTAAAAGTGAACATGAGTCTTCATTTTATCCCGACATCAAAGCCACTGAGGATGCAGTGGATTAGTTTAGTTTTTGACGGTTAACACACCACTAAATACACAAAAACGGAAGAGGGGCGGAGTGAGCAGTAGCTCATTATCATTTAAAGAGACATGCACCAAAATAGGTCGCTGTGAGCAGAGCTGTTTTGATGAGGTAAAAAGGTGTTCTTTTACACGACCATTGAGAAATTTTAATCAAAGTATGTTACAGACATTTCACAAAGACCCTAATGTATCATACCAACTTTGGAAAATAGGCATCTAATGTCCCCTTTAAAGTCTCTTATGCTCACCAAGCTGCATTTATTTGATTAAAAATACAGAATATTGATAAATAGATAATATTACTGTCACTTTTAATCAATCCTTTTTTTTTGGTAAACACAATTATACTGACCCCATTTCATATAGTCTGAACAAGAGCTATTAGTTGACATTTGTGGAATCGATTATCAGTTGTTTTAGCTAGAAGAATACAGTTGAGGTCAAAAGTTTGCACAAATTATTTGTTTCTTCAGCATTTTTGCATATTTGAACCCTTTCCCACAATGACTGTATGATTTTGAGATCCATCTTTTCACAAAGAGAACAACTGAGGGACTCATATGCAACTATTACAGATACTTCAAAAACTCACTGATGCTTTAGTAGAAAAGGGGCTCTTAACCTTTTGAAGATCAGGGTAAATTCAACTTACTTTGTCTTCTGGGAAACATGTATCTATCTTCTGTAGCCTCTGAAGGGCAGTACTAAATAAAAATATATGATATTTAGGCAAAATAAAATAAAAAATGTACACATCTCCATTCTGTTCAAAAGTTTTCACCCCCGGCTCTTAATGCATCGTTTTTTCTTCTAGAGCATCAGTGAGTGTTTGAACCTTCTGTAATACACTGCAAAAAATGCTTTTCTTAGATTTTTTGTCTTGTTTCCAGCCAAAATATCTAAAAATTCTTAAATCAAGAAGAATTTTTTAAACAAGTAAAATTATTGTCTTGTTTTCAGAAAAAAAAAAAGTTTTTGCTTAAAACAAGCAAAATAATCTGCCAATGGGGTAAGCAAAATAATCTAGTTTTCTGCTTGAAATAAGATTATTTTGCTTACCCCACTGGCAGATTATTTTGCTTGTTTTAAGCAAAACTCACTTAATTATGACTTATTTTTTCTGAAAAAAAAAAAAAATCCTTCTTGATTTAAGAATTTTTAGATGTTTTGACTGGAAACAGGACAAAAAATCTAAGTAAGAAAAGCATCCCTCAGTTGTCTTCAGTGTGAAAAGATGGATCTCAGAATGAATTTGTGGGACCTAAAGGATTTAACTGTTCAGGGGAAACAAGGGACTCATGAACAGCCATCACTAAACAAAAAACAGCTGTGGATCATTCAGGTAGCGACAAAGTATTAAGAATCACTTTTGTAAACTTTTGAACGGGGTTATTTTTATAAATGTATAAATAAAAACTATTATATTATTTTGTTGACTATATGTAAACATTTTTTTTATGTGAAATATCTTATTCAGGTCAGTACTAAATAAACAACATGCGTTTTGTATGATCTCTCTTAATTTGGTAAAATAATAAAAAAAAATGTACAATTCTAAAAGGGGGTGTGAACTTTTGACCTCAACCGTAAGAGTTAAAAAGTTTATCATAGAAGCTCATAATCGGAGCAGTAGAGGTCAAACTCATGTTTCTGACCATCTGTTTGGACTTAGATTAGAGAAATGATCCTATTCTGTAGTAAAGCCCTTCTGTTGCCCACAGAGGTTTAACGTGGCCATGACCAGAGCCAAAGCCTTGCTCATTGTGGTGGGAAACCCAGTCATTCTCAGCAAGGATCCTACTTGGCAGAGGTAAGACTTAGTTATGTGTGTTCCTCTAAGCTTAACCTGCCACAAACCCAAGGGCAACTAGGCCACTTACAAACCGTTCTGAATTAACAAAACCATTTTGAACATTTTGCCATAATCTTTTATAACATACCATATTAGCATTTCAAAACAATAAGCTAGCTTTACACTGGCAGTATGCCTGAGAGGAAAAAATCTCAGTGTTTTTCTTACAGCTATATTTAGAAGCCTGATTGATACTTGATTTCGTTTGTCTGTGGATTTGAAAGTGGAATGAGTTCTGTTTAATTTCAGGAAATGGTTCCAAAATGTCACACTGACTGATAGTCTGTTTTGGACTGTATGCTGTAGTTCATTAATGTGTATTTATTTGTGTAGGTTTATCCGGTACTGTGAGCTCGAGCAAGGCTACACTGGCTTCGATTATAAGGATGCAGAAGGAGAGGAGGATGTGGTCAGCCGGCTGGCATCTTTAAAAATCAGCACTGATGGTGCGCAGCCTTATATAACACTTTCAACCCTGAAGTGTAACTATGTTATGTGCTCGTATGACTCATTGCGTGTTTGTATCTAGATATAGACGAGAGCCCACTGCAGCAGCATGTGCATCCAGAGTGGAGATCTGAGCAATAAGGACCAGATTTACAACAATCAGATGAGACCATCAGCTTGCATCAAGAGAAAATTGAAATTGGATTCACTTTTATCAGTAAAGCAGTATTGACAAACTCATTTTAATGTTGATCACAGCTACTAAAACAATGCATATGAATGATTCCGTTCGTAATTAAGCAAAAAAAAGAAGAGAGAGATTTATATACTACTGAGTTTATACTGGAGAGATTCTGGCACTACTTTAATGATTAAAGATCACAGTCGCATTCATGTGTTCACTAGTCAACACTGTATTTGTATTAATGCTTCATTTTCATTTAAACAGCTACATACATCAGTTTTATTTTTCTTTATCACTGAAAATGCAGATTTACTTATTTTTAAATGCTTTTTAGGACTTTATTGGAGCACTTTACTGAAAGTAATTATTGAAAATGTGTCTAGCAATTAAAAGGGCTTTTTTATTTTTTAAATGGCTATTAAAAACAATATAAAAACAATATTGTCTTAATTGTCAATGCAAATTAAATAGATATATATGTAAAAAATATATAGTTTATATATACTGTATATATATTTAATGTAAATGTATATACATATATATATCAAATAAAATTGTATATATATAAAATATATATAAATAAATACATATAAATGTATTTATATTTATTATATATTTATATAAATCTATTTATATATGTGTGTGTGTGTGTGTACTGTGTCTATATATATATATATATATATATACATACGCCAGTCATAAGTCACTGGGGTATATTTGTAGCAATATGCAAAAATACATTGTATGGGTCAAAATTATTGATTTTTCTTTTATGACAAAAATCATTAGGATATTAAGTAAAGATCATGTTCCATGAAGATACTTTGTAAATTTCCTACCGTAAATATATCAAAACTTCATTTTTGAAAAGTAGTATGCATTGCTAACTTCATTTGGACAACTTTAAAGGCGATTTTCACAATTTTTTTTTTTTTTTTTTTTACCCTCAGATTCCAGATTTTTAAATAGTACCTCAGCTAAATATTGTCATATCATAACAAATGGAAAGCTTATTTATTTGAAAAATTGACCCTTATGACTGGTTTTGTGGTCCAGGGTCACAGGGTGTACACACTTAAAATACACACACATATAAATAATTGTATATATTAATTACATTTAATATTTAATATATATATATATATATATATATATATATTTGTGTGATTGTGTGTGTGTTTATATACACACAAATAATTATATAATTTCTATATAGATATATATATATATATATATATATACATATTTATAAATATAAATACATACACATATGAAAAGTATATATAAAAATATGCACATGTATAATTATATATATAGAAAATTATATATTATATATATATATAAATTTCGCTTGAAAAACTGCAAAAAGTTTTGTTTCGAAAAAATAGTTTATTAACATAGGTTGGTTTCACTTCATTCAACATTTACTACTAGTCCCGTTAACAAAGCGTTGTTACTATGAGCGCTCGTAAAAATCTGGATTACTAAATCATATTTAATACTTCCAGAAAAAAGGAAGAGACAATATGAACACACAGCAGATTGATCTCAAAGCCCAAAGAGGAGCTCCATATGCTAAGACTGGTCGTTGTAGTAATTTGCTCATGCAGACAATGACTTCACAACAGACAAGGGTCGTTTCTCACTCAAATCTGCATTGAGGATTTCACAAATCAGTACGTTGAAAAAAGATAAAGAGCGTGTTCCTCTTTTATTAGCAGGTAGTGTGTAGTTTGTACTTGGTTTAATGGGATGTTGCTTGTTGTGCATTGTACAGTCAGTGCATTACAGTCAGTGTTTTAATAATGCCCCGTTTAATAACTTAGAAATCCTTGCCAAAGTGTTTCAGCTGTTCAAGAATTGTACAGATGGTTAGTTTAGCATTCTGTGTGCTTTTGACGGACCTAAACAAGGAAGATTTTATATTTTCTTACTTGTTTTGTTGAACCTAACAAAGAAATGCCTAGGTCATATTTCACCTGAAAAAAAGATTATATATACACACACAAGATCCATCTTTTCAGACTGAGGACACCTGAGGGACTCGTGCAACTATTACAGGAGGTTTAAACGCTCAATTATGCCCCAGAAGAAAAAGCGTTGCATTACGAGCCAGGGGTGAAAACTTTTGAACAATGAAGATTTTTCTTATTTTGCCTAAATATCAAATTTTTAAATTTAGTAGTGCCCTTCAGTAGTCGTTGGAAAGGGTTCAAATACACAAAAATGCTGAAAAACTAAATTTGTGGCACCTGAAGGACTTTTCTGAAGCACAGCGGGCATGAACAACTATCACTAAACAAACGAACACTTTTGAACAGGGTCATTTTTATAAATTCAACTATTTTCTCGTGGATTATATATAAACGTCTTTTATGTGAAATATCTTATTCAGGTCAGTACTAAATGAAAAAAAAATAACATGCATTTTGTATGACCCCTTTTATATTGGTAAAATAATTAACATTTTGCAGATTCTGCAAGGTGTATGTAAACTTTTGACTTTAACTGTATAAATTTATTTTTATATACAAATAATTTTTAGATTTTTAAAAATAATTTGTGTGTAATATTTGAACACATTTCCCCCCCCAAAAATCTATTTTTCACTGCAAACTATATCCTTTTTCCCATTTTCGGGGTGAAATATGACCCAAAACATGTTTTTTGTGCTTTTCACCCTCTTATTTTATATTATCAGACGAGGGAAACCAAGCTACACCATGCTAATGAATTGAACACTCGTTCAAACAGTTGACACAGACAGGAAACACGGGGGCGGATGTAGCATCGCTAATTTACCTCACGTCAGGCATCTCATGGCACCAGCAGTGGAAGTGACATCACTATATGGATCTACACAGGCGAATAAAAGCGACAGATCTTTTTCCAGAAGCACGTCTCTGTATAATAAGCTACAATTATTCTCAGAACCTGGATAGTTGGCCCATGAAGTACTGGCATGCAACTTTACAACACTGTTTGTGACAAAACGCATGCATGCACATAAACGTTCACCTCGACCCATATGCGTTAAAGACCGAAAACTAAAGGCACACAATTCTGTGGGAAAGGCACTCAAGGCCTCTTCTAACTAATATCATTTACTAGCAATCCATTTGTGTATTTATTAAACATTTTGCAGTGCTAGAAACTTCTAAAATGTAATGTTTGCAATAACAATACTCAAGCGTGTGTCCTTCAAACTGTCTAATACAGTCAGATTATGTGACAGCGTGAGCTCAGCCCAGATATTCCAGGCAGGTTGGACCAGTTTAGTATCTATTGTGCACGTGTGGAGGACAAATAGGATCATACAAATGAAATACGTCATTCCTAATTGGCATTTAGCAGTTTTAGATCTGACTGAGCCGTCAAATGACATGTAATTACTATTTATTAGGGGATTTAAAGATATAAACATATTCAATATTAGTGGAGATTTTTAAATACATTTAAATACATTGTTATTGACTATTAGAAAAGTGTGTGAAGTCACAGAGAAGCTCAAAAACTAGCACTTTACCAGAGTACATTCAAATTGTGGAGGGAATGGTGATGAAGGCACTGATTTTATTACCAAATTCTGTGCTATTAAGATATTTCTACATGGTTAATTTCGATTACAATGACTTAGCTATAATGGTTAATTGATAAATGTGCAAAAATACAATACCGTTATGAGCGACGTCATCCTTACAGTACAAACTGAAGAAAAAAAGAAGTGTGTATTCTGAAAAAAAAACATTGTGCCGTGAAGCAAAACTAAATCAAAGACATACTGATCTAACCTGCCTTTCTACCCAGCCTCTGTTCATGTAATGCATATTTTATTCACGTTCCTCCATTTCCCACCTGTTTCTTTGCATGAAATGTGACCTACAGTCCAGTGTATTAATGTTGTTTGGTCAAAAACTTCTTTTTTTTGTGGAGTTTGGTATTTCCTGGAGATCATTCTGGAGAATGAGTTCTCTCACAACAGCAAGCACCCGCTCCTCTTCTTCCTCTTGCGGACTTGCAGCGCCGCCCTGGTGGCCATTTCAAACACTTCCCTCACCCCCTCTTTAGTCTTAGCTGAGCACTCCAGGTAGCCGAAGGCGCTGATGCGATTGGCCATGTCCCTGCCCTCCTCCGGCTTAACCGGCTCCTGCAAAACAGACGAGTCGGAACTGAATCATCACATGTGATATGATTTCAATTACTAAATATGAATGATGGAAGACGACTTGTGACATACGATGTCGATTGTGTTCACTAAATGGATCAATTTAATGGAGGCCATCTGCACAGATTATTGAAGACTATCGCTGATTTATCATTTAGGGGGCGAGGTTGGACTGATCGCTCAAGTGCGATGAGACAAATGATAATGATCGGGCCTTCTAGAGTGGCTGTAATGCTAGCTGCTAAGAGGTTTTTAATGGGACTCCCCATCGTAGTCCTGCAGTCGGCCCTCGGGAACACACCTGCTTCATCTTAGTCAGCTCTCTCCGCGTGTGCTCATCGTTCCGCAGGTCCTTCTTATTGCCCACGAGGATTATGGGAACGTTGGGGCAGAAGTGCTTCACCTCCGGCGTCCACTTTTCTGGGATATTCTCTGTGAGAACGAACACATTCAAGATTGAGTTCATTCAAATGAAGACAACAAAACGCATTGGAAATGAAACATACGATTTTCCAAATGTGTAAACAAAAAAATCATAATAAAATGATGTTTATTTTTATTCAGTTGTATTTGAAAGGAAAAAATATATATTTATATATGCATGAATATTAATAATTTACGATATTATGTTTTACATAACTTTATTTAAAATGTATATATTTTATATATAAATATATATTATATATGTATTTGTATATGTATGCACACATATAAAATACACATATAATTAGTATTTTTCACAAAGTTTCACATGTACATGAAAAATATGTTTTATGTTTTATTTTTATTCAGTTGTATTTGAAAGAATTATAACATGAGGGTGTTTCCAAACTTAAATATACATGAATATTATATTCATTATATGTATTAAATACACATATGTATTTCTGTGTCACTCCCAAACGTTCATGAATTTTTATTACATATTCATATATTTCAAAAATGTAACCCCCAGGTTTCACATGTACACAGAAAAAAATAAAAATAAATAAATAAATAAATAAAAATAAAAATATATATAAATCAGTTGTATTTGAATAAAAGAAAATTATAAGAATATTTATGTGTTATAAATAAACTTATTTATAATTGTATAAATAAAAACTCTTTCTCTCTCTTTATATTTATATATAAAATATGAAGAAACAAATATACAGTATCTCACAAAACTGAGTACACCCCTCACATTTCAGCAACCATTTTAGTATATCTTCTCAAGGGACAATTTTATAGAAATAAAACTTGGATATATTTTAGAGTAGTCAATGTGCAGCTTGTATAGCAGTATACATTTACTGTCCTCTGAAAAGAACTCAACTCGGCCATTATTGTCAAAATAGTTGGCAACAAAAGTGAGTACACCCTAGTGAAAACAGCAGTATGCTGTTTAACCATACAAAGCCACATGTCCTTTTCATCATGTTCATGTTTTTGTCTGCTTGACAAGACCATACAAAGTTGTGTGTCTTGTATTAGAGCAGTTAAAATTTGGTGCTTTGAGTACCGTTCTCTCATACTGACCACTGGATGTTCAACATGGCACCTCATGCCAAAGAACTGAGTATTTGAGAATTAGGATTGTTACAAAGATAGCCAGGGCTATTAGAGGTTCAGTAACACCCTGAAACAGAGTTACACTACAGTGGTCAGGGTCATACAGAGGTTTTCCAAGAAGGGTTCCATTCCATTCGGAATAGGCCTCGCAAGGGTTGATCAACGAGGATGAGTGCTCATTCTGAGCGTCAGGTGCAGAACCTAGCTTCAAAAAACAGATGCATGAGTGCTGCCAGCATTGCTTTAGAGGTTGCAGAAGTAGAAGTTTAGCTTGTCATTTCTCAGACCATACGTCGCACACTGCAACAAGTCAGTTTGCATGGAAGAAAGCTCACAAGAAAGTCCGCAAACAGTTTGCTGAAGACAAATGTTCTGATGAGACCAAGATAAACTTGTTTGGCTCAGATGGGGTCCATGTGTGGAGATGCCCTGGTGAGGAGTACCAAGAAAATTGCCTACCTATGGTCTGGGGCTGCATGAGTGCTGCTGGTACTGTGGAGCTGCAGTTCATTGAGGGAAACATGGATTCCATTATGTACTGTACATTCTGAAGCAGAACATGATGCCTTCCCCTCAGAAACTGGTCTGAATGGCAGTTTTCCAACATGATAACGACCCCAAACACACTGCCAAGATGACAACTGCCTTGCTGAGGAAGCTGAAGGCGATGGGGTGGCCAAGTATGTCTCCAGACCTGAACCCTATTAAACACCTGTGGGGCATCCTCAAGCAGAAGTTGGAGAAGCACCATTTAACATCTAACATCCAGCAGCTCTGTGATGTCATTATATAGGAGTGAAAGAGGATCCCATCAACAGCCTGTGCAGCTGAATATCATGACCAGGATGATTAAGGCAGTGCTAGATAACAATGGTGCCAACACAAAATACTGGCACTTTAGACAGTTTTGACAAGCTCCCTTAGGGTGTACTCACTTTTGTTCCCAGCTATTTTGACAATAAGGGTTATATGTGGAGTTATTTTCAGAGGACAGTAAATACTGCTATACAAAGCTGCACACTGACTAATCTAAAATATATTAAAGTTTTATTTCTATAGTATTGTCCCCTGAGAAGATATACTAAAATGGTTGCTGAAATGTGAGGGGTGTACTCACTTTTGTGAGATACTGTATATGTGTGTGTATAATATGATAAAGAGGATATAATAAGTAAAAAAAAAGAAAGTGTTTCCAAATGTTCAAACAGTAGGTACTGTAATTTGAAGAAAAAAAAAGTAAAATGTGAAAAGGTTAAATCATATATGGCCTTATAAAACTTCGTTTTGCAATGTGAATGTGACCCAAATAAAGTACGAGTTAAATAAGGGATTTGTCCTAACAAATCCAATCCTATTATTCAGAAGTAATTCATGTTTAGAGCCTTGGAAGAATAATGGTGGTTCCATTCCAACATTCATTTCACTGCTGGATGAATTATACGAGGGATTTTTATGTAATATTGATCTTTTTGAACTCTGCTGAATCATGCAGCTGAATTCTGACAAATAATCTCTGAACTGTCTGCGATAACTTTCACACACATCCTAGTAAAAGTCTCATTTGTTTTCAGCTGCCTAACACTTATTGTAACAGAGAAGAGAACCAGGATGTTTCTTCGGGAAGCTGCTAGAGATAAAGGACAGTGATGTCATAGACTCAAGAGTTATCACGACGAGCCTCGGCTCTTAGACAAAACACAGGAACTTCCTGCATACAGTGATGACTCAGTAATACGTTTTTTCCAGTAAGAAAGGCCTTGACCTAAATAGGGATGGGCCAAAGTGAAAGATAGAAAAAAGATTTTGGGGTTTTTCTGGAAATCTGATTACCTAAACTGTCAGGACTGTCTATGGAGAAACACATGAGGATGACATCTGTGTCTGGGTAAGACAGAGGCCTCAGACGATCGTAGTCTTCCTGTCCTGCTGTGTCCCACAATGCCAGCTCCACCTGTGGATCAGAATTGGAGAGAATGAGTCAAAGCTCATTTGTGACAGCTAGTCAAAGATCTTTATGATCAGTACAGCATGCTTGACTTCACATGATGACTAATCTGCAATCAAATAAGTTCCACAAAAGCAGAAGTGCACTTCTGCTATACATCTCTCAACTGTTGTCCCCTTAGGAGTGTACAACCCAAGAAGTAAGGCAAAAAAAGAGCACTGGACATTCCTAATAGGAACATTTCTGGATAAAGGCGGCTAATTGGTAACATGTGAGCATGTTTGCAGCCCCCTCTTTTCTATTTAGACTTCTACTGACCTGATATACTCAAGATAATATTTTTTAATAAAATAAAAAATAATTTGAATAAAATAAAAGACTTTTAAAATAATTATTTAAGATAAGATTTAATTAAAATAATTATTATTTAAATCAATTATTATATATATTTTTTCACATTTACAAATATGTCTTTTGGTAAAATTATCATTTACTCTTTTTTTTAAATGTATTTAATACTATTTAGTTATGTACATTTTTAGATTATTTGCTGTAAAAAAAAAAAAAAAAAAAACGATATAATTTGTAATATTTTTTTAAAGACCAACATAAGCAATGAGGTTCTACAAGAGCGTATTATATAATTTCCAGTTTTATAGTTTTTCTGTCACATGACAAAAATGGCTTTGTTGGCTTATTAAAAAAAAAAATATTAATAATAATAATAATAATAATAATAATATTTAAATAAATTTAAATTTCAAACATTAATATTATCTTAAAACCAAGCTTTAAGAATACATTAATTAGCAAACAAAATTTCAAATATTTCAAAAAAAAAAAAAAAAAAAAAAAAAAATTCACAAATAGCAATATTTTAAAACAAAACTTAAAAAAATAAATACATTTCAAATATCTAAATTTCAAATATTAATAACACCTTATATGTAAAGGTTTTTCCCTTTAGATTTCAGAGTGGTAAAGACTGCTAAGTTTTATTATTTATATACTATTTAAATTTCAAAATGAAATCAAACAAATAAACTAACAAATAAATAAACAAACAAAAAATTTTTTTTTATTTAGATTCAGACATGCTTTTAATATTTTTATTAGTTTTTTCCCCAATTTTTGTAGAAAATATTTTATAGAAAATAGTTTGAACTCACAATACCAACACAATTTCAAAGCAACGCCTTTTAAATGAGTAATTTTGTCATGTGCTATTTGTAATTGTAATTCTTCAACTTAACCCTATTTTATTTCAGGTACTCACCAAGGCAACATTACAAATATTTTTTTTAAATATTTAAATTTCTAATATCAATAATATTTTAAAACAAAACTTCAAAATTAAATAAAATTTCAAATATATAATAATATTTAAATTCCACATAGTAATAATTTATAAATACATACATATACAAAAAACTGTTAAAACTTTCAAAAACTTTAAAACATAGTCAACATGGTTATTTTTAAGTCACTGTATGTATCAAATATATATATATATATATATATATATATATATATATATATATATATATATATATATATATATATATATATATGGTCCAGGGTCACGTATATACTGTAGATCCTTACTGTAAATGCAAATTAACTTAGCAGTTCTTCCCATATGTCACTGTTTCCTCACATAATCTGTACAGGGCTACAGCAAGGTTCGGTTTATCCAATCCAAGCCTAATGAATTAAATTAGTTGAACGGGGTGATTAGAGGGAATCAAACTACATCCCTTCTGCTCTCCTGTAGGACTGAAGCTTAGCAATGAGGCTTCATAGCGTCGCTGAGTCATACACAAGCCTGATGCCACATCATTACACAACCTTTCCTCAATTCACTGAGAGTCCAGACTATTTTTTCCATCCACATGCACTGATCTGAAGCTCTAACAGTATAATAATCTCTTCAGGTGCAGAATAAACAAGCCCATAATGCTTTGGATGGCTCATGGTTTTTCAAAGCGCATACATCAGCCAAAAATTAATGTCAGACTGCATTATTATAAAGACAAATGTCTTTTTCCCAAAGGACGGAAAGATTTATGATCAATCGTCACTGGGTAGCTTCTATATTTTGACGAACTAAGCAGCGTAACACTGCTGGGAGAGCGAGGGGTTTTAGAAGAGATGCCATCCTGCTCCATAATGTCAACATTTCCTGTGCTGGAGACACAGAATGAGCCCACCTCCCCCCCCCCCAAAAAACCCTCTTCCATCACAGGAAATGAAGTGGTCTGTTTAATCATGCTATATAGGGTTGGCGAGTCACAGCGACGGGGGGCGGGATATCTTGAGTCCAGTCAGGAAACCAGAGAGAACAGCCATTTCCTGTTTTGCCAAGTCCCCTTTAGATTTCAGAGTGGTCAGGACTGCAAAACATAGGGGCTAAGTTTTATTTTAGTATTATTTCTATACTATTTAAATTGAAATATATGTTGTTTTTTTAATTTAGTTTGAGGCATTCTATTATTACTTTTTTTTTCATTTTGAATTTTATTCAGTTTTTTTTTTTTTTTTTTACATTTCTTTAAAACTTTTTTATTTTAGTCAATTGTCAAAGCAAAATTACAAAGTTTAATTTCTTGTCTAACATCTAATTGTTATATTTTAGGTCTATTTTAATTACTGAAAATGATTTTTAATGGTTTTAGTTTACAATACCAACACAATGACTTTTAAATTACTAATTTTGTGCACTTTTTTTGGTTTTTGGTATTTATTTTTCTGTTCATTTAAGTTTTAGTTTTAGTGATTTTAGTACTTCAACTTAAACCCATTTTATTTCAGATAGTCATCAAGGAAACTACTAACTACCCATTTTTGTTTTTTTTATGTTGTTGTTGTTTTTTGGTTAAGTTTTTCATGTAATGCCTAAATATTGTTATTCACTTTATTTTAATTACTGAAAGTTTTTTATTTAATACATTTAATAATAAATCTTTTTTTTTCAGCTCGCCTCCAAGACAACATTACTCTTTTTTTATGTTTTTATGTAATACTTATATATTTGCTTATTTAAGCTTTTTTAATTTCAATGATTGAAAATAGATTTATTAGTTTCACAATTTCACAATGACAACACTGTTCTGAAAACAATGATTTTTAAATTAATAATTTTGTTGTGCTTTTGTCATTTTTATTTTAGTTTTTGTTATTTTAATTCTTCAACTTAACCCTATTTTATTTCAGCTCACCAAGGCAACATTACTCATTTAAATTTTTTGTTTTGTTTTTAATTTTAGACTTTTTTATTAAGCAATGACAAATGTATTTTAGCCTCTCTGCTACAGTCACACTCACATTTCATAAAATAATTAATGGTTGACATTTTAAAATAATAAAGTAATACATTTTATAAAATTAAATAATTTTAATAAAATATATATTTTTTATATTTTTAATCAATTATATTTTTTTTCCACATTTATAAATATAATGTTTTTCTTATTTTTTCAATATTATTTAGTTATTTACATTTTTATATAAATGTATCATTTTTTAAAGACTCTGTCCCATGACAAAAATGGCTTTATTTATGTAGGTTAACTGAAAAATATATAATAAATATTTAAATATATTTAATTAGATTTAAATTTCAAATATCAATAATATAAAAAAAAACTTGAATAAATAAGTAATATTTCAAATATTAATTTCAAATAAAAACTAAACTTATTTAATAAAAACTAAATTCAGAAATTACCCAAATTATTTTTAATAGTTTTATTTCCCAATACCAACACTGTTCCCAAACAGCTACCTTTAAAGCAGAAATGTTGCTATGTGCTTTGTCCTTTTTTCTGTATTTAATTTCTGTTTATTTCAGTTTTAGTTTCATTAAATCTAGTACTTCAACAGCTAGTCACCAAGGCAACATTACTAATTTGTTCATTTTTTACATTTTAGTATTGTTTTTGCTTTGTTTGTCCATTTATTTATATATATATATATATATATATATATATATATATATACATACACATACACACACACATTTATTTATTTATTTATTTTTATTTTTATTTTTTCTTCAGCTTTATTCTGTATGTGTCTTATTTCAGCTTTATTGCAATTCGGAAAATAGTTTTTCATAGTCTTGGGTCACAATAACAACACTGTTCCAAAACAATGACTATTATTTTACACTTACTGGCTCGATTGTTTGAATAAACATCTGGATAATGTATCTATAGAGGATATACTGTCATCATACTAAAATAACAACAATGTTCACAGATTCTATGCTGGTTTCAGAATGAACATTGAGGGAAAAACTAAGGAAAATAACTGATTAATCAAAAAAACTTAGGACATGTTCTGGGCTGCTGACAGATCTCAGCTTGGGTTTCATATTTAGAGATTTTCAAAACCAACCCAAACCTTAAGGACTGGAAATATTGTTAAGATGAGTTGTACAAAAACAGGCTGTGGGGGTTTGGAGGCGGCCAAGAATCAATACCAACCTGTTTGCTGTCGACTTCGATGTCCGCAATGTAGTTCTCGAACACAGTAGGCACATAGACTTCTGGAAACTGGTCTTTGCTGAACACTATGAGGAGACAGGTCTTCCCACACGCTCCATCTCCCACGATCACCAGCTTTTTCCTGATAGCCGCCATACCTGAGAGGGAAAAACAAGATTTGCATTAAAATAAGAGTTCAGTGTAAAATGAAAACATGTTGCAAGTGGGTTCCAGTCCAAAAAGTCTGTTTTTGAAAACAATTGTTCTTTTGATTTGGATCCATTCCAAGAATCACTTAACAAAACTGGCATAAATGATTCATTCATGCATCAGTCATCACTCACAAGAAAGACATTTCCATCAGTTAATCACATCAAACTTACAGTTGAAGTCAAAAGTTTACATACACCTTGCAGAATCTGCAAAATGTTCATTATTTAACCAAAATAAGAAGGGATTGTTACCTGAATGATTCACAGCTGTGTTTTTTTTGTTTTTGTTTAGGGATAGTCGTTCATGAGTCCTTTGTTTGTCCTGAACAGTTAAACTGCCTGCTGTTCTTCAAAAAAATCCTTCCCACAAATTCTTTGGTTTTTCATTTTTCCAACAATGAATGTATATTAATTTAAGATCCATCTTTTCACACTGAGGACAACTGAGGGACTCATATGCAACTATTACAGAAGGTTGAAATGCTCACGGATGCTCCAGAAGGAAAAAACATGCATTAAGAGCCAGGGGTGTAAACATTTGAACAGAACGAAGATGTGTACATTTTTCTTATTTTGCCTAAATATATATTTTTTCTTTTAGTACTGCCCTTCAAAAGCTACAGAAGATACATGGTTTCCAGAAGACAAAATAAGTCAAATTCAAAAAGTTGTCATTTCCCAGCTCTTAATGCATTGTGTGTAATAGTTGCATATGAGTACTTCAGTTATCCTCAGTGTGAAAAAATGAATTGTTGGAAGTACACAAAAAAACAAATAATTTGTGGGACCCAAAGGAATATTTCTAAAGAACAGCAGGCAGTTTAACTGTTCAGGACAAACTAGGGACTCATGAACAACTATCACTAAACAAAAAAAACACAGCTGTGGGTCATTAGGTAACAACACAGTATTAAGAATCAAGTGTATGTAAACGTTTGAACAAGGTCATTTTTATAAATTCAACTATTATTTCCTCTTGTGGACTATATGTAAACATATTTTATGTGTAATATCTTATTCAGTTCAATACTAAATAAAAATAACG
Source organism: Cirrhinus molitorella (assembly GCA_033026305.1). Lineage (NCBI taxonomy): Eukaryota > Metazoa > Chordata > Actinopteri > Cypriniformes > Cyprinidae > Cirrhinus > Cirrhinus molitorella. The sequence continues at coordinate 31,491,184 of CM065130.1, forward strand.
TGCATTTTGTATGATCCCTCTTATTTAGGTAAAATAATTAACATTTTGCAGATTCTGCAAGGTGTATGTAAACTTTTGACTTCAACTGTATCATATATTTAGAAGTCATTTAGATCACTTTCAGGATATTTACACGTAGGTCTGGGTTTTGACACAAAATTCACAATTCAATTCGATTTGATTCAATATCGGTTATTTTGGATATACATTAAATACAGTCCATGTCAAATTTTCTCAAGGAAAAAAAAAAATAAATAAAAATAAATTCTCTCAACTAGTATTGTAAGATACACCTAAATAAAGTTTTTATAATAAAGTTTTTTGAAATACAAACATTTAAATGGTGGCTGTCATAGAAACGTGACGGATTCATACATTAAATATATTAAATATCGAAGAACAGTAAAAAATTATAATTAATATGTTACAAAGTGCATATATTTAGCAAAATGCTCCTGTTTAGAGGTTTTTTTTTTTACCTGACGAAAAATGAGTTTATGGTCTACGGATTCTGGTAAGTCATACTCTTTCTTTTAACATATATTTGAACATTCATTCATGTTTATTCGTGCTGCAACTGGTATTGAACAGAGGCGCTACAGCGATCTGTCACACATTAAACAGCGCCAAAACAGCATTTACTGTTTGAATACTGTAATAAAAGACAGAATTTAAAATCTGAGACTTTGTTTCATTTCAAAAGCAACAAAGTACAAAGCTTATTGCAATTTATTGCCCGTTGCAATGTCCCATTCATTATCTGAAAACTAGGCTAGACAAATTGATTCTTGGGATTTAGGGATCAATATCGTTTCGTTAAAATGAGAATCAATTAAAATATTTTACCCAGTCCTACTTACATGGTGTTTTCCTGAACAGTTCATAGACCCATTTTTATTATTTATAAGAGTGGCCAGGAAATTCTTTATAAATTCAATGCTGAACTACAACAGCTTAACAACATTGGTCCTCCAAAACAACAACTTGTGTTGCTCTTTTTAAATTGTAGCCCAATGTTTTCTTTATTATTAGACCATATGTTGTCCACCATAACCGAAACAGACCTGAAGGCACATGCAAGCCTCTGAATCAAAAGCAGATGAGAAAAACGTGTATGTAAACATGAAATGAACATCTGTTTAACATAAACCTGCTACCAAACTCACCCTGCGGACACAAACCTCATGGGCTACAAAACACACATCAAAATGCACGCAAGGCCCAACCACACCTGTCAACATACTTCTTTTATTTTAATCGCATACAACGTTCTTACAGTTTCAATCTTGTAGTATCTTGCATTTTATTGACTCAGCAAAGCCAATTTTAGTCAAACCCCATTTTAATTAAAGAGTTCATTTTGGACTGCGGCTACACAATTCAAATCAATTTGCACTATAAACTGCAAGTTGTCAGTTTGGCGGAAGAGGAAAGCATTTACTCATAATCAACTTAGCGAGATCTCAGAGGAGCATGTTTTATCGCATTAATCTGTCATGCATTTGATCGCCGACATCAATTTCCACACTAACTCGCTTGCTTATAGGACCAAGCGGTGGTGTGATAATTCTGAGGAAGAAGCGGAGAGAGGTCGTGCTTGGGTCTTTATGTGGGCGATGAGGGAGATTTGTCCCGCATCCATGATGAATGTGTGCCAGTAGGAAAGCACAGCTGTGCATATCCTTCCCAGCCGCCCCAATGCTCATTTGTCCTTCCTTAGTAATCTCACAACACACACTCTTCTCCACTGTCTGGGCGTGTGTTAACACGGCCACTTATCAACAGGCCTCCATCAGATTGTGCTTCCTAGGAGCAGAAAGAACTTTATTTTTAGTACGGCCTGGGTTTCTGTCTCTCTCAGACGAAGCTCCATCCACCCACAGGAAACGCAGGGGTTTAGTTTCTAACAAAGAGGGAGCACAGAGAAGCCTTCAGAAATTAATGGAGAAAAGAAGTTGTAGTGCCCACGACAGACTAAATCATTACGCTGTAATTTAATAGTATACAGAACCTTTTTAAAGTATTTTACTGAATTATTTTACATTAAAAATGTAATCAGTATTCTATTTATTAAAGGAACACTCCAAAACGTCAAAAACTCAAAATTCAAAAAATTCTGCACATTTAAAAAAATAAAAAACTGTGTTAATCTTATGTGATCCTGGACCACAAAACCAGCCAATTAAGGGTCATCTGAAAGCTGAATAAACAAGCTAGTAAAATATGGTATTTGGCCAAGATACAACTATTTGAGAATCTGGAATCTGAGGGTGCAAAAAAATCTAAATATTGAGAAAATCACCTTTAAAGTTGTCCAAATTAAGTTTTAAGCAATGCATATTACTGATCAAAAATTAAGTTGATATTTATGGCAGGACATTTACAAAATATCTTCATGGAACATGATCTTTACTTAATATCCTAATCAGGGTTCCCACTCTAAGCAAAATGTCAAATTCCCTGACTTTTCCCTGACTTTCACTGACTAAAAAGCTGAATTTCCATGACCTATAATGAACAGATCCATCCATTTGCAAGCTTTATTTACTTGTTTACAGACATTTTTAGCACAAAAGTATGGAAGCCTGTCGGCGCCGATAGCCTCGTGGGCAGTGCGCCGACATATAGTGCTGTTGCGCTACGGGCGTCCCGAGTTCGAATCCCGGCTCGAGGACCCTTCCCGACCCTACCCCCTTCTCTCTCTCCCACTTCACTTCCTGTCAATAATGATCTGTCCTATCGCAATAAAGCCAGAAAGGCCAAAAATAAATCTTTAAAAAAAAAAAAACCAAAAGTATGGAAGCCTGTTTCTGCCACTAAATAAAAAAAGATAGATTTTTCTTGCAATTGCTAGTCTGTATCTTGAAATTCTGACTTTTTTTTTTCTCAGAACTGTGAGATATAAACTCATTTCTGAGGAGAAAAAATACAGATATGTTCTCAGAATTGCGATTTCTCAAAATTGTGAGAAAAAAGTGAGAATTGCGAGTTTGTATCATGCAAATGTGGGAAAAAAGTCAGAAGTGCAAGTTTCTATCATGCAATTGTGAGAAAAAAAGTCAAAAGTGTGAGTTTGTATCATGCAATTGTGAGAAAAAAGTCAGAAGTGCGAGTTTGTATCATACAATTGTTAGAAAAAAGTCACAATAACCTTTTATTTTTCATTTAGTGGCAGAATCTGGCTTTTTCTGTACTATTTATACAGAAATTAGTTTACGGTTAAACACTCTGAAGTATTTTCTGTTTGTAATCAAGTTCATCATTCAGGGTTTTTTTTTTATTTCTTCACATTTAGTTTTTGCTTTTCTATCATCTACCTTTCACACACAGTCCTTGAAGTGGCCATTTTGTAGCCAAAGCTCTTGAAATATACATTTTCCTGGCATGTTTGGCTTAGTTATCAGGTACAGCCTGGTGACTGCATTTGATTTAAATGATTGCCAGTTGACGAGCGGGAAGAGAATAAAATGGCGCTAAAAAAATAGCCTAACCATAAAAACAGGCAAATGTGTGAAAAAATGTGATTTAAAAAAACGGTCTAGAAAAATTACATTTTGATAAATGAAAACTAAAATTTAAAGCAACAAACAAAAATTCCTGATAATCCATGACTTAATATTTAAAATATTAAATTCCCTGACTTTCAATGTCTGGAATATACCTTTTAAAATTCCATCATATTCCAGAAATTCCATGACCCGTGGGAACCCTGCCTAATGATTTTTGGCATAAACGAAAAAATATTTTGACCCATACAATGTATTTTTGGCTATTTTGTGATCCAGGGTCACATATTTATCATGAGAAGCTAACATGGTACCTTTGACAGCCAAACACCATTAGTAATCCTCACTTTCATAACTGTTTTCTCTTTCTGACAAAAGTGTTTTGTTATTTTAAACGTTTTCAAAACTGCTTAAAAAAATGTCACATAGACCTGTTTGATCAGAGAACTCTTTTCAAAACCCTTTCTGAGATATCAAAAGAGAAACTAAGCTTTTAGTGATGAACAGGAAGGACTTTAATATGAACGACAGAGAATAAAAAGTATGCAGCTGATCAGGAACACTTCCTTTTAAGCATTGTATCGCTTACGTTGCAAGGTCTGAAATGCATGGAATTCCCTGCTGCTTTCCATCTTCCTGTAAATACGTCTTTAACTTGTGATTCATGTGTTCAGAAACACTCAAATGAGTCATCTGAAAAATGTCTTTACAATTATTGACAAAAGATAAGTACACAAATACAGGCAAGCAGGTAATTCAGGTTACAGAACCAAACTGAAGGAACTTTATACACCTTGGAACTATTGTTATAGACTCTCAGCTCTTTGTGGAGAGAGAGTGCAACTCAAATCCATGTGACCAGCGACGGTTATGTTTCCTGTGACACATCTGGACCAGTCCCAAAGTTTCTCTAAACAAACATCAGTTTTAGTAACAAATAGAACAAGTTTCTAGTTGAGGATGGGGGACGGTCCAACTAATCCCAAACACAACTATTTTCCAGTTCAACTACATAGTAACTTAAAATACATTACTGCAGTTAACAGAGCTACTGACTAGTTTGTCGACAGCCTAAAGTAAGTTTATAAGTTTGCACAACCAGAGCAAAGTACTCAAATACAAACTCCAACACTTGAAATCTTTCCAAAAAAGTATTTGCAGGAGCTTACTGATCAAAGTACAAAACTAATGCTTGAATGGATAAAACTAAAGTACTTGCCTGTTGGCTGAGAAATTTAGGATCATTTCATAGTTTAAGTTGAATTGTAAAAATGACAAATTTGACTCCTGCTGATGCAAAACGGCCATAGAATCCACAAAATATGCATTAAAACAAAAAAGATAGCATCTGTCATGACTTACATTCAAGGTTAAAATATAACATCAGAATTTGACATAAAAAATGGCATAAAAAATAGGACGAAAGAAAATCACATTTTGTCACATCGTTTAATGGCCTATATATGACATTTTCGGGTAACACAACAACCTCATGAGCACCTCAACAATGCTGAAGATAATAAACTGAAGAGATGTGGTTTAGCTAAACAGTAATGGTGTGTAGGAGAACCTCTCTCCCAATTCACAGCCAGGTTTTTGCATGCAATCCAACTATATTTTGATACATTTTGGGACTGCTTAAGTCTCAGAACAAGACTAACTAGTGTCACATATCAGAAAGTTTAGACAGTGTGTCTTGTTACTCCAAGATGCCACATGGACACTCAAAATATAAAATGCATTTCTGCTCCAGGAAAATAAGTGAAAAGTGTGGCAAAGTTCACCAGATGGCAAGTTGACAAAGGCAGCCAGAGGCTTAATGCAACAGGAAGCACGTTGAGGATTCTGGGAGCAGTTGGTAATGCGGATCTGGTCTGAAACCAGTCATGGAGGCATTTTCAGCAAACCTACAATCCATATTAGCTCATTTATCTCAGTCTGGGGTCAGACTCCAAGTGTTGTTAATGCACCACGGGCATAAAATGTTCATAATCTATTACACAAGCCGGCTTTTTCAAAGTTTTGAACATCAAAGAGGTTTCTCACCAGACTTGTTTTTTATTGCATATATTAATCTCAGTCATTAGTTCAGCAGCATGATGAATTGTCTTGACACCAACTTCATCTCCCTTCCAACATAAAATGCATTAAATAATCAGAAAAGCAATAAACAAACAGAAGGTGCAAACCAACTGTTAATAAGCTTTGGATTTTGGCAGCGCTCAGTCCTTGTCAGTTCCTGACAAGCCTCGTTAATAGTCTTTTAATTCTTCTTGTGGCAGATATTATGTAGTACATATCCGTCAATTGGCCTCCACATGTGTAAAAGTATTTTAAACAACATTTTTTAAATTAATTAAATAGTTTAGTTGTACACTACCAGACTGGTTTTTTAAAGATGTCTCTTCTGCTCACCAAGCCTGCATTTATTTGATTCAAAATACTGTAAAATTTTGAAACATCTGTACTATTTAAAATATCTGATTTCTATTTGAATATAATTTAAAATGTAATTTATTCTTGTGATTTCAAAGCTGAATTTTTAGCATCATTGCTCCAGTCACATGATCCTTCAGAAATCATTTTAATATTTAGATTTGCTGCTCAAAAAACTATTATTATTATTACTATGTTGAAACTGCTGAGTAGAATTTTTTCAGATTTATTTGATGAATAGAAAGTTCAGAGAAACAGCATTTACCTGAAATAGAATTGTTTTTTTATTAGAAATCTCTTGTCACTTTTGTTCAATTTAAAGCATCCTTGCTAAATAAAAGTATTAATTTCTATTAAAAATGTAAAGCTTTTGAATGGTATACGGTAAAATATTACAAAAGCTTTTTATTTGATATAAATGCTGATATTTAGATATTTCTATTCAAAGAATCCTGAAAAAACGGTTTTAAATATTGATGATAATAATAATAAAATGTTTCTTAAATCATGTTACACTGAAGACTGGAGTAATGATGCTGGAAATGTAGCTTTGAATAAATTATTTTATAATATATATTTAAATAGAAAATTATTTTAAATAGTAAAAATATTTCAAAATGTACTGTTTTTGCTGTACTTTTAATCAAATAAATGCAGGCTTGGTGAGCATAAGAGCAACATTAAAAATAACAACATTCTGGATGAAAATTAAGCATTTTTGAGTCACATGTTCCCCATTTTTGGAATAGGATTTTTCAATTTATTTCTAATTTAAGGTCTGTGGTTGACATTACTGACACTGATAAAATTTTGACGTTATCCTACAACATCAAAAAAAAAAAAAGTTAAATCATAAGCATCGATTTTGACGCTTTTAAATTTAGTTTTAAAGCTGCTAACACTAGACAATAACACAAGGATGTTGGTTTACATGCTTGACTCGGACGATCATTTTATGTTTTTATATTTGTTAGAAACTTTGATTTCAAAAATTAAAACAATAATGTATTCCATGTATAGAACAAAACCTGAAAGTCTCTTCAGGTACCCAGATTTTATTCATAAACTAAAAAACGCTGTTCTAAATTTCCATTGAATATGAAGTAATTCATATTACATTGGGTCCGAAACATTCTGAATGTTAAATTGCTTGTAAAATGATGATGTTACATAATCTAAAATTATAAAATCACACAACTTTACATGTTCCCATGTTAGCTATTACAAATATCTTATTATCCGTAAAGATTATAACCCTCTCTATCCACTCAAAGAATTTCCATGAATTTTCCAGTTGTAATGACTGGAAAATGATTATTTTAAAATATTTTATAGAAATCCCAATCCAAAGAGTAGAGTTTAAGTTTTTTTATTGCCTATGAAATACTGGGCGTAACTTTTTATTTTGCCATATTCCTTTACAATTTTAACGAGAGCTCTTCCAGGCCTGGAAAATTACACTTTTGTGAGATTTTTGGTGTTCCAGGACCACTGGAGTACTGGCGCAGACAAGTGTTTGTCTTTATAACAAACAAAATACTGAAATGTGTGTATGAAATGCCACTCACGGCTATCTGAACTGAGTGTAAAATGGCCTACAACACCTCAAGGATTAAAGATCAGGCCTTTCTTAAGTCTTATCCAAGCGTTTGGTTGCCACAGAACACAGCCTTTGGCCTAAGGCACATTTTGAGAAGGCAGTGCTAGAGACAAGCCGACATGTCATTTTGACAGACTCCTCGGTGGAACAACAGGTTAGTTAGTCGCTCGGCTGGGTTTAGGGGAAAAGTTTTGAACACAGCTGAAGCGCTGTCGACTGCAACGCCCTTGTATGACTGAAGGGAACTGATTTACTCACGACTAGAAACAGCACATCGAGGAGCGAGCGAACAATTAATTACTTCGCAGTGTATCGAAGAATAACCGTAACTCGCGCGGAGCTTTATGCTTCGCGAATGTGCTTTGTATCATTTTTAATACCTCTATAACTCTTTACAGAATTGTAAATATGGATTCCCACTATTGTCACACTGCATATTCGGTTTAAACTATCAATTTGACATAATTCCCACATAAAAACACCAACGAGCTCGTTTGAGAACTATCGCGGCTCCCGGCCACCACCTACTTTTCCCACACCGCCTCAGCAAACTTGTTTTCTACCAACATTCCTAAAGTCCGACATGTCAAATAAGATGTCATGTACGCAAATGGAAACATAAATACCTTATTTCCTCGCGGGGTTCAAATTCCCTGTCGATCGCGTGTCCAAGTTTGAGGCGCAACGTGGAGAAATTTCACGCGATTATTGCTAAGAGACGAGGCTCGACTCACAGAAGACCCGCCCGCAGTAATGGGAATCACACTCGACCGCTGCTCTACTGAATGTTGACTGGAGAAGGAGGCGGTTCGGCGTTGAGGAGGATCACTGCGGTCCCTCCCTCCGCCACCGATAATAATGACATCATTCTGATCGCTGTGGAGAGCCGCTGCTCGGTAGGTTGTGTCCTACACACCACACACGACAAGCCTGGTTCCTATTCTAATATCAGCATTTTTTGCACAATAAAACCATGACGACGTGCATTCAGACAAGGTCTAATTAGGATATATTTAAAATAGTGTATTTTTATGAATATTCTTTATAAAAGCAAATATTTAATTTTTTTGGTCAAAACAATGTTTTAATAATTTTATGTATGTCCTAACTGAACAAACACTAGTTGGCAAAAAGATTTAATCCCATATTTGGTAATAATATAGCATAATTTATAAGCTATTTTTTGTAGGCCGGTCATTTTTGACCAAGAACACAACAAGTGTAATTTTCTTTTTGCAATTTTGTATAGAATAAAAACTTTTCAAAACAAATTTCTTGGTTAAACTTTAGAGCATGCCAGTGTGATAAACAGTGCAGTTATTTTCATATTTTCTGTAACATTAACAAAATTATCCACAAATAATGCTTTTCACTCAAAAACTGTCATTAATTCATGAATAAATTCCAAAAATAAATTCACAACCAGTCCTAACTGAAATAAATTGACAAAAATGATCCCAGTATTTGGTTATAATATAGCATAACATGCAATTTACAAGCTATTTTGTTGTAGACTGGTCATTTTTCACCAGAAACACCGCAAATGTAACAAAGGTTGAATAAAAAATGTTTTACAAAAATTAACAATTTTGTGGTGGAAGTAGTTATACCCTGTGTGAACAAAGTCAGTAAATCTTAGTCCAATGCGATAACATTAACTAAACATTTTCAGAAAAAAAAACTGAACTTGCAATAATATTTCACAATATTACAGTTTTTACTGTAACATGCTTTATTAGCCTTCAATAGGTCCCACAATTTAATATCTGTTGATCTATAAATAAAAACTACACACTCAGAAAAATAGTACAAAAGCTGGGGCAGTATCTTTTCAAAAGGTACACTTCTGTAACTTATTTATTGTTAAACACTGCATTTTCTTACCATATAGATACATATCAGTACCTAAAGTGTATTCAGTAGTACCTAAATAGTACATATAATACCTTTTGACAGCTGAGAGTGTACAAATAGTGGTTGTTTTATGTTTTCTTATAAGACTGGACACCATATGAAACAGCATACAGTTGAGGTCAAAAGTTTGCATACACCTTGCAGAATCTGCAAAATGCAGAACTATTTTATCAAAGTAAAAGGGATCATACAAAATGCATGTTATTTTTTTTATTTAGCACTGACCTAAATAAGATATTTTATTTATATGATATGTTTAGTGATAGTTGTTCATGAGTCCCTTGTTTGTCCTGAACAGTTAAACTGCCCACTGTTCTTCAGAAAAAATCCTTAAGGTCCCAAATTTTTGTTTGTTTTCAGCATTTTTAATTATTTGACCCCTTTTTAACAATCACTGTATGATTTTGAGATCCAACTTTTCACACTGAGGACAACTGCAATAAGAGCCAAGGGGTGAAAACTTTTGAACAGAATGAAGATGAGTAAATTTTTATTTTGCCTAAATATCATATTTTTTTCATTTAATACTGCCCTTCAGAAGCTACAGAAGATGCTTATATGTTTCCCAAAAAACCCTGAAACAAAATAAGTCACATTTTCCCTGATCCTAAAATTCAAAAAGTTTTCCTCTCTAACTTTTAATGCATCGTTTTTCCTTCTGAAGCATCAGTGAGCATTTGAATCATCTGTAATAGTATGTGTTACAAATATGTAACATATGTAAATGCCTTTTATGTGAAATATCTTCTTCAGGTCAATACTAAATAAAAATAACATGCATTATGTATGATCCCTCTTACTTTGGTAAAATAACATTTAGCAGATTCTGCAAGGTGTATATAAACATTTGACTTTAACTGTATCTATTAATTGCTGAAATTGCTTCTACCAACAAGCTAGTGTGCGCAAAAATGAATGCACCATAAACCAATTACACACATTTCTCATGCACATCTGCGCAGAGCAATTAACGTAGCACAAAAATAACAACGTAGTCATTATAAAAAGGATAGATTTATTTAGAATTAGTCACATAATTTGCAAAGAGTAATCCTTTGCCAATGAATCATCATTCGAAAGGCAGAAATCAATATATATTTACTATATACTTCACAGATACAACACTGACATCAAGTAAAGGAAATAAGGTACATTCAAGGTGTACAAAACAACCGATGACTGATGAAACTAATTTCAGGTTTCTCAGTTTCAGGTTTGGATCTAGATGGTGGTTGGATTTGAGATTCTTTACTGACACGGTTTCAGACCAAATTAGATTTTATCTACAGCAAAACAAACAGGTCATTCAGCTACGATGTTCAAATCTACAGCAGTTCAAGCAGTCAGTTGGGTTGTGAATGGAAAGCCTGGTGGATGTCAATGACTTACACTGTACTAGATGTTTTGGGTTATTTGTACATGGCTGTTTAGGGGTCTAGGGGGAATAAGCCTAGTTCTACTGAACTATATTTAATACTACTTCCAGAATATAGACATTGCATTGCTTCCATGTAAAAGAATGCCTGTTTGAACCCAAAACAGCTGAAATGATCAAAAAGCACTGCATTCACAGGAAATGCCCATCGGTTTTTGTTGTTGATTGCATTTTGCTATAGAAAACCTTAAACTCGGTCGAAAGGAACATTCTTTGGAGACAGTCAGAGAACAGTTAGGAAATGTAATCAGCAGTTTAAATTACAGCTCAAATGGATTCTGCTACATATAAAGTGCTTCGGTGATTATTTCCTTGTCATCAGGGCTTTGATTTTTTTTAACAGTATTGGCTTATTCCTTTAGCCACACTTAGATTCAGATTCAAACGGCCCACCGATGTTAAAGAATACTCAAACGTTACGAGCCCTACCGTCCCGTACTGACTTGCAGAGGTGCGTTCGACAAATCAGAAAGGAAATGGAGAGCGAGAGGAATGGCACTTGATAATGTCACCTCACACCTGACATGGGCTTGACGATATTCATGGTACGACTCGAAGGAGAAGTGGGAGGAAAAGGGGAAGTTGCATTTAGCGTCTCTCGTATCCGAGCCATCTGACGGGATTGAAAATGGATTTCTTGGTTTTCCTAGCCCTTTCTCTGGGATGGAGCCAGGGACGTGTCCTGGTGTGCTTGTCCAGTGAAGGTAGACCAACCTGGTCATGTTTCTAACTCTGCCCCGGCCAGTGGAATGACAAACACGGTTATGTCATCACCGGAGCCAAGTCTCTCATTGGGCAGGCGCCAGCCTCGCTCCTTCAAGATGCCACGTGAGCGCATCAGGAGGTCTTGTGCTGCTGAAGTGTACCTTTAAAAACATGACAAATATGATCAGCATTTGAGCATTAAAGTAAATAAAAAATGACTTGGTGATGAAAAACTGTACACTGACATCTACTGGTGTAACCAGAACAACACACCCGATTCAGCCAATAATCAACTCATTTAACTATCCTAATTATGCATGATTATTTATACTAACTTGTAAAAGTAGGATTTAAAAAAAAAGAAATGAATGCTTTTATTTAGCAAGGATGCATTAAATTGATCAAAAGTGACAAAAGACATTTACAATGTTACAAGATTCCTATTTCAAATAAATTCAACTATATTATATATATACACTACCAGTCAAAAGTTTTTGAACAGTAAAATTTTAATGTTTGTTAAAGAATTCTCTTCTGCTCACCAAGCCTGCATTTATTTGATCCAAAATACAGCAAAAGCAGTGATATTGTGAAATATTTGTACTATTTAAAATAACTGCTTTCTATTTGAATATATTTTAAAATGTAATTTTTATTCCTGTCATCAATTGAAAATCAATTTTCAGCATCATTACTCCAGTCTTCAATGTCACATGATCCTTCAGAAATCATTTTAATATGCTGATCTGCTGTTCAAGAAACATTTATTATTATTAAAATATTTAAAACAGTTGAGTACATTTTTTGGGGATTCTTTGATGAATAGAAAGATCCAAAGATCAGCATTTATCTGAAGTAAAAAGCTTTTGTAACATACACTATACCATTCAAAAGCTTGGAGTCAGTATAATTGGAAAAAAATATATATAGAAATTAATACTTTCATTAGCAAGGATGCTTTAAATTGATCAGTGTTGAGGTCAAGACATGAAGACATTTCAAGAAGTGAAGACATTTACAATGTTACAAAAGATTTCCATTTCAGATAAATGCTGTTCTATTCATCAAAGAAACCTGAAAAAAATTCTACTCAGCTGTTTTTAAAATAATGATAATAAATGTTTTTTGAGCAGCAAATCAGAATATTAGAACTATTTCTGAAGGATCATGTGACTGGAGTGATGATGCTAAAAATTCAGCTTTGAAATCACAGGAATAAATTACACACATATATATATATATGCAAATAGAAAATATTTTTTTTAAATAGTAAAAATATTTCTAAATTTGACTGTTTTTTCTGTATTTTGGATCAAATAATTGCAGGCTTGGTGAGCAGAAGAGACTTTAAAAAACAGTAAAATTTTTGACTGGCAGTGTATGTGTATGTATCAAATGTACATTTAATTTTATTGTTTTTACCATATTTTGATCATATAAAGATACATTGGTAAGCATGAGAGACTTTATAGACCAAAACTCAAACTTTTGAATGGTAACGTAGTTGCATTTTATTATTTGGATTTAGATTATTTTTGTGAAAGTGTGGAGAAAATGTGTGTGGTCTATTATGTGATCAGGTCAGTTATGATAGAAAGATCTAGCGATTACCTCAGGGGATCATTGGGCTCACGACCAGACAAGAAAGTCGATACCGCGTCTGCAACATCTCTGTCAGTTGTAACGTCCCATAGTCCATCACTACCCATGACCAGGACATCATCAGACCCATGTTTGTGCTCAGAGATATTGTACACCTTGACCTAGATATGAGAATGATATTACATTACTTTGATGCTGTTATGCTTCATATGCCATATTTTTTGAATTACATGAAAACAGGTTTTGGTATATTTGGGTATATTTCGGGTATATTTGTAGCAATAGCCAAAATACATTGTATGGGTCAAACTGATTTTCTTTTATGCCAAAAAATCATTAGGATATTAAGTAAAGATCATGTTTCATGAAGATATTTTGTACATTTCCTGCCACATATTTATCAAAACTTAATTTTTAATTAGTAATATGCATTGCTAAGAACAACTTAGCAATGGTGATTTTCTCAAATCAAGGTGATTTTCTCAAAATTTGATTTTTTTGCACTCTCAAAATTCCAGATTTTCAAATAGTTGTATCTCGGTCAAATATTGTCCTATCATAACATTTTCATTTTGAGTAAACAGTCCATTTAAAGCAAGAAGTGACTCCATAACTAATAGCCAAATGACTATTTAAACGAATGAAAAAATGGTCTTGCATATAAATATCCAATATTATACTCACTTCTGGGCAGCAGGATAGGAAAGGCTTGATATGAATGTTGGAGTTGTACACTTTCAAGTCGTGATCCCCTAAACCACGCGTTACTCCAATAGTAGCCATGACTCGAGCCTAAAAGCACACAAACACACACATTCACAGCTGGAGATTTATGTGCCATTACAGCAAAAAGGTTCTTTGTATTCATGCAAACTTCATCAAACGAGACATTATTCTGGCCTACAGCTGGCAGAACATTTTAGTAATTCCCATTTGCAACACCTCACTACTCCTGTTTTGTAATAAATAGCTGCGAAAACTGCAAAGAAAAAAGCTTCAGACACCTTCATTAGATTATACGTTAGGTCTGTAACAAATGTTACCGTTATGCAGCTTTAAATAAAATCCATTTACAGCACCTGGACCTTTTGAAGTTAAAAAGAAACTGAACTATACTCTTACCTTTTTCCCCTCCCCATAAATCAGTGGGAACTTGAGATCGTCTTCTACAATTGTCTTATACGCCCTGAAATAATAACAGGTAATGGTTATGAAGTTTTGACAAAATTTATGTTAGAAAATTAAGCCTGCTTTAAATCTTCCCATTCAGAATTACCATCCTGTCATTGTGTGGTCTCTAAAAAGCATCTTCTTGCCGAGCTCATTGTGTTGGATACGTCTGGGGAATTCAATATGTGTAAACTCATTCCCAAGCAGCTCCGGTTTGAGGAAGCCCTACACAAAAACACCACAAACGCGATGGAAGTGTTACAGAATTGAAGATCTATACCAGAAATGGAGCGGACGCGATAAATGAATGAACCCGATTTAGAATGAAGCTAGGAATGGAAAGAGAATTATATTAGGACAGTAACACCCGATGACTCACCAGGTACTGTAGCCGCTGTCTTTCACTTTCTGGTGTGAATTCAGTGGACATTGGGATGGCCTCATTGTTTCGGACAATTATAGCTCTGTGGGAAAATAACACTGTGAACTGAAAGCAATTTATACAAATCTGGATGATACTGTAAATTGCAAGTTATACAGTTTATACTATTAACAGTTCCATATAAAACCTACTGCAATTATTTTCTCATTTATTGCTAAAATCCCCAATATACACTGCTGTTCAAAAGTTTGGGATCAATAGAGAAGTCTCTTATGCTTGGTAATATTATGAAACATTACTGCAATTTAAAATAACAGTTTTCTATTTTATTATACTTGTGTAGTTATTTCTGTGATGCAAAGCTGAATTTTCATCAGCCATTACTCCAGTCATTAGTGCCACACGATCCTTTAGAAATCATTTTAATATGCTGATTTATTATCAGTGTTGGAAACGGTTGTGCTTCTTAATTTTTTTGGAACATGTGATACTTTTTTCAGGATCTTTAATGAATAAAAAGTTCAATAGAACAGCATTTATTCAAAATCTTGATCTTTACTAGCGCTTTTCATCAATTTAACACATCCTTGCTGAATGAAAGTATTAATTTCTTTCAAACAAAGAAAAAAAGAAAAAATTTACTGACCCCAAACTTTGAACGGTAGTGTATATCAGTGTTGCCAAGTCCACGGTTTTCCCGCGAAATTGGGCTACTTTTACACTGTCGTTGAAGCAACCCCAATAACTTCATATTTAGCCTTTAAAATTCGAATTTACCAGGGGAACCCAGACAAAAAAACATGTATTTTATCCCCCAGAATGCAATTTTTTAACGGGGGACCCCCCTCAACATGCGATTGTATGGCGTCATTTTACTGCCATTAATAGCCGAGCGCACAACTAATGCCGGCGCACGCAGTAAATCACTTCCGCGAGAGGAAAACAGATCTACACGCGAGGAAACAGGAGCTCGCAAGCTCATTTTAAACCCGCGCGCGCGCGTGACATCTTCTCTGCGCGCAAATCAAGCCCTCACGTGCTCGGATACAGCTCGCAGCACGCGCGTCATCATTCCCCACACTCTCGCGCTCAATCTTCTATTCCGCTCGCGCGAACACTTTTCTTTTTGTCAGTCGTGGGGCGGGGCTTACTTTAATACAATGTACAGTTTAAATTATACTAATATACAATAAATGAATACATATATATATATATATATATATATAAATGCATAGATTTTATAAAACTTAAACTTTATTTAGATTTTTATTTAATGCCAAAATACATTTTATTTATTTATTTTTTATTATTATTTAACAATATTTATAAAGGCACTTATATATGTGTGTGTGTAAGTGTGTATTTTAAATACAATACATAAAAAATATATTTTAAACAAATATCTTATTTTAGCAATAAATAAGAACCTAAATAAAAAGTTAAAATGTTATAAAATATATGCATTTGCATTAAAATTATATATATATATATATATATATAATTTAACGTAACACTGCTGCTCAAAAGTTTGGGATGAGTATGATTTTTAATGGGTTTTTAAAGACGTTTCTTATGCTCATCAAGGCTGCATTTATTTGATCAAAATACAGAAAAAAAACTAATATTGTGAAATATTATTTCAATTTAAGTAATTAAAATGTCATTTATTCCTGTGATCCAAAGCCAAATTTTCAGCATCATTACTCAGAAATTACAATTACCTTCAGAAATCATTCTAATATGCTGATTTATTATCAATGTTGGAAACTATTGTGCTGCTTACTATTTTGTTGAAACCTGTTTTTTTTTTTTTTTTTCTCCAGGATTCTTTAACAAAAAGTTGAAAAGAACAGCATTTATTTAAAATAGATTTTTATTTATTTTGGCTTTAAATAAAAATCTAAATAAAGCTTAAGTTTTATAAAATCTATGCATTTATATTTTATCATGTATTAATTTATTATATATTAGTACAATTTAAATCTGTACATTATATTAAAGTAAGCCCCGCCCCACGACTGACAAAAAGAAAAGTGTTCGCGCGAGCGGAATAGAAGATCGAGCGCGAGAGTGTGGGGAATGATGACGCGCGTGCTGCGAGCTGTATCCGAGCACGGGAGAGCTTGATCTGTGCGCAGAGAAGATGTCACGCGCGCGCGCGGGTTTGAAATGAGCTCGCGAGCTCCTGTTTCCTCGCGTGTAGATCTGTTTTCCTCTCGCGGAAGTGATTTACTGCGCGCGCCGGCATTAGTTGTGCGCTCGGCTATTAATGGCAGTAAAATAACGCCATACGATTAGGCTAGTTTGGGCTAGTTTCGAGTAGCAGTTGGGTGGGTTTTGGTGTGAAAACCTGGCAGCCATGGTGTATATTCTTACAAAAGATTTCTATTTTATATAAATCCTGTACTTTATAATGTTTTATTTATCAAAGAATCCAAAAAGTATCACAAAAATAAACAATTAAGCAGCACAAATTGACACTGAAGACTGGAGTAATGATGCTGAAAATTCAGCTTTGCATCATAGGAATAAATTCTATTTTAAAGTATATTCAAATAGGAAATCTATATTTTAAATTGCAATAATATGTAATATCTCTGTATTTTTAATCAAATAAACACAGCCTTGTTGAGCAGCAAAAACATCTTTGCAAAAATAACTTGGAAAGTACTGTTGCAATAACAGTGACGCAAAAGAAGCACTGTCTCCTTAGAGACATATTTGTCATCTTTTCATTTCAAGGAACAACAATTTCTTTCATATTCCATTAGACAAGCATTTCAGTGTTTACTGAGGCAAATATAATATAATGTCCTATAACAAAAATACATTACACTCATTAAACTCTTATGATATGCAAGTACACAGTTTAAAATTTGCATCTTTGCAAAAGCTTAGCTTTTTGATGTACTAAAGTATCTAAAGACCTCTCAGACTGCTAATATAACATGAACATACACTAACTTTTAAGGCCTCTTACCTGCTGTCTCCAGCATTAGCTACATAGAGTTTCCCCAACAAGTGAATTGCAATCAAGGCACAACAGCCACCAGAGATGCTGTAAGATTCTTTTTCCTTCTCTATCTGGTCATCCTAAAGTGGGACACACAGACACACATCTTTTCTATTTGCACAACAGTCAGCGAAATAAAAATATAAATTCTATGTAAAATGCAGTCTTCATGTTTAAACATCTGTGCCAACAAATAGCATTTATTTATTTAAATTTGTATTTTTTTTTTATAAATTGATCATTATTTTTGTTTAATTGGCACACCCAGTCCTCCATAAAAACATTCACAGGTGTATCTTATATTTTACAGTTCTCACCATCTGTCTGAATGCGGTCTCTATGATCCCCATCACGAGGCTCTCCACACTGATGTCTTTCTCCATGTGGAACCGCGGCTCATCCAGGAGCCCATCTTGCTCCTCTCCATCTAGGCAGGCCCCTTTCTTCGCCTCAGCCTGGAAGGGGCTCCCGTTCTTGGCCAGGCAGATAGGCGGAGGGCTGTTTTGATTTTCGAGAAGATGGGCGACATCGCAAAGCCGATCACGGATGATACGTTGGAGAAGTTTGGATGCCATGAGAGCGGCACCAGAGCCGGCGTGTCCATCAAACACTCCCCAGAAGTGCATGGGAATGCCTGTGGTGTCCTGAAGGATTGAGAAAGTGGATGAAATCCAATTGCAAAAACTTTCTACAGTCATATTTTCTGTACTTTGTTGTAATTGTTTAAATAAACATACATAGAGTTGAAGTCAAAAGTTTACATACACCTTGCAGAATCTGCAAAATGTTAATTATTTTACCAAAATAAGAGGGATCATACAAAATGCTTTTTATTTTTTTTTAGTGCTGACCTGGACAAGATATTTCATATAAAAGTTTACATATAGTCCACAAGAGAAAATAATCTGAATCCTTTTTGAATCTGAAGATCAGGATAAATTTGACATTTTTACAAATTTTACAAATGTTACATATTCTTCTGGGAAACATGCATCTATATTCTGTAGCTTCTTAAGGGTAGTACTAAATGGAAAAAAAAAGTGATATTTAGCAAAATAAGAAAAATGTACACATCTTCATTCTGTTCAAAAGTTTTCACCCCTGGCTTTTAATGCATCGTTCTTCCTTCTGAAGCATCGGTGAGCATTTTAACCTTCTCTAACAGTTGCATATGAGTCCTGCAGTTGTCCTCAGTGTGAAAAGAAAGATTTCAAAATCATATAGTCATTGGTGGAAAGGGTTCAAATACACAAAAGTGCTGAAAAACCAAAGAAGTTGTTGGACCTCAAGGATTGTTTCTGAAGAACAGCAAGCAGTTTAACTGTTCAGGGACTCATGTTTGTCAACAACTATCACAAAAAAAAAAGAAACACAGCTGTGGATCATTCAACACAGTATTAAGAATCAAGTGTATGTAAACTCTTGAACAGACTCATTTTTATAAACTCTACTTTGTATTTTGTATGATCCCTCTTATTTTGGTAAAATTTTGCAGATTCTGCACCTTGTATGTAAACTTTTGACCTCAACTATATATATAATGAGGAAATGCTTTTTATTTTTATGCTTTTTTAAGATGCATAGTGTTGTAGTTATAGCAGTATAGGGGCTAACTGGATAATGTCAACTAGCTGAACCTTGACCTCTCACTTCAAACAAACACAGCAATGTTTTGAATGAGCCACAAAATCACAATGTTTACACTTTTCGGGAACTCAGACTAGCAGTGGCGTACTTATTATAGCAGTCCAATAGCTGGAAAAGTAAATTAAAAACAGACAAACTACCCATTTAATAATTTGCCATAATAAGTAGTAGTTTTGACTAAATCAATCACACTAGGAGATTAGTCCATGACATAGATCATATGAAATATGAAAATGTTGAACAAAAAAAATTACACAATCAAGTATGACAGTATCAAGTATAACATGCAAAGCCTATTCAAAACCACAGGGGGGCATCTGGGCCTTTTCCACAGCTTTTCTAGAAATACTCTCCAATCTCAATTTCCTGTCGTTACCTGTTGACAAGATTAACTCTGAGAGCTTACATTCGCTCAATCATGTGAGATCAGCAGCCACAGGAGAAGGTCTGTGGCAGCAGCAACTGTTTGTGGCTGGATTTTTTTTTTATTCTAAACAGCAGAGGTCCAAGTCAAGTGAATACGTGGCCTTGCTCTCCTTTTATCTGCCTGTTTGTCTGCATATAGACTCTTGCAGATAGGCAGCGCAGCAGATGATAGGATGATGTAATTGATTTAGAGGAGTTGAGAGGGGTATTAAGTGGGGGAGGGAGGAGACGTCACATGATGCATGCAGAAGCGAAGGGAAGTGAAGCGAGAGGTCAGTGTCCTGGTTAACAACCTCTCGTGAGTAAACACTGCTGGAGATTACCAGTTCATTTATGACTGTTGGAAACTGCCTACAAATGAGAGCACGTCAATGAACTACTGTTGCTCGTACAAAATCAATGAGGTTTAATAGAGAGCAAATGAAAGCAAATTATGTCCTGCAACCATATAGCAACATGTTAACAAAACGCCCTGGCAACCATCCACAAACACCCTAGCAACCATACAGAATCATGCTAAAAGACACATTAGCAACTGCACAGAAATACCTTAGCAACTACATAGCAACCTGCTAAGCACCATCTGAATATCACAGCACTGGCATAGTTACAACCTGGCAACCATCCACTGCACCCTAGCAACTATGCAGATACAGCATCATGCTAAAAAACACTCCGAACACATTAGGAACTGCATAGAAATGTCCTAACAACATATAGCAACACTCTGGCAACCATCCACAACACCATAGGAACCATACAGCATATTGCTAAAAATACACCTTAGCGACTGCATAGAAATGCCCTAACAACTATCCTCACCACTTTAACAACCATATAGGATCATGCTAAAAAAAGCAAATACTATGAACACCTTAGCAACCACACACAACACCCTAGCAACCATATAGCAACTTTTTAAACACCCTCGGAATATCCCTGGCAACTATCCACATCACATCAGCAACACCCTGGCAACCATCTCTAGCAACCATATAGCAACACCCTGGCTACAAAATCCTAAAAACCATATAGCAACTTATTAAAATAAAACCACAAGAACACATTAGCAACTGCATAGAAATGCCCTAACAGCCATCCATGACACTTTAACAACCATATAGGATTATACTAAAAAACAGTACGCCTTAGCAACCACACAGCAACTTGCTAAACATCATAGCACCTGCATAGACACGTGGCATCTAGCAACCTGGCAACCATCCACAATACCCTAGCAACCATATAGTAACCTGGCAATCATCCACAAAACACTCTAGCAACATCCTGACAACCATCTAAAACACTTTAACAACACCCTGGCAACCATCGAACAAAACACTATACCAACACCCTGGCAACTATCCACAACACTCCAGCAACACCCTGACAACTATCCACAACACTCTAGCAACACATTGGTAACCATCCACAACACTCAAGCAACACTCTGGCAACCATCCACAACACTTTTGCAGCCATATAGCAACACACTACACAATCTACACACTAGCAACACCCTAGCAACCATCCACAACACTCTACACACTAGCAACACCTTGGCAACTATCCACAACACTCTAGCAACACCTTGGCAATTATACACAACACTCTGGCAACCGTATAGCAACACCCCAGCAACCATCTACAATATCCTAGAAACCATGTAGCAACTTACTAAAAAAAGAACACATTAGCAACTGCATAGAAATGCCTAAACAACCACCCACAACACTCTAACAACCACATAGGATCAAGCTGAAAAAAAAACCCTCAAAACATCTTAGCAACCACACACAACACCCTAGCAACCATATAGCAACTTGCTAAACACCCTCTGAACATCATTGCCCCTGCATAGATACAACCATCCACAATACCCTAGTAACCATATAGCAACATACTGGCAACCAACCACAATGCCCTAGCAACCATTTAGCAACACCCTGGCAACCATCCACAACACCTTAACAACCATATAACATCATGCTAAAACACACACACACACACACAAACTCAAGGCATTTCTATTCCGTTAGTAAGGTGTTTTTAGCGTGATAGTACATGGTTGCTAGGGTGTTGTGGATGGTTGCCAGGATGTTTTTTTAGCATGTTATTGTATGGTTGCTAGGACATTAATTGCCTCCATTTGCTCTCTATTTAATCTCATACTGGTTGGAGTTTTATTTCTCTGATGCAGTTTTAGAAGAAACATGAGATACTTCATTAGTGACAAGGGTGAAGAGAGAGGAATGTGACAGAAGGATATATAGAGATATACTTCAGATTGCACAGTATCAAAGCCATTGAACAAATGCCACAATTCTGTTCATTCGACTTTTACACTGGATTACATGTGTCATTTTGGCGTAAGACGAAGTGGACGTAAGGGTCAGACTGCGGATGAGGATCAGAGAGATCAGACTTTCGCTCACATACAAACACAAACACACTTTAAAGGTCGTAAGTCCAGGATAGGTGAAAACACTGCCTAGACCACATCACATGATCACAACTCTCACACAGAAATAAGTAAGTTTCACTTCAACCTGCTTATCGAGACATAAAGGCCTTTTGAATGTCAGCTTTTACTGGAAACTTCAGCTTCATTTATATGATTCTAGATCTGCAATTAGCAAATGATGCTGTTCTTTATTTAGATGTAGTTTTTCATAATTGAGTTTGCATGCTAGCTTTGAGCATCTAGAACCAGAACTATACATTTTGTAATCTATTAAGGCACAAAACACAAACTCCACTTGTTTAATAGTGGATTGGTGCATTTCTATAGGAGCCCCTTTCCTCCACTGAATAAAAATAAAACAAGGTAACTTTTTTCTTAGAATTTTGAGAAACTCACAAAGTCAGAGTTGCGTGATATAAACTCACAATTGCAAAAAGAAAAATAATAATTGTATGTTTACATCTTGAAATTCAGACTTTTTTCTCGCAACTGACTTTTTCTGTCTCTCAATTCTGACTTTTTTGCAATTACGAGTTTACATCTCATGATTCTGACTTTTTTCTCGCAAATACGAGTTTGTCTCTCAATTCTGACATTTTTTTCTCGCACTTGCAAGTTTGTTCTGCAATTCTTACTTTTTTCTCACAATTGTTTCTGTTTCACAATTCTGAGTTTTTTCTCACAATTGGGAGTTTACATCTTGCAATTTTGACTTTTTCTCTTGCACTTATGTGTTTACATCTCTCAATTCTGACTTTTTTTCCTGCAACTGCGAGATAAAATCACAATTACACAATTAGTTTTTTTTTTTATTCAGTGGTGGAAACAGGCTTCCATTTACTTCAGATGAACCATTATTAGCTTTAGTAGGCTTCTGCTTTATATCTGACTTCAAAAAGTCAGTATGCTTGTCGAAAGCTATTTACTTACATAATGATCACCAAGGGGTTCGTTTCAGAATTGAATTTTGGTCAATTTCAAGAACTTTATTGTTCCGTAATTTAGTTTCAAAATGGCAGGCCTTCCAATTTTATCTGGATTCTCTTTAAATTTAGATTAGATTTCAGCAACAGATGTCTGAGCTCAACAGGATCTCTAGGATCAGTGAGTTCAGCGGGCCGTCAGCAAGCTAAATCTTTCATAATCTTACCTGAGACCAGTTTTGCCCAGTTTGATTCACAACAATTGCATTAAAAAATAGAGATCTTTTTTTATAGATGTTTCACTGGGTTAATAAATATTGATACCAAGAATTGAGGCACAATGCAGACTTGCCTCACTATTGATTTCAATGGAGTTTGGCATTAGCAATATTTTCATACCAACAACAGTCTACATCCTGCATTGGTCTTTTCATGATGTTGCGTCAAAGTCTTACCCCACTGTCCTCCAGTAACATGGAGCACCGCTGCTGCTTACTACTCAACTTCCTGATATACAGCAGCTCACAGGAAGCCTGGTCTTCATTCAGCATGCTCTTCCCAGCATTTATCACCCTGAAAGAGACACCAAATAAAAAACATGAATATTGTGAAATATTATTATAATTTAAAAATAACTATTTTGAATAGATTTTAAAAACTAATTTATTCCTGTAATGCAATGCTAAATTTTCAGCATCATTACTCAAGTCTTTAAAGTCACATGATCCTTTAGAAACCATTCTAATTATGATAAATCTTTATTATGATAAATGTTTAAAACCATGCTTGATGACTAGAAAGTTCCTAAAGAACAGCATTTATTTCATTTGGAAAAAGTTATCTTTAAACAGTCTAAATGAGGCTACCGTATCGAGTTTTAAAATGTCAAGGATTTAATTTACCACAGAGGAAAAGGAAAAGTGTATCCCAGAATGACACAGTAATCTGACCCACCATGCAGAGCTGGTCTGGCCTTTCAAATCTGATCCATATATGAAAGCATACAGTGAAAGATTAATGGATTTTATACTATAGTGTAAAAGAACAAATGATGTCAGAGAGTTCATGATCAGTGCTACACTGCAATTCTCCAAAGTATAATCTCATAAATTGTAGTATAATGAGTGTATGTTCTGTAACGATGAGGAAAACACATTTAAAGTTTGCCTCATCAGCTGCAATAAAAAAAAAAAAAGATTTTTATGATTGGTTTCGCACAGAGACTAGGTAATGCATAATGCAGTGAGTGCCCCAATGACCTTCGCTGTTTGCCGCAACCATGCATCAAAATTAAACAGCTAAAAATATTTATGTACTAACAGTTCCTGTGTTCTATCAGTAATTTGTCATGTTCTATACCTATTTGTAAAAGAAAATGAAACTGAATAGTCCAACAAGAACTGAAGAGATCCAAAGCAGAAATATGTTTTGGAAATGACAACTAATTGTATTAACTTAAAACAATAACTTTCAGTTACAAGAACACCTATTATGCAGCTGAATGTCATTTCTAGTATGACAGCATAAAGGCATAAAGCTATTATTTCCCAAATCTGGATTATAAAAAGCCATTCTCTTCCTAATCTGCTGAGAGCAGTAAGATGCTTCAGAGGCCACAGCTGTGACCCAGCAGACCTGATGAGATATTTAGAAATGTTAGGGGTTTCTCTTCAAAAGTTGTGATTGTTATTCAATATTTCTTCTACAAATATATCACTAAGCAGTTCAAAAGCCAAGACTGATTATTTAAGCGCTGACAATGGAAAAAAGCAGGTCAGTTTTACGACATAAATAAATTGACACATCATCTAAATAAAAAATATAAAGTATTTTTTAACAATATAGCCTCAATAAGTATAATATACATTAACTGTGATGTACAAACATTCATTTTGTGCTGTTGTTTTGTGTTTCGATTCAGCTGACAAAGTCCCACTATAAGCTCCTCTCAAAAGAGGAAGTGTCTCCTTGCAGCAAGTTCCTTCTTCTGAAGTCGCTTTACTTCTGCCACATTAGGTTTCAAAACAGTACAATTTCTTTAAATGAAAGTAACACTTAAAATGGAAAATTGTGATTTTCAAGAGAAGCACACACATACGTATACAATAAAGGAAGCGGAACTAAAGGCGTTGTCTGTGGAAAATACAGAATAGTGCAAAAGCTGAACCTTTTATTAGCAAGACTTTTAAACCACCAGTGTTCTTACAGATAAAAAAGTCACAACTAGCATTTCCTGTCTCGGGTGACTTTGGTTAACTGACAATGGGTTTCTTTCTTGACAAGAGCAGTCAGTATTTCTTATGCTTTTCTGAAGAATCCCCAATGGTCTGTGCAAATTGATTTGTGAACCCAAAACTGTTAAAAACCTGGTGGTAGAATTGTAAAATTAGAGGAAAAACCATTTCTCTCCACTGACGGCTTTGCAGAATTAGTTGTATATTGCGAAAAAAAAGAAATTTTGGTAGATGTTTTTGCTACATAAATAGGTTGTGATTTTACTGAGTGCTTATTTACATGGCATTTAACACACTGAAGCTAGTATGGTGTGCATTAAATAGTAAACTCCAAATGAGAACAATATCATGTTTCACATCATTGCTTTCACACTCTCAGAAGAGTTTCAATAACACAGTGCATCTTCAGGCTAGACTTGATTTAGACATTCAAATGTCAATTTTATCAGTCACATACACTGAGCTATCACAGGAAATGTGTGCTCACAACAAGAAGAGCATTCTTAATCAAACCCAATGATCACTTTCAGTGACTTTTTAAAAGAAAATGACTATGCATTTTATAGCTTAGTGTAGTTTAATCTTCACATTGCTGTGAGCCCAAGAGATGGAAACAGCTTCAACATAACTCGAAAAACCTGATGAGCAATTCTTCACCTCCACCCACTGTGTTTAAGAATAGAGAATAAATGAAATCCTTTTTAAGGCACTGTATGTCTTGAATTGTGCCTGCTGACTTAGTTGTCAAGTAGATTTAAAAACCTTTAATAAAAGAATACCTCATTATTTGGCTGATTAGTAATATTTGCACTGACCCGTCCTTCAATAGCCACACAGAAATGTGCCACACTCAAGAAACTCAAGAAAATTATTTTTTCTTAAATGCAAAAGTGCATGTTTTCAAAACTAAGTTTTCCCATACAAATTAGACAAAGCACAGCGTCATGCATGCTAATTAAACTGGTTTTCTGGACCCCTTATAATGTTGTCAAGCTTTTTACATCAAAAACATCATCATTTAAAAGTAATAAGCTATTTTCTGTCCTGTTTTTAACCCCCCTCATCAGAACACTCTGTTTAAAAAGGCGTGGCAGATTGTAAACTCAGAAGTAAACACCCACTGTTTTTGATTGGCTAACAGTTGTGTATGTTTGACAGCCTACATCCATCATATATGGACGCTGCTGTGAAATACTTACATATCAAATGATCTGTAATAACAGACAAAGCAATAGTGACCACATAATAAAAACAGTTACTTACTTATGCGACATTCCTGTCGGATACAATATAGTCGGCACAACATCGTCTTTTAGCTAAAATTTTTCTGAAAACCCTACATCAAACTGTGCCTTATTTGTAAACGAATCCACAGTAAAATGCAGTGAAGAAAAGACCAAGTTTTCCTGTGGAGGCGGTGTTTAGCCACACTATTACCTCATAGAGTAATGTTTTTAGAATACATGTAGATATTTAGCAGACACTTTTATCCGAAGCGACTAACAAAGGAGAACTAGCTAGTGTTAGTCTTCTTTTTTATTCATTTTTTTAAGAAAACAAGCAGTAAGTAAATGAACAGAGTATAAGTCTAAAATGGCTTTTTTTAAGAATAGAATTAAAAAAGATGGTGCTAGAGTTTAAACAAATATGGAAAACATGTGTTTTTAGCCGATTCTTGAAGATGTTCGGAGTGAGTTGGGCAGGTCATTCCACCAGGAAGGTACATTTAATGTGAAAGTAAATAATGCACCGTTCACTTGCAGAATGCAAGCTTTTACAGGGCACATAAGTCTGAAGTAATGAATTCAGGTAAACGGGTGCTGAGCCAGTGGTGGTTTTGTAGGCAAACATTAATGCCTTAAATTTTATATGCGAGCAGCTATTGGTAGCCAGTGCAAATTGATGAAGAGAGGTGTGATGTGTGTTCTTTTCAGCTCTTTAAAAATTAATCTTGCAGCTGCATTCTGGATTAATTGTAAAGGTTTGATAGAAGAGCATTGCAATAGTCCAGCCTGAACAGAATAAGAGCTTGAACAAGGATTTGTGAAGCATGTTCTGAAAGAAAGGGCTGTATCTTCTTGATGTTGAATAAAGCTAATCTGCAGGACCAGGCAGTTTTAGCAATGTGGTCTGAGAAAGTCAGGTCATCATCAATCACAACTCCAAGGTTTCTGGTTGTTTGAAGGAGTTATGGTTGATGTGTCTGAACTGAATGGTGAAAATATGATGAAATGATGGGTTTGATGGAACCACAAGCTGTTCTGTCTTGGCAAGTTTGAGTTGAAAATGATGGTCCTTCATCCAGCAAGAAATGTCTGTGTCTGAATAACGAGTTCTGAAACTGTAAAACAGGATGTTTTTATAGTAAAATTACCTCTTAAATGTCTTTAAAAATGAATTCTGGTTTCTCAGTTCACGACACCTTTGAAGCACTGTCGCTAACGATATCAAAACTGAAACATGAAAGAGAAAAAATGTAGATAAACTAGTCTAACTCACAAATTGACTAGTCCCTATGCAGAAAACCAAACATTATAATTCACTTGCAGTCGTACATTTACTGACAGGAGCTCATCTATTGTAGCGTGGGTGCTTGCTGCAGCATGAATCTGTTTAACTTTGCCAGCTTGGCAATACCATGTTCATAAAAAGCCAATCTTTATAAGCCACAGTGGATGACTCAGCAATATCTTATAGATAATAAGTGTGTGTGAGTAAAAAACACGAGTTTCAGTGCTGCCTTTAATCTACAGCCCACTATGTGCTTTAAGAGTCTGTCAGAGTTTAAAAGAGACTTTTCAATGTGTGACCCTGGACCACAAAACCAGTCATAAGTAGCACAGGGATTATTTGTAGCAAAAGCCAACAAGATATTGTATGGGTCAAAGTTATTTTTTTTTTCTTTTTTCTTGAAAAATCAAGGTGAATAAAGATATTTTGTAAATATATAAAAACATAATTTTTGATTAGCAATATGCATTGCTAAGAACTTCATTTGGACAACTTTAAAGGTGATTTTCTCAATATTTAGATTTTTTTGCACCCTCAGATTCCAGATTTTCAAATAGTTGATTCTCAGCCAAATATTGTTCTATACTAACAAACCATACATCAATTGTCACAAACCTGTATGATTTTTTTCTTTCCGGGGACATAAAAGGAAAAAATCTGAACAATTGAGCTGGCTATAATTACAGTGAAACTTAAAAAATAGTGCAAAAGCACTAAAGTATTTTAAAATATTCTTTTGTGCATTATAAAGCCTTACAATAGCATGTATATGAAACAGAATGACTTACTTTGAGTATTCTGAATCCAAAGAATCATTTGATTCAGTTCACAAAAACATTTTGAATGATTCACTTATGAATCTATCTGATTTAACTCTCAACTCTCTGATTAAATGAACTGGTTAACAGCTCACTGCAAGATAAGATTATCAATGGACCTTAGTCAGGGTAGTGGCATATTCGATTTTTGACAGGGATGAAAACAAGGCAGTTAGTGATAGTGAAGATAGATGAAGTCCAGTGCCTTCAATAGATTGTACTGTTATTTATCAACATAACAACTGCTCAGCTAAGGACACCTTAATAAAAAAGTAATATATTTAAAACTAATTTATTTTATACTAAGTACAATTCAAATCTATTAACATATTTACTGATACATATCACTCCAGACTTACTAATATAATAATTAGAAATAAAATGTAATAGTAGTACTACTTGTGCACAATGCACATTTCTTTAATATTAAGCCTAAAATGTGTTTTAATGTCACTATTAATGAGGATTATATGATCTTTGAATAAATCTGAATGAATAAGTCTTTAAATGCAAAATATTTAAAGTGTACCTAAAGTATACTTGCAATAGTTCCACTTAAGCACAATCAAATATACTTCAGTATATCTTTAGGTGGACTTAAGTAGTACTTCTGAACAATTAAAGTGCATTTATTAAAAAAGTAGCTGTTCCAATTTAGCAGACTTTAAGTATAGCAGGTTAGTATATTACAAGTACAATTGCAGGGTATTTTTATTAAGTACATAAATATGTAATTGTATTTGTAGTATACTTAGCATTAAATACATGTACTTCAAATACATTTTAGTATATTTCTTTTTCACTAGGGCATGTCTTTCAAATACTCAAAATACTGCATAAACAGTAAAATGACATGATCTAGTACCTTCATAGTGCATGCCATAGTAAAACAAATGCCTTGCAGCCTCGTTTTCATCTATGTTAAGTTCAATATGGCATCTAACCTCATTAAGGTCTATGAAGATTGTATTTTTTGGTGTATTTGGTCTTGAAAACATCACTCAAGACATATGGAACCCTTCCAAAATACTTGCATCTTCTTTACAGTTTGGAAGCTTTGGTCCCCAATTAATTGAAACCGCATGGAAAACAGGAAGTATTTTGTCTACCTTTACTTTTGTTTGTTAGTGTGTGTCTGCTAAATCTACCAGCTACAAAGTTTGTTTTTTTTCGACACTTGAGAGAATGCACTCAGTTTCAATTTCTGTCATCACACGGCCTCAAACAAAGTTCTCCTCTTGTACTGTGGTTAATAATAGATTAAATAACCAGAGGCTAACCGAGGCTTATTTCAGTATCAGGGCCTGCTCTCTCTTCCTTCAGCTGGCTCTTCCAGAAGGTCTATGTTACGTAAATATTAAAATTTTCCCAAGCAACCTAACATTATATTCATAAATTTGATCGTATGACTCAAAGACTGCATCATCATCCTGGCTTTGATCCTGGCTACTGTTTGCAAGTACGGCCTTGATCTTCACTCAACGGACCACACCTGATGAAAGTCAAGGTTCCCATTGCTTTTGAACATGATTTCTCCATGAGTTTTCCAGTTCTTGTAATTACTGCATTTTGAATAATAAAATAATAAAACTAAATTTAAAAAATGCAAAATGTAACCCTTGACAACAAAACCAGTCATAAGTCAATTTTTGGAAATTGAGATTTGTACATTATCTGAATAAATAAGCTTTCCACTGATGTTTGTTAGGATAAGACAATATTTGGGCCGAGATACAACTACTTGAAAATCTGGAATCTGAGGGTGCAAAAAAAATCGAAAGAAATCACCTTTAAAGTTGTCCAAATTATGTTCTTAGCAATGCAAATTACTAATCAAAAGTTAAGTTTTGATATATTTACAGTAGGAAATGTACAAAATATCTTCATGGAACATGATTCTTACTTAATATCCTAGAAATTTTTGGCATAAAAGAATAATAATAATCATCATTTTTGACTCATACAATGTATTGCTACAAATATACCTGTGCTACTTACGACTTATGGTCCAGGGTCACATATGTATCCACTGAAAATGCAGTTTTTAAGTTTTCCTCTGAGATTACAACTTGAGACCTTTATCATCTATAAATTATATTTACCTGTTTTGTTCAAAAATCACATTTTCCTTATGTCTTAAATAATTTTTATTATTTGTAATAATTAATACCTAAAAAATGGTATTATATAAAATATTATAATATAATAAAATCTAAAATTCTACAGTGCATTAAAATAATTACCATAAAATGACCATAAGTTCTTGATTTACTAAATGCATAAATGCTTTATAGCATTTATAACATAAGCATACAGTATAGTTTACAGTCACAGTCACTTATTTTTCACTTCTTTTTTGACTTCTTTTTTTAAATTATCTTATTTTTCCACTTTGAAAGTCATAAGCACTAAGATTTCCCTTGGAAATTACAGATTTAAAGGAGAAGTTCACTTCTAGAACAAAAATGTACAGATAATTTACTCACCCCCTTGTCATCCAAGATGTTCATGTCCTTCCTTTTTTTTCTTCAGCTGTAAAGATTTTTTTTATTTTATTTTAGGATTTCTCTCCATATAGTGGACTTCTATGGTGCCCCTGAGTTTGAACTTCCAAAATGCATTTTAAATGCAGCTTCAAAGGGCTCTAAGCGATCCCAGCCAAGTAAGAAATGTCTTATCTAGTGAAACGATCAGTTATTTAAAAAAAAAATAAAAAATTGACAATTTATATACATTTTAACCTCAAATGCAGGTTGAAGCGAACCCAATAAGGTAATATTTAGCCCCTGGAATGCTAATTTTACCAGAAGAACCCCACCACAAAAAGGCGTATTTTACCCCATGGAACGGAATTTTTACCAGGGGACCCCTGTCAAAACGTGATTGGGCTACTTTTGGGTTAGTTTTGAGTAGCAATTGGGCGGGTTTTGTTGTGAACACCTGGCAACCCTGCTGATTACACAGAGTTGGCGCAGAGTTAGACAAGACAAGCATTTATAGCTAAAAAGTATATAAATTTTTTTTTTTTGATAATAACGGATCATTTCGCTAGATAAGACCCTTCCGCCTTGGCTGGGATTGTTTAGAAGTTCACTATATGGAGAGAAATCCAGAAATGTTTTCCTCAAAAAACATAATTACATGAACATCTTGGATGACAAGGAGGTGAGTAAATTATCTTTAAATGTTCCTTTATTGTTATCTGTAAACTTCTCCTTTAAGTGCATTTAACTTCTAAATACCATTATTCAGACATGACTAAAATGCACCAATATGATACAGGGCCTTAGCCCCCAATGCATCACTAAAATCAAGAACTGTTTGCAGGTATCTCTGTCTAAACCCCTGAAGCTGTGCATGTAACCGGTGTAATGACTAAAGAAATTCACATTCTTGACTCTTTTAGGCCTGGAAATCAGGCTTTTGCAGCTTTCTAAACACTGTGTGCTGTCTCAGATGCACAGGCACTGTACTGTGGTACATTGTACTTCCTGTACTCTGGTAAAGATGCATCCTACAGCACGGATGCATCGTACGGATATAAACTATGCGCATAACCTGACATATGCACCGTTTTCTTGTTTAAATGCAATGATTTGTTCAGTACACTGTAGACTGCGTCATCAGTGCAGGTATAACGCATTCCTGTGAAAACATTCCTACATTCCGGCTGACCCCAGAGCGCTTGGAGGATGATGATGATGATGAGCCATTGCCCTTGGTTAGGCGTGACATATAACCTTCCTCGGCAATGACGTCACTCGCACCGTATCGTTTTTAACCAACAATTGATTTATTACGCGCATCTTAGACAAAAAATACAAGACTCACTCCGCGTATCCCGTTCGCCAGGGCAGCCTGCTGTCTCTCTTGAGCGTGATGACCGGTCTGGACGCGTGCTCGGTGGAGTACTGCAGCAGCTCCGGTGTCAGGTCCAGAAACTCGGGTCGGCTGTAGGGGAAGCGCGGCGGCAGCCCGTCCGTGCCGCCGTTCTGCGCTGATCCGTGCTGTTGCTGATGATGGTGGTGGCCGTGCGGGATAATTCCGCCCACCAGCGAGGACATGGCATTTTTAACTTTGCTTATCATCGCAGTGAAAAATGTGACATCAGCGGCGCGCCAGGAACGGTAATCTTGACGGTACAAGCCTATACGAGCCGAGCGGCAAAAACAAAACGCACAAAAGCGTACGGTACGTTAGTTCAGTCTCGATGCAGGAAGCGATTGACCCCATGTGACGATTTGACAGAGAATGTTTTCCTCATCGAAAAAATCCTCTCCCTGCAGAGTGTGTATCATCACCCGAGAGGCTTATATCCGCCTATAGCACGGAAGATGTGTGTGCTGTATACTATAGCACTCTCAGCCGACCAGCCAGTGAATGTACACAGCGACCACAGAATTATACCATGACATTATTATAAATAATAATAATAATAAATAATAATAATAATAATAATAAGGGTTCTTCTACTAATTGTCATTTGCGCAGTATAAATTAACATAAAATAATACAAATATCCAAAATTATTGTTGTTATTGTAATATATATGTATGTGTATACACACACACACACACACACACACACACACAATTTTCATTTTAATTACTACACTTATTAATGCATTTTTATTTTAAATTGATTTGATATTTTTAAGGATAATTATAATAGTAATATAAAATAATTACAATTATATAGCAGACTATTTTAAAAGGATTTTTGTCTTTTCAGTGAATGTAATTATTATTAATAATAATAATAATAAGGGGTCATCTAACAATTGTTCTACCAATTGTCATTAGCATAGTATAAATTATATATATATATATATATATATATATATGTATGTATGTATGTGTGTGTGTGTGTGTGTGTGCGTTTATTGTTTTTTATTTTATTGTTTGTGTTTTTTTTTTACAGGTTTTTATTAATATTTGCATTATTAATATTTTCATATTTATTAATTACTAAATGTATTAATTTTTTTTATTTTATTTTAAATGTATTTTATATTTTTAGGGATAATAATAATAATGACGATAATAATATGAAATAATTCTTATAATTAATTATGATTGTAATTAATAATAATAATAATAATAATAATAATAATAATAAGGGTTCATCTACCATTAGCACAGTATAAATTAATATAAAATAATAAAATATATGCAAAAATATGTATACACACACAATAACAATTTTAAAGTGACAATATTTTCAAGGGTAATAATAATAATATAAAATAATTATTATAACCTAATTAATTATAAAACAACAGCAGACTATTTTAAAAAGATTTTTAAAGAGTCTTTTTAATAAATTAATAATTAATAATAATTAATGTAATTAATAATAATAATAATAAGGTTCATCTATCAATTGTCATTAGCGCAGTTTAAATTAATATAAACAATTTAAACGTTGTTATTGTAAAATATATATGTGTATATATATATATATATATTACACACACAATAAAAAATTTCACGTTTTTATTAATATTGACATTATTAATAATTACTAATTATTAATTACTTCATTTATTTATGCATTTTTATTATAAATTGATTTTATATTTTTTATAATAATAATATAAAATAAGTATTATAATTAACTATATAATAATAGCAGACTATTTTAAAAGGATTTTCTTCTTTTTAATGAATGTAATTTATAATAATAAAAATAATAAGAAGAAGAGTTCATCTACCAATTGTCATTAGCTCACATAAATGTTTAACATGTTTTTGTTAATAATGTTATAATGTTGCTTTACGTGTTTTTATTCATATTTACATCATTACTATTTTCATATTTATTAGTTACTAAATTGATTAATACTTTTAAAAATATTTTTTATT
The DNA here is from genome assembly GCA_033026305.1 of Cirrhinus molitorella. NCBI lineage: Eukaryota > Metazoa > Chordata > Actinopteri > Cypriniformes > Cyprinidae > Cirrhinus > Cirrhinus molitorella. The sequence continues at coordinate 31,525,834 of CM065130.1, forward strand.
TTCAAGGATAATAATAATTATTATATAATAAAACATTTAGAATAAATAAAATACAATTTTCATTAATTGTTATTGTAGTACATATTTGAAAAAAAAACAAACAATGGAAGTGGTTGTTTACTGTTTAAGAGGGTTTTTTTTTTTTAGTGAACTATCCCTTTAAGACAGAAAACAAAACAAACTCTCTGTTATGACAATAACAGGCTATAAAACTTTGGTTTCCAGCTTTAAATTGTGTAAAGGAATGTGTGGTAATAAAGGAAAGGTGTACTTTTGTAAGAAACTGGATTTAAGGCAACAGACTAAATAAATAAACAGATAAATGTTTGACACATTAACACATGATTTTCCATCATTAAAACATCTTTTAACAGTCAAATATGTCTTTGACAAGCTCTCTGGGAGTGCGGTGTTTCCCACAAGATAAAAAGAAATGATGCACTAATAACCATATTGGAAACCCCATTGCTTTGTTTTCTCAGTAACACTCACACAGTCAGAGACAAGAGAAACATGCTAAATCAAAGTTGCCTTCAGATGCTCACTATTCTCTCAGAACCCTGATGTGCTTCTCCTGAAGGATTCTCTCTGCTCTCTTCTGTGTTCTGAGACCATGAAGTGTCCATGACTCAAACATACGGCCTGCCCTGTTGTCTAAATATGACATGTAAACATTTCAAATGCCATGTCTGATTCTTCTGTCATCAAAGTGTGTCAGAGTTTGCCACAGTGGTTCTGTTTCATTTTAGATGGTAAGCTTGATGGAGGCTAAACCGACCTATGGCAAAAAACCACGGGCTTCCTGCCTGCATGCAGCCTCTAGATCTCTGCTGTCAGCAAGACTCTTTATCTAGAGTTCGGCATTACCTCATATCAAGCTGCACTTTGGTAAGGAGTGGTAATTTTTTTATTTTGCTGTCTTATGTTAAACTGCTTTAAATTACTTGTCCCCTACATCATTCTATGCTCTATGCACCATAATGGCAAAGCAAAAAACACGTTTTTAACATATTTGCAAATGTATAAAAAACTAAAATTATTCCATTGCATAAGTAATCATACCCTTTTCTGGGACAGTTAAAATTTAACTCACAAGCATTCATATTGCTTGTAGATATCACTACACTTTGAGCAGAGTTAACCTGTGGCAAATTTAGCTAAATGGGTATGATTTGGAAAGACAAACATCTTATTAAATAGGTCTAACAGCTGAACATGCATATCAGAGCAAAAACCAAGCCCTGAGGTTAAAAAAAAAAACTGCCTGTAGAGCTCAGAAACAGGGCTGCATCCAGCCACAGATCTGGGGAAGAGTTCAGAAAAAATTCTGCTGCATTAAAGGTTTACAGAAGCATGTAGTCTCCATTATCCTTAATGGAAGATGTTTGAAACAACTAGGACTCTTTCTAGAGCTGGCCTCCTGGCCAAACTGAGCAACTGATGGAGAAGGGCCTTGGTTAGAGCGGTGACCAAACACCTGATGGTCATTCTAGTTGAGCTCCATGATCATATATGCAGATGGGAGAAACTTACAGAAGGGCAAACATCACTGGAACACTCCACTGATCTGGGCTTTATGGTGGTGTTGCGAAACTCAACCCTTTCCTCAGTGAAGACACATGAAAACACACTTGCAAAAAAAGCATCTAAAGGACACTCAGACTGTGAAAAAAAAAATTGTGGTCTGATAAAACTCAATTTCAGGCATCATTTATGGAGGAAACCACTGCTCATCACCTGGAAAATATCATCCCAAAAGTAAAGTGTGGTGGTACTAGCCTCATGCTGTGGGTCTGTTTTCTGTGGCATGGACTGAGGGACTTGTCAGAGAGAAGAAAAGCTCAATGCACCAAAATATTGAGATAGCCTTAATGAAAACCCAGTCCAGAGCATTTAGAACCTCAGTCTGGGCAGAAGGTTCACGTTCCCACAGGGCAATGACCCAAGCACACAGCAACTCTGTGAATGTCTTTGAGTGGTCCAGCCAGAGCCTGGGCTTGAACCCAATCAAACATTTCTGGAGAAACCTGAATATGTGCGTCTGCCCCCATCCAACCTGACAGAGCTTGAGAGGTGAAGAGATGAGGAGAAGAATGGCAGATAATTGCCAAATGCTGATGTGCAAAGCTTGTCGCATCATACCCCAAAAGACTTAAGGCTGTAAAGGTGCTTCAGCTAAGTTCTGAGTTAAGGGTATGAATACTTACGCAATGTACTTATTTCAGTTTTTTTTTAAAAATACATTTACAAAACAGTTTTTCTTTGTCATAATGGTGTATGGACTGTTGATTAATATGGGGAAAAAGCAGTTTAGCATAAAGCTGCAACATAACAAAAAGTGAAAAAAGGGGGGTATGAATACTTTTGCAAGGCACTGTAGATAGATAGATGGATCACTCCATCCATTCTCTTTTCTCTTTTTTGCCCCTTTGTGAGTTTCTCTTAACATATAAAATGAAGCAGCTACTTGAAAACAATAATCTTTGAGAGTTATCATCAGTATTATCACTGCATTGATTGCCCATAAGAGTAATTTACATTTAGTTGCCTAGCAGGCATCTTAATTCAGATTGACTATGCAGAGAGCAGCTCAACCAGCTCTTCACAGTCATAGCACATACACTTATATCTCTGTTCATTCATGCACATTAGCTTGGGCCCAGTAAACGCTGCATTAGATGCAAAATGGTCAAATTATGTGGACATTTAAGGAATAGTTCACGTTCACAAATAAAGACATAGCCTGTTTAAGAGAATCACTTTTATTTTCAATTTGTTGTTGTAAATTTATGGGTGTGGCTTCCGGTCTCATCCGCTTCCAGCTGTTTTTTTCAGGTTGATATTGCAAATTGGTGTGTCTTATCATAGTATTTTAATTATAAACACACTGATTTGTAGTGCAAACCGTTTTACCATTTACTGCACGTTCTTATTCATCGCATTATTTCCCCATAGGCTTATTTCCGCGTTGAAAAAAGGTGGATTTTTCACTAGGCTATATTTTGTAATGTTTTATGGTGGTGTTTAATAGTTCGATGTTTTATACGATAACTAGCTCTCAAACTAGGTCACGCACAGAGTTTATAATGTGTAATAAACATTTTATGCCTCAAATTAATCAATAACGTTTCTGTTACAGAATTATTTTTTTCTCGCTTCTTTGATTTTTGATCCGCTTTTGAGTTATAATATAACTACAAAGTTGTGCATAAAGCATCAGCGTTTTGTATATGCTGATCTATTTATTGTGAAGGATGCTGAGGATAAGTTGGACTGTAATAATTACAAATACAAAACATTTTCAAATGCGCCTCAAAGAAAACTAGATAAAATCTTTACGCATCACTAAAGTCCTCCAGGACTTTTTCTCATTCTAAGATAAAGACTGACATCTGCTGGCTCTCACGTGAAATCGCAAGTGCTTGCCCAAACAGCCAAACCACCAAACAGAATTAGTCTATAAACCTTGGATTTACATTTTTTTTGTTGTTTTTGTTTTACTGAACTGATAATCATACATGATTATATTTCATGCTTAATTATGACACCTATCATTTTACCAGCTGACATATTTCTATTTTCTTTTCCACAGGATACACATTCAAATGTGAGGCACTGGATCAACCATTCTGCTCACTACCGTCTGGTACAGGTTTTATTATAAGAATCTATTGATTATAGTGTAAACGAGCACACAGTAATGTGTACATTTGTCTCAGTGTTGTGAACCTGTTGCATTATGTTGGCAATAACAGGAACATATGTCCTACGTCATATGCTGGAATGCCACTTTCTCATGTACACGCTTTCAACAGTTAGTGGAAGCTAGAGATTACAGTTCATAAAGTCTGAAATATGGATATTTTTCTTACAAAAATGCATCGATTTACTTCAGAAGTCCTTTATTTTTTACTATAAAATGTAAAACAAAGCTTATTTTAGGACCATAAAGATTTTTAAATTAGTATATAGCAATAAAATAAAATACAAATAAATAATATGGTTTATAAAGTTTTAAATATGGATATATTTCTTACATAAATGCATTGATTTGCTTTAGAAGGCCTTTATTAAGGTCTTGGAGCCATGTGGAGTACTTTTCATGATGGATGGATGCACTTTTTTGGCCTTCAAAATCTCAACACCCATTCACCGCCATTATAAAGCTTAAAAAAGCCAGGATATTTTTTATATAACTCTGATTGCATTCATCTGAAAGAAGAAAGTCATATACACCTAGGATGGCTTGAGGGTGAGTGAATCATGGGGTAATTAAAAATTTTGGGTGAACTATCCCTTTAAAACACTTTTTTTTTTTTTTACTATGAAATGTAAAATGAAGCTTATTTTAGGAACACAGAGATTTTTAAATGAGTATATAGCAATAAAATAAAATGAAATACAAATAAATAATAATACAAATAAGTAACATACACCTAGGATGGCATGAGGGTGAGTGAATCATAATTTTATTTTTTTGGGTCAACTATCCCTTTAAGACACTTTTTTTTTTTTTTTACTATAAAATGTCAGATGAAGGAACATAAAGAATTTTAAATTAGTAGCAATATATTGAAATTAGAGGTCTGCACGGGCTTTAAACTGAAGCCCGAACCCGGCCCGTACCCGAGATCGTCCGGCCCGACCCGACCCGACCCGAACCCGAACCCGAACCCGAACGGCACTGTTAAATTTAGAGCCCGAACCCGACCCGAACCCGATTTGTTTTTACAACGAATAACAAAACTTTTTAAATATGCTGTATTTCGCGATTACATGCAACAGCCAGCGAACACAAATACAAAGAAACCGTTTCATTGCACAGCCAGTTCAACATACAAGGCAAAAAACACTTACCAGTTACGAAATTTTGCGAACAACAGGTGCAGTTGTCACATAAATTCCTCCAAGTTTTTTAATGGTTGCAACGTCAAGATCATAATTCTTCCACTGTGCAGTTTTCGTTGTAGCCTAAATGTAGGCTATAAGTTTTACTGATTTTACTGTGCGCTGCACGTTCTATGGCAATCATTGCTCTGAACTTGCTGATGTGCACGCCGTTTGCCGTGTTGTGACAGAAAGACCGTTAGATCTGGCACAAAAGCAAAACGAATTTCGTTTTAAATATAGCATATACAACAGACGAAACGCACAAGTTATGAATAATACAGCTAACATGAGCCTTAAAAGATTTTAACGCAGGACGTAAAAATTACGGTCATTTTCGTCAGTTATGGCTCGATCTAGCATTCTGTCGGCTTTAATCAGACACAGAAATGAAGTGCGGTAAGATCACAATTTATTTAAATTAATTAATCATAACATTTATTTGAATTAATTAGCCAGAGAGAGGGAAGTTAAAGTTGTGTGTATGACTACCATGGTGACTACCTGCGTCTCTACAAACAATGAAGCTGAGTTTAGTTACAGCTATTTTACCCATTTGTGCTGAGAAATAAAATGTCATTGTCATTATCGATGATATTAATAAACATTTCTCTGCGCCACAGAGTTTCTGTGTTTGCTTTACACGTTCTCCGATCTCTATGTGCAAGTAGTGTGTGCCTGCGTCGGTGAAAGTGTAGCATGCTGCATATATTTTTACCTTAGCTACAAACCCGAGCCCGACCCGTACCCGAAGCTATTCCTTCCATCGATTTGCTTCAGAAGGCCTTTATTAACCTCTTGGAGCTGTGTGGAGTACTTTCTATGATGGATGGATGCACTTTTTTTGGCCTTCGAAATCTCAACACCCATTCACTGCTATTATAAAGCTTATAAGAGCCAGGACATTTTTAATATAACTCTGATTGTATTCATCTGAAAGAAGAAAGTCATATACACCTATGGCTTGAGGGTGAGTGAAAGTGTAATTTTTGAGTGAACTATCCCTTTAAGACACTTTTTAAAAACCGCTTAAATAGGAGTGTGTTAAGAAACTTTTACAATTTGAAGTATTCAATAGCACTCTGAAATACTGCATTCACCAGTCAGCCTTCAACACACAGTTGCTATATTTCTATAGGTCTACACTCAATGTGCTTTAACCTTCAAGAAAGCACCCACAGTGTGATTGACTGCTCGCTCTTGAAACAATAAAGATATAACATACATTTCATCTTAGAGGCTTGCGTTTCACCCTTAAGCGAATGACTAAATGAGATATGCAAGTGCTGGCTCCCAAATAAACAAGAACAAATGTGAGCAGTCCTTATCCTCAGCATAACGCAGATGTGATTCTGTAGTCATCGCTGAGCCACTTGTCACTAGTTCTCATTTGCCCTTCACTAACAGTTTAGTAAGCCATTTGAATTCAGTATTTGTGCAAATGACCCAGTGCACGCTGATATTCACATCTGTTATTTCACAATCATGTCATGCATTGCACTAACCTGGATATGGCAGTGCTCTGCTTCAATTTTGTTTTGATGCACTGCCATCAATTCTTTCAGAATATTACACGGCCAGTGAAGATAAAGCACCTTCAGTGCAAAGGTTATATAATGTAGTCCCACAGACACACATCCATCACTCATAATGAGGATGGATTCCTCCACAATTCAGCTCCTTCATGTTCTTCATCTTCTGTGTGCTGCTCCACCGCAGCTGAGGATTCTTATATTGGATAAACTGTGTTTTTGTTTACTAGTTTTAGATCAGTTTTGGTCATTAATTATGTAGTGCATATAGCACATATTAAAACATAAGTGCTGTTCAAGGACTATATTTTATATATAGGAGTATATTTATATATGTTAATCATTTTCGGTGAATCAAGATATATATTTTACTATAGAATGTCAAATGATTTGCAAAATTATTTTATGACCATAAATATTTTTTTCTTTTACATTAGTCTATAGCACATGCCTCCCTCATATCCCACCCAGCTTCAATTCTCATTAGCAAAATCCAAAAAAGGGGAAAAAAGGAAACAGAAATATATAATGTATTTACTTACTTAAACATTGTGGTATTATTGTTTTATTGTTAATTTCTCATCATCATAATGCAAAAAAATAAAAATAAAAAATAGCAACAAAAATATATAATGTATATTATGTATTTACTTATGTAAAGTATTTAAACATTGTGGTATTATTGTTTTATTGTCAATTTTTATTGTTAATTTTTTTTTTTTATTTACTTATTTATTTGAAGTCTTTGGTATGGTATTATTGGTTTACTGTTAATTTCTTATTATCATAATACAAAAAAGTGCAACAAAAACATGTCATTCATATTATTTATTTATTTATTTCAAGTATTTAAACATCATGGTATTATTGTTTTACTGTTAATTTTTCATTATCATAATACAAAAAAGTGCAAAAAATCTGTATTTTTTTTATTTGAAGTCTTTAAATATTATGGTATTATTGTTTTACTGTTAATTTCTCATTATCATAATACAAAAAAGTGCAACAGAAACAAAGAATTATTATTATTTTTTTTAATATAATTTTTTAATATAATTTATTTATTTATTTGAAGTATTTAAACATCATGGTATTATTTTTGTACTGTTAATTTCTGTTCATAATACAAAAAAGTGCAATAAAAATAAAGAACCCGTATTATTTATTTATTTATTTATTTATCTGAAGTCTTTAAATATGATGATATTAGTGTTTTATTGTTAATTGCTCATTATCATAATGAACAAAAAAGCAATAAAAATATATAATGTATATTAATGTATATATCATATTATTTATTTATTTTACAGTTTAAACAGTATAGTATTGTTTTCCTGCTAATTTCTCATGATCATAATACAAAAAAGTGCAACAAAAATATGTATAATGCATTTTATTTACTTATTTAAAGTATTTAAATATTATGGCATTATTGCTGTTAATTTCTCATTATCATAATGCAAAGAGCAACAAAAATATGGAATGTGTATTGTGTATTTAAAGTATTTAAAGTATTTGAACATTATGGTATTATTATTTTATTGTTAATTGCTCATCATCATAATGCATTTTATTAACTTATTTAAAGTATTTAAATATGCTGTTGATTTCTTATTATCATAATACAAAAAAGTGCAACAGAAATATATAATTCATATTATTTATTTATTTGAAGTCTAAATATGATGGTATTATTGTTTTATTGTTAATTGCTCAAAATAGCAACAAAAACATATAATGTATATTATGTATTTATTTATTTAAAGTATTTGAACATCATGGTATTATTGTTTTATTGTTAATTTCTTATCATCATAATGCACAAGAAGTGCAAATTGTTTTTTAAAATTCATATTATTTATTTATTTTACATGTTTAAACAGTATAGTATTGATTTCCTGCTAATTTCTCTGTATCATAATACAAAAAAGTTCAACATAAAAATATATAATGCATTTTATTTACTTATTTAAAGTATTTAAATATTATGGCATTATTGCTGTTAATTTCTTATTACCATAAATACAAAAAAGTGCAACAAAAATATATACTTTATATAATTTATTTATTTATTTATTTGAAGTCTTTAAATATAAAGGTATTATTGTTTTAATGTTAATTGCTCATCATCATAATGCAAACAAGAGCAACAATTTATTTATTTAAAGTATTTGAACATTATGGTATATTATTGTTTTACTTCTAATTGTTCATCATCATAATGCAAAAAAAAAAAAATCATATTATTTATTTATTTGAAGTCTTTGAATATTATAATATTATGGTTTTATTGTTAATTTCTCATTATCATAATACAAAAAAAATCATATTATTTATTTATTTATTTGAAGTCATTAAATATTATGGCATTATTGCTGATAATTTTTCATTATCATAATGCAAAAAAGTGCAACATTTTTTTTAAATTCATATTATTTATTTATTTATTTGAAGTCTATAAATATTTGGTATTATTGTTTTACTGTTAATTTCTCATTATCATAATGCAAAAAAGAGCAACAAAAATATATGCATATTATTTTTTTTATTTATTTGAATTATTTCAATATTACAGCATTATTGTTTTACTGTTAATTTCTCATCATCATAATACACATAAAGTGCAACAAAATATATAATGCATATTATTTATTTATTTTTTACATTATGGTATTAATGTAGTGTTCATTTAGGGACATTAATAATAAATTGTATTTCATTTTAATAACAAAAAATGCCTTTGATAATAATGGAAATTGCAAACAAAATTTGTCTTTGCAAAAACTGTCTTTTAATTTGAATGGGGTAAAATTGAGCTTGAACATGTTTGGGTGTTGACTTCAGGTTAGACTGCATTTGGTTCATGAAATGTTCTGATTTATTTATCTGATTTAAAAATTCATCATTTTAAAAGTTCTTAAAATGGAGCAACATTACAAAAGGCAACAACAAGAGCAAAAAGCATTGATCGGTTTGTGCAGGGCACAGGCCATCAGCGGGAGGGTTTGTTTATGATGCTAGTAGAGTGTCTATGGTCATTAAAGGTGAGCACTAATGTACTGTGCATCATCCCTGAGCCAAAGCAATCACTGACCTCATTGATTAGTCTTCCCATCTGCTTCTTATGAAAGTGGGAAGCCAGAGCAATCTGATGAAGTCATAATAGTACTGGAATTACCATATGGAACCATTTTATAGACTAGAGACCATGTTTTGAGCAAAAACATGCATGTTCAAAGATGAACGTTTTGCTTTGCACCATCTTTGCAAAGTAGATTCATTTATGCATCGCAATAAAGCTTCTCAGTGCAAATCGTGTTGGAATTGACTAAACAAAAGTGAATTAGGAATGATTAGTGATCGAAGAAGCGTGTAATTTGGGATTCATTAGCAAGTGTGTTTTCAGTTACTCAATCTGTATTTCTTTACTTTTGATTCAGAAAGTAACGATTTTAAGCCACACAATTAAAAATGTCTTAAAGTCATTGCGTTATCTACAAAATATCAAATTAAGTTGCATTTGCGAGAAAATTATTCATTTTTTTTGGAGTAAGACACAACCAAATTGTAGCTTTAAGATAAAATATATAAAAAGATAAAATATATAAAATATACAAACCAACGTGAATATTTTTATTATTATATTATTCATTCATTTTTTTTCTTTTTTTAAAGAGCAAAATGCTATTGAAAAAATAGGAATGATAAATAACTATGTAAAATATGTATATAATAAATAAAACTGTGTAAACATGAAATATTTGTCATTCCTATTTTTCGGGAGTCTTTCACTCTTTAAAGTAATAACAAATATTTAATATTTACAATTTTATTTTTTATTTAGTGTTCACATGTTTTATCTTAGAGCTACAATTGTAGTACTGTTTTACTCTTTAAAAATGAATAAATTATTTAATTATAATAATAGTAATAATAAATAATTTACAATTTTGTTTGTCCTGCTCAAAGTAATAATCATAATAATAATAATTATAAAATATGTAAATATTATGTATTTGTCATTCCTGTTATCCAGTACTCTTTTACTCTTTAAAAATGAATTAATTATTTATTATTATTAATAATAATAATAATAATAATAATAATAATATTTTGACTAAGATTAACCAAATTGTAGCTCTAAAGTAAAATATGTAAACACTAAATCAAAAATAAAATGTGCAAATATTAAATATTTGTTATTCCTTTAAAGAGTAAAAGACTACTAAAAACAGGAATGACAAATATTTAATATTGACATATTTGTATTTAATATTTACATATTTTACACAGTCGTTTATCATTCCTGTTATTCAGTAGCATTTTGTTCTTTAAAAAAGAAAAAAGAAATGAATAATATAATAATAAAAATGTTAAAGTTGGTTTGTCTTACTCAAAACACTAATAATACTAATACAAATAATTACTATTATACATTTTTTTGGCTAATATTAACCAAATTGTAGCTCTAATATAAAATATGTAAAAATTTTATAAATATAAAAATAAAATAAATGCTTAATATTTACACAAGACAAACCAAATTGTAGCCCAAAGATAACAAATATGTAAAATGTGTAAATATTAAATAAAAATATGTCAATATTTCTTATTCATTTGTCTTTTACTCTTTAAAAATGAATAAATTATTTAATAATAATAATAATAATAATAATATTTTGACTAAGATTAACCAAATTGTAGCTCTAATGTAAAATAATATGTAAATATTAAATATTGTCATAAGTGATTAGAAATGATTATAAAAAGAGATGCTGTCATTAGGTTTAATATTTTGCAATATAATGCAATGACGTTCATGAATCACGTACAACGAATCAGCGGGCAGCAGGGGGCGCCATTTCACCACAGCGCAGCGCGCTCAGCGATCTCCCATGGGTTCCGAACGGATGCTTGAAGTGCTGAACACTTGAGAGGCGAGTCGAGCACCTCACCATCCCTCTCCACACAACACAGCGAGCAGCCATCCTGAACACATGACTGCAGCAGCCAAAAGCCCTCACTCCACTACCACACGAGAAGCCTATAATGGATAAAGGGATTTTGCAGATTTGAACCCTTCGTTACAATAACTGCAACTAAAGATCTCATCATACATGCTCATTCAGATCCGTTCCAGCGCGCAAAGTTCAGACGCATCTGAAGGAACTTTGGAGAGTGGGAGTTTGGAGGACTCATTTGAGACTTTCTGAACTGGTGCAAGGAATCGTTTTAATTTCATTTGCTTTCTTGTTTGAATCTGTAGGTGATGCTTTTCCTGGGATCGTTTTTGCGCAAAGGGAAATTATCAGTCTTTGGCACTGCTGGGGTTTTACTTCTGACAATGAAAAGCAAATGAGAGCGTTATCCCTTCACTTTCATTGACAGCTCAACGACAGGTAAGCCCTGGATTATTTCATATCAGAAATTAGCATTTGAAACGGTATGAAATAAGAAAAATGCTTTGTAAATCTTGCTTCTGATAAAACATAAAACGTGTTGGTCTTCGAATTTGTATTCATTTTTTTGATACATATTTTTAAATGGTTAGAATTTTAGTTCCAAATTTAGAACGCAAGAAAATACACGAAAAAAAAAAAAAAGAACAATATATATATATATATATATATAAAGCACTTTACTCACTATACATAATCATAGGGTTCTACCGGTTTTACCTTTGCTTGATTTAAAGTGTATTAATACCAGATTTAATACGTATTTATTTTATAATTATGATTTAGGGGAAATATTGGTTTTAAAAAAGATGATATAGAGCTGGTATTATCAAGATGAAGATCTGAGCTGATGGTCATGTTGATGTTTATGGATTGGGTGGTTAATAGAAAGATGATGGTTCCCACTAAAGTTGGACATTGCCTAATATGGTGGAACACATGAGGAACATTCAGCCGACCGATGCCAAATCCTCTGTGTTGGTGATTTTGAATAGGAAATTTGCTTGTGTTTGGATCTGAACCATTGCTGATTGTTGTCGGGGTTGCAGGTCAATGTCACATTACCCATAATTACAGAACATGTATTATTATAGTCAGTCAGCATCTGTGATGCAGGCCATAGTACAGGTGCACCATCATTTTGCATCCAAAATCTTCAAATAATGCCTTACCAGGCAGTATTCAACAGTATATGTTGGAATCCAATGGCTGTATAAAGTTTCAGCTGACATTTCTAAACTCCTCCCCCTAAAAACGAACCCTGTTGCTATCCAATCAATTCCGAATTTCTAAAATTAAGCCCCTCCCTCTTTTCCTCATTGAATATCTGGAAGTACGTCACATTACGAAGTAAAATGCATTTCGACCACGGTTTCGTATTGATTTTAACATCATATCTTCAGAGATTGTGCCATCTAGTGGCTATTAGAGGCATTATCTATTTATTCTTCACTAAATGAATCTCACAATTCTGTGTGTGCGGTTAAGCACTAAGCAGCTGGTTCAAAGTATTAAAATGGCGCAGTTGAAAGTAAGAACTAACAAATGACATTTTCCCTTCCTTTCAGCTTGAATTGTGTTCTTACTAAGCATTGCAGTTATTAAATATTAACTTGGTTGTCTAAAACTCATTTACATTTGTTCTAGATCATGAGTACTCAAAGACTTCTAAGAAATTTAGTTTTGAAGCCGTAATTATGACATGCTGATTCACAAGTGATTTGATGCGTGTGATGATTCAGAAGTGATTTGGTTCATTGGAGTGATTTTGTTTGGGAGTAAATGGACACAGTTAGGGATTTTCATATAACTTTATATTTTCATATCCTGACAAAGGAAGCTTGTTAGTGCTTTATAGCGCTACAACAAAGTGGACAGCAAAGGTTGCACAATAGGAGCCTAACTGATGTTTTATCTGTGTGTTTGATCATTCTCAAAAAATTAAGTTTTGTCACGAACACCTGTAGCTCCATAAACCATATAAATAAGTAATTTTCTGGCATGCTTTTCACTATGTTTCATCAACAGTACACAAAATGCCCACAAATTTAAAATGCATAGTCAACACTACCAAATTACAACCCTATAGCCTACTGCTTGATCATATTTGATACATTCATTTCTAAGGCCTGTGAATATAAAATATCTTTTATATGCCATCTGCCTTTTGATTTAAAATCCATTTATACTTTTGATACTTTTTTTGTAAGGCATTTATTCTAAAAATGAGGAAATGCAAGAAAAAATAGTTTTATTTGTATTTCAAGATCAGCATTTACTAAAGATTTTTTGATTGGCTGTACATCTCTCAATCATCATTCTATTGCATTGCATTATGTTTTGTCCAGAGCTTTGATCATAAAACTAAGCATTTAAATAGCATCTTAAGACATTTATAGTGACAGTTGAAATTTGTATGCTTTTTTATGAAAGTAGTCTTCTATACTGTTAAAAAAAAAATGCATTCAGTGTTCTTGAAATGTCATGGAATATGATCTATTTAATATCCTAATAATTTTTGGCATAAAAGAAAAAAAACGATAATTTTGACCAGTACAGTGTATTTTTGGCTATTGCTACAAATATAACCCTGCCACATATGACTGGTTTTGTGGTCCATGCTCACATATAAATAACAACGTCTGCACCAAACTGCATATTTTTACTCATTTCGGGCCTCTGAATAAAACTGAGGTGTTTTTCCTCAACAAGTGTGACCTCCATATTCTTTCTATATCACACTGCATTAATTTTTCATTTTAGTTCACTCAAATATTAAAATTGTGTCATCATTTACTCACCCTCATTCCATTCCAAACCTGTATGGTTTAAGATATTCCAATATACAATGAAAATCAGTGGAGTCCAAAACAAGGCTTTTAAGGCCCCATGAAATCAAAATCGAATTTTTTTGGCTTTTATTATGAATATGTTAGCCCTACGGTTATCTTTGAGCTAGTGTGTTTCAAAACAATAACAAAATTAGCATTTAGAAGATAGAGTCATGGCCAAAAATATTGTCTCCCTTGCAATTCTGTCAGAAAACGCAACCCTTTTTTCAGAAAATTGTTCCAATTGCAGTGTTTTGGTATTTACATGCTTGGTTTTGTTTGCACTGGAACAACACAAAAAATAAAAGGCAAACTTGATCAAATTTTACACAGAACTCAAAAATGGACTGGACAAAATTATTGTCAATATTGTAAGAAAGAATTGATTTTCAAGCATGTGATGCTCCTGTAATTTGTATTTAGACACACTTGTGGCAAGTAACAGGTGTGGGCAATATAGAAATCACACTTGCAGCCAGTTAAAATGGAGAAAAGTTGGCTCAACCTTAGTGTTGTATGTCACACTGAGAATGGAGAAATTAAAGAAGTGTAAGAGGCCATTAAGAGGTTTACAGCCCATGGCACTGTAGCTAACCTCCCTGGAAGTGGATGGAAGAGCAAAATTATTGAAAAATTACAACCCAGATTAACTTCCAAACAAATTCAAGCTGATCTGCACACACAGGGTACAACAGTGTCAGCTCACACTATCCGTCACCATCTGAATGAAAAGGGACACTATGGTAGGACACCACTGCTGACACAAAGGCATAAAAAAGCAAGACTGGAGTTTGCCAAAACTTATGTGACAAAACCACAATCCTTCTGGGAGAATGTACTGTGGACAGATGAGACAAAAGTAGAGCTTTTTGGTAAAGGACATCATGGCACTGTTTACAGAAAACGAAATGAAACCTTCAAAGAATCAAACACGGTCCCTACAATCAAACATGTTGGAGGTTCAAAAATGTTTTGGGGTTGCTTTGCTGCTTCTGGCACTGGATGCTTTGACTGTTAATGGTATCATAAAATCTGATGATTGCCAAAGAATTTTGGGGCGCAACGTAGTGGCCAGTGTCAGAAAGCTGCGTCTCCACCAGAGGGTCTTCCAGCAGAAGACAGACTTCAAAAAGCACTCAGAGATGGTTAAAAACAAAGCGCTAGAGATTTCTGAAATGGCCAGCAATGAGTCCAGATCTGAATCCCATAGAACACCTGTGGAGAGATCTCAAAACAGAGGTTGGGAGAAGGCATCCCTCAAATTTGAATGATCTGGAGCAGTTTGCAAAAGAAGAGTGGTCCAAAATTCTAGTAGAGAGGGGTAAGAAACTCATTCATGGTTACAGGAAGCAATTGATTTCAGTTATTTTTTCAAAGAGGGTGCTACCAAATATTAAGTAAAGTGCCAATAATTTTGTCCAGTGTATTTTATGGGTTCTGAATTTTATCAGATTTGACTATTCTTCTCTGTTTTTTGTGCTGTTTCAATGCAAAAAAAAAAAAAAAAATTCTGAGAGAAGGGTTACATTTTTTGACAGAATTGCAAGGGTGCCAATATTTTTGGCCATAACTGTATAAGCATTAAAAACGTACAGTCTTTCACTTCTGCCAATATGGATCAATGATTTTGATGACATCACCCTGCACTTCACCATCTCATTAAACTTTTTGTCCAATCAAATGCTTTCTAGAACCGAAGCATCCCGCCCCGTACACTATAAATACACTCTGAAGCTGTGGCAGAAACCGGTTACTTGTTCACAGAGTTTTTTGTTCGGTGAATGGCATGTAGTGCACTATATAGGGGATAGTGAATGATTCAGACAGTGTAAATATTCTTTCAATTGGGACAAATGAAGTCTGGTTTTGTGCAAACTGCCGCAGCACGCTCACAGTCTGCTCCAGTCCAGAGACACAACAGCATGGAGCGGATCATATGTGCAAATCTGTGCAGACCACAAAACGTTATGGACCCATTTGAGTTCTACACCGAATTGTATATTTTATAGCAGTATGGATGAGATTGTAGCTGTCATACGCTGTCAAATGCAGCTTAATTGAGCTCAACAGCTCTGGCCCAACATGTGACATAAACAAAATTGGCTATTTAAAAAAAGGGGGCGGGACTGCTTGATATGTCCCTCCCTGTCTTTCTGTTTCAGTTGAAATTATGTCAACAAATAGAATAACGCTGTGTGTTTCAAAGCACTTCAGTGGACACTAAAAAGGTGTTGTCAGATGAACAATGCTGTCTGTTAAATTAGGGGAGCAGGCTGCCTTTGGTGTGAAAACAACCTTTGTAGTATAACAGATTCACTTAATGAATCCTAAGTGTAAAAATGAACAAGTATAACAAGTAGCAGAGCAGCAGAAATGAAAGCGAACACCCCGGCTTATCTTGTCAGCAGGGTCGGCCCTGACTTCACCAACTCGCACACAAGTTCTCCTCCTTTTACATCCCCCTCCTTTGTCTCCATCCTTTTCATCTGCCCTTCATCTTGCTTTTCGCGTCTCGTGTGCGGTCAGCTGTTTTTTGCAATTAGCGCTATCATCGCATTTCATCCAGCAGAACAGTGGCTGTAATAACCTTACGGCTTTTGTTGCATGCTGATACTCTTCGTCCTTGATTAATTGCGCTCCCGGGAGAGCGACTGGAGAGCCGCCGTAGATCTTCCCTTTCACGGCCCATGACAAGTGACCCATTACTGTGCTTTATAGATCGCCGTCAGCAGCCTTTGAAAACGCCTGTGGGCCTGTTGGGCGATGATTTTATTGTGCTGTGTTATTTGTGGGAATTGCTGACAGACAGTCCAAAGGGCAGCTGTGGATTTTTTAGGGGGTTTGTTTCACTGAAACGCGGCGCTGCTCTGTTAGTTTAAGTCAACGTGTCTGCTGGGCAACTTAAATTGGTTATGCTCTCCGGGTCACGCAAACAAAGGTCACAGCATCGCAATCTGTCTCACGTCTCAGAGCATCATTTGACAGTCTGATGACAGATCACAGTGCATTACTGAAACAGACGCTCCGTTTCACCCACATATTGGCATTTAGGAGTGTTGGTTTTCTTATTAAAGGAATAGTTCACCTATTAATTTTAATTTTCTGAAATTCTAATAAAAATGTAAGATTCATTATTTACTCACTATGCAAATATGTATTAACTCAAAATAGGACTTTGGGCAGAATGTCCCCATATGGAAATGTAATAAATGACATATATAGCTTTATATCAAGTGTGATATTGCCATATGGTTACTTATAAGGTGATATATAATTGTCACATATGTGACCCCGCATGGACCACAAACCAGTCTTAAGTAGCAACAGCTAAAAATACATTGTACGGGTCAAAATGATAGATTTTTCTTTTATGCAAAAATCATTAGGATATTAAGTAAAGATCATGTTCCACAATTTCCTACTGTAAATATATCAAAACTTAATTTTTGATTAGTAATATGCATTGCTAAGAACTTAATTTGGACAACTTTAAAGGTGATTTTCTCAATATTTAGATTTTTTTGCACCCTCAGATTCCAGGTTTTCAAATAGTTGTATCTTGAACAAATATTGTCCTATCCTAATAAACCATACTTCAATGGAAAGCTTATTTATTTCTTCTTTCTTATGACAGGTTTTGTAGTTCAGGGTCACATATGTGCATTCTCTAAAAAGATGAAGATTGTAAGTTTATAACTTAAATGAAATCCCCATACTCTGTGTTTTGATCATCAAACAAAGCATTTAAATATCATCTAACTAAAATATACTGTATATAGAGAGTGACAACTGATATTTTCATGCTTTAAAAGTAGTCTGCTGTACTGTTATAAAAATCTTATTGATTTGCATTCCAAGTTCTCAAAATGTCATCTTTTTGGTCATATGAATCCTAGCATCTGCACCAAATTGCCTATTTTTGCTCTGTTTGGGCCTCTGAATAAAACTGAGGTGTTTTTCCTTCTCAAGTGTGAGCTCCATATTCTTACTATATCAAACTTGCATATTAATTTTTCATTTTAGTTCAATCAAAAATGAAAATTCTGTCATTTACTCACCTTTATGTCATTCCAAACCTGTATGGATTTATTTTTTCTACAAAACTTAGAAGAAGATATGAAGAGTTCAGATGCAAAAGCCTCTAAATCCATCTGACGTCTTTCTTTGTAAGTAGTGGTACTTCTGATTGGGCTGAGGCTGGTATTTTACCGATTTTGAAGTAAAAGTATTTGATCGACGTATAATATGTGTCGAGAGCATTCACTCAGTATCATTATCTCATTTTTGACCAAGATGGCTTTTAACTGCATCTGAACTCTTCATATTCTGACTATGCAATACAAGTCAATGGGGTCCAAAACAATCCTTTAAGAGATGTCTTCAAATCAACAGTGCTATATGTGACCCTGGATCACAAAACCAGTTGTAATTAGAATGTGTATATTTGTAGCAATAGCCATTATACATGGTATGGGTCAAAATTATTGATTTTTCTTTTATGCCAAAAATCATTAGGATATTAAGTAAAGATCATGTTCCACAATTTCCTATTGTAAATATATCAAAACGTAATTTTTGATTAGTAATGTGCATTGCTAAGAACTTAATTTAGACAACTTTAAAGGTGTTTTTCTCAATATTTAGATTTTTTTAAACCCTCAGATTCCAGATTTTGAAATAGTTGTATCTTAACAAATATTGTCCTATCCTAACAAACCTAACAAACTTCAATGAAAAGCTTATTTATTCTGCCTTCTTATGACTGGTTTTGTAGTCCAGGGTCACATATACTTTAAATAGATGAAGATTATAAGTTCATAACTTAAATGAAATCCCCATATTATGTACACATATGTTAATCATCTCTGTGTTTTGATCATAAAACGAAGCATTTAAATATCATCTAACTAAAATGTACTGTATATAGAGTGACAACTGTTATTTTTATGCTTTGAAAGTAGTCTGCTGTACTGTCATAAAAATCATATTGATTTTCATTCCAAGTTCTCAAAATGTCATCTTTTTGGTCATATGAATCCTAACATCTGCACCAAATTGCCTATTTTTGCTCTGTTTGGGCCTCTGAATAAAACTGAGGTGTTTTTCCTTCTCAAGTGCGAGCTCCATATCCTCACTATAAAATTCTGTCATTTACTCACCCTCATGTCATTCCAAACCTGTATCTACAAAACTTAGAAGAAGATATTCTATGCAATAAAAGTAAATGGTGTCCAAAACAACCCTTTAAGAGACGTCTTCAAATCAACAAGTTATATGTGACCCTGGATCATAAAAACCAGTCATAAGTAGAATGTATATATTTGCAGCAATAGCCAAAAATACATGGTATTTGTCAAAATTATTGATTTTTCTTTTATGCCAAAAATCATTAGGATATTGAGTAAAGATCATGTCCCATTTTGTAAATTTCCTACTGTAAATATGTTAAAACTTAATGTTTAATTAGTAATATGCATTGCTAAGAACTTTATTTGGACAACTTTAAAGGTGATTTCCTCAGTATGTAGATTTTTTGCACCCTCAGATTTCACATTTTCAAATAATTCAAATAAATGACCATCAATGTAAAACTTATGTATTCAGCTTTTAGACTATGTATAAATCTCAAATAAAAAAAAAATTACCCTTATGGTTTTGTGGTCCAGGGTCACATATGAAACCATGTACATGTACAGCCGTGGCCTAATGGTTAGGGAGTCTGAATTGTAACCAAGAGGTTGCGAGTTCGAGTCTCAGGTCCGGCAGGGATTGACGGTGGGGGGAGTGAATATCCAGCGCCCTCTCCATCGTCAATACCACGACTGAAGTGGGACCCTTGAGCAAGGCACCGAACCCCCAACTGCTCCCCGGGCGCCACAGCAATGCAATGGCTGCCCACTGCTCCGGGTGTGTGTTCACGGTGTGTGTGTGTGTTCACTACTGTGTGTGTGCACTTGGATGGGTTAAATGCAGAGCACAAATTCCTAGTATGGGTCACCATACTTGGCCTCACGTCTCGTCACTTTCACTTTCACTTTCATGTACACACAAGTTAATAATATTGTTAACACTTTACAATAAGGTTAACAATTAGTTAACATTAGCTTGTCATCATCTTACGAAGATACTGTATAGAGTGACAACGGATAAAAGTTGATAAAAGAAAGTAGTCTGCTACTGTTATAAAAAGCTCATTGATTTGCTTTCCAAGTTCTCAAAATGTTTTTTTGTCATTATAAATAACAACATTTGCACCAAATTGGCAATTTTTGCTCATTTTATGCCTCTGAGGTGTTTTTCCTTCTTAGTGTGAGCTCCATATTCTTGCTATATCACACTGCATAGTAATTTTCCATTTCAGTTCAATCAAAAATTTAAATTCTGTCATGATTTACTCATTCCAAACCGGTATGGTTTTATTTTTCCTCCAAAACTTAGAAGAAGATATTCTGAGTATACAGTGAAAGTCAATGGGGTCCAAAACAACCCTTTAAGAGGTCTGTTAAGTTAGGCTACTTTAGTTAACATAAACTAAAAATGATTTCTAAAAACTTCTAGAGAATTTATTAATCTTAGATAATGTTAATTTTTACTAATACATTATTAAAATCAAAAGCTGTGTAATAAATGTGTTGTTCATTGTTTGTTCATGTTAGTTAATACAATAACTAATATTAACTAATGGAACCTTATTGTTATCTATATGAGGATATTTATATGCTATTATACGCAGCAATCATGTAAACAATATAGTATGCATGCAGCTTTATTTAAAAACATCTGTAAGTTTCTATATGTATTGTTTTTAGATTCACTTTTTATAATATCTTCTAGATTCACTTTTATAATATCAACTTGTATTGATAGGTTTTATGATGGTTATGGCATATATGTTCAGAAATGTATTACACATTTAAAATATGTTAATATATGAAATTGTTCACATTTTTATAGGTTTTACGTATGTTTTTACTTCATATGACAGTATGGAAATTTAATATATGCACATATATTACATTAGCATATGGGTCTTGGCTGCTTATTTCCATACACTTTCAGTCTATTTGCTAGTATTTCCCAAATAATTACAAGAAAATGTAATTAAAAGTAAAGTAGTGTTTTGATATTAAAACATACTCTATACATATATATCTAAAGACATTAGGTTTGAGGTCTTTAACTAAAGTTGCAGCACAGCTCCACTTTCATCTGTTTCAGAATATTGCTTTTGACAAGATGAAAATAATCCTCCTTGGCATTTCTCCTTCCTCTTGCAAAGAACAATGCGTTTTTTCTCTAATGAACTTGAGATCTTGCACTGAAAATGACACCTTTTTAATGAAGAACGCTTTTGTAAGCGGTTTCACCTGACAAGATAGTGAAAGGCAGTTAGATATGAACAGATGTTTCTCATTTGTAGCCTTGGTCAAGCTTAGGTACTATCCGTTTGAGAGCGTGTGACCTTCTGATCTGTGAGATATAGATAGATGGCGGTCTGGCACGTAGGAGGAGCTCTCAGACTTCCTCTTGAAGGCAGGTCAATGCAGCAATCGTTAGAGGTAATAGGATGACAAGATACTTTTTTACAGACATTTGCGGTAGCAATTATACAGGACTTAACATTTGCTTTAAGGTCAGGAACATTAGAACAAGACTAATGGATCGGCGAACTACACTTGAAGCATATCTTTATCACTTTTAGTTTTTCTATGCAAGTATACGTATGTGTAAGAAGCAGGTGCATGAATCACGTCTGCTATTGCACAATGATTTCAGAAATAGTGGTTTCTGGTAAGCAGGTGGTGTCTAGCAGCCTTTTTTGTTTTCTGCGTCAGTGGTTCTTAACTGGCATAGAAATGAGTCTCTTCGGCAGGCATAAGGAACAATTCTAAATGCAAATTTAAAGTTAAAACAACATTAGATTATATAATGCATATATGCAGTAATATGTTATAGAATGTACGATCTGTGTACGATAAAATATACTATATAATATAAGAGTTAAGACAATATCATGATAAATATTGTTATATAACTTAGTAGTATTTTTATATTAGTAAAAAAGAAGATTATTGCACAAAATTTGATTTTTAAATGAATTATTTAAAATGAAATATTATTAAATATTTGTATAATATAATATAACAAACTGTTACTTATATGTTGTGTTGTGCTATGCTATATTTTACTAAATACACATTTTTCTATCCATTACCTCTTGATATATAACTACATTTATAAATGATATTGTCAATATATATATATATACAAAAAAAAATGATCTAATTAAATTGTATTGTTACATAAATTCTATTGTTATTAAAATGTTAGATAAAAAAAGTTTCTGCACACAAAAACTACTACTATATATAAATTAAGCTAAATATTAAATATTTATTCTAATTATCTAAATAATACATTAATGATATTGTTATATAATATTATACTTTATACATTAATTATTTAAAATTATGTTGAAAGTTTATGCACACTAATATATATATATATATACATATATATATATATAGAGAGAGAGAGAGAGAGAGAGTTCAGATGCAAAACCCCCTAAAAATATTATACAAATATTTAATAATATTTCATTTTACATAATTCATTTATATATAATTGTATTTTTTTTAGTTAGCATAATCTTTGTCAATATAATTTTTAGATATATCAAAATAATGTTTGATATATTTCAATAACAATATAATTTATGTAACAATATAACGTAAATAATTATTTTACTTTTTAAATTTAGTGATATATCAAGAGGGAATGGATGTAAGAGCGTATTAAGTCAAATATTATATATATATATAAATCTTTATTTTTTAGTGTGCATAATCTTTTTTCAATAATTTATATATAATATTTCAATAACACTATAATTTAAGTAACAATATAATTTAGATAGATAATTATTTTATTTTCGAACCAATTTTTTGACAATATTATTATAAATGTTGTGATATATCAAGAGGGAATGGATGGAAAATAACAACTGTGTGCATAATCTTTTTTCAATAATTTATATATATATATAGCAATATATTGTTTTATATTATGTCAATAACAATATAATATAATATATGTAACAATATAATTTAAATTATTAGAAATAATAATTATAATATATATATATATATATATATATAGACCCAATCCCAGCCACAGTCCAATCAGAAGTACCGATACTTATATGTATATGTATATGTATTCATATAATAATTTATTCATTTACTATATTAAATTAATAAATGCTTTAGCTGAATAAATAAAGACTAATCCATCCATTTCCTTTTAATATGGGATTTATACAGTAATGAAGAATTTATTTCTGTCTCATTTGCCCTATATATATAGTGAGTGAGTGTGTGTATGGGAGAGAGAGAGAGAGAGAAAGAGAGAGAGAGAGAGAGAGAGAACCAGCTGTTATGTAAAACCAGTTGAGAGCCACTGCTCTGCATCTCTTATACCGGTCCAACTTATACTTCTAACCACGCCGACCAATCATAGACCATCACTCGGGCAGGTTCTGCTCAGAGGGAGGGGTGTTTGAGATCACTATACATGCATGAGATGGCAGGTGATTTATTGCGGAGGCGAGGCAGAGGTGCGAGAGGCCCGTCCAGCCTGTTTTGTTTCCTGAGGAACAGAGAGCTGCAGTCGTGTCCTCGGCCTTTAGCCTGTCGAATTCCAGAGGCTGTAATTTGGAGATATTGCTTTGCATGCTTGTGAGAGGGAACTGCAAACCGATGCGAGATGGATTTGCTATTGTCTTGCTGCCTCAGAAATGAGGCTCCGCTCGGTGCAATCACACCGTTGCTGTGTCAAATTAAAATCATGCAGCCAGTCTGGCCTGAAACGGATTAAACGCAGGGAACTTGCCACAAACGCTCAGGAACTGTGAGGTTTTATACGTTACTCTTTGAATTTCATGAATCGTTTAGTGTCTCATAAATGTTTCACTTAGCTGGCAAACCTATAATAGATTCCGTTGTGACAACTTACCCCATGTTGTGTGACAACACAACTAGCCCCAATCTTCCCATTTACCATCTTAATGTGTTTTCATTCATTTTAGCACATCCACCTGTTTTTTACATACTTACAGAGCTAACTTGGATAATAATGCAGCGTTGGGGATTTTTTCTCCTTTGAATCCTAGTCTTTGGGTTTGTAATTAAAAGTACTAAAGCAGCCTCAAAACAGCAAGCTTGAATTACCAATTCAGAGCCACTACAGAGCATTGCATCTGCAAATATAGCAGCTACAGCACACATTGAGATGGATGTCACACTCTACGTAATGTGTCCAAAGCTCAGTTGCGTAGCCAATTGAGAAAGCTGTGATGGCTCATAGGAGCCGCGGCTTATCTCACTGTGTGTGCGTGCAAGAACAATGACAAAGCCTCAACAAAATAACAACAAACAGAACAGCACAGATCGTGAGGAAGAGAAGATGATTTTTAATGCAGATAGCCACAGAGTTATATACAGTGGCATGCGAAAGCCCTTTTAGAATCTGTGAAAATGCGAATACTTTTAACAAAATAAGAGCGATCTTGCAAAATGCATGTTATGTTTTATTTAGTACTGTCCTGAGTAAGATATTTTACATAAAAGATGTTTACATATAGTCCACAAGACAAAAAAAATAGCTGAAATTATTAAAATAACCCCCTTCAAAAGTTTCTTAATACTGTGTGTGGTTACCTGGATGATCTGTTTTTTTGTTTTGTGATGGTTGTTCATGAGTCCCTTGTTTGTTCTGAAAAGTTAAATTGCTGTCCTTTAGAAAAATTCTGCATCTTTTGCATATTTGAACTCTTTCCAGCAGTGACTGAATGTGAAAACTTTTAGGGGAGAGAAAACTTTTGAACGGAATGAAGATGTCTACATTTTTCTTATTTTGTTGAAATATCATTTTTTTCTATTTAGTACTGCCCTTCGGAAGCAACCGGCATGTTTCCCAGAAGACAAATTAAGTACAATTTACCTTGATCTTCAAATTCCAAAAGTTTTCACCCCCTGATCTTAATGCATTGTGTTTCCTTGTGGAGCATCAGTAAATGTTTGAACCTTTTTTAATAGTTGTGTTTGAGTCCCTCAGTTGTCCTCAGATTGACTGTAAATAAAACTGTAAGTTTTAAATGCTTAAATCTTCTAAATGCAAATTTTGCCATTGTTTTGGAGCGCACTAGCTTATAGATAATCTTAAGGCTAACATATTCATACTAAAAGCCAAAAAACTTCCATTTTGTTTTCATGGGCACTTTAAGCAGTGCCACTGTTTTTAACATTGATAATAAGAAGAAGTGTTAAAATGTGACACTGAAGACTGGAGTAATGATGCTGAAAATTCAACTTTACGTCTCAGGAATAAATTATATATTTTGCATATAAAACAATATATTTTAGTATTTTTAAATAATTTGCAATAGAAAACAGTCATTTTAAATGTTAATAATATTTCAATAAATACAGTTTTTACTCTATTTTGCTTAAATGCAGCCTTGGTGAACATGAGAGACTTCTTCTTCTCAGAGACTGTAAGTAAACTATCGCAACATTATATTGCATCGGCTGGTCCAATTAATGTGAGTCTGGGGGTGGGGCTTTCTGTTTTTCCAACCAATGACAAGCAGGTAGAGCAGTGTTCGAATTGTGTTTGTGAAGTTTTTGGGGGGTCCTCCCCCCTTGTTAAAAAGAAATAAAACCTTATATAAATATGATTCGTATTTTTGTCTTGTCTTTGTTATCACTGAGAAAACCTAATTCTAAGATAAAAGCTTATTTTACAATGATCAGTGAATTAGGTGTACCAAACAATCACTAAGCAAAGAAGAATTGAATATCTAGCCAAATAAATTCAGATTTTCTTTGCTTAAAATGATTTTTACCTGTTTGGATCTTTTGCGTAAAATTCTTATATTTAATCAATAAAGGTACTTAGAATAATAAGACATTTTAGGCTGTTACCACACAAATAAAATTATTAACAAAATTCATCTTTTCTAATGCAGAGGAAACACAGATGCTACATCTGAATCTGCAGATACAAATGCATAAATGAATGCCTAATAAGTGAGTCATTGCGATTGAACTAAATCTTTTAAAAGAGTTAATTCATTCAGAAACAAAACACCATCATGTTGTTTAGAGACGCAAAACAGTACTGTGGCTGTGTTTGGAACCATTTTTGTTGGTGATATAGAGCAAAAATAGGCAATCTGGTGTATAAAGCGTCGTAAGTCTCTTAATATCAACTTCTAGTTTATTAAACTGTTGTATAAAATCAATATCACATTTGTGATTTTTGCAAAAAATGGCACTCCTCGTGTGATATTGATTAACATATACATTTTCTGCCCGCGTATCCTGAATTTTCAGAAAATGCATTTTATTAGACTGAATCACGCAGTGAAAGAACGCACTCTAAATAAGCCCAGTCTAGCTAGTGTTTAAGCACTCATAAGTCCTCATAATCAATGAAGCTATCCATACACTGTTTGTACATCTGCACTGTTGCTTATAAGGTAGAGTAATTTAGAAACCTGTTTGAAAACAGTCATTATTTTGTCTCCAGTGGTGCAAAACTCACTTCATCTTCATTCAGAACTGAATTTTATTGTTTATACATTAAGAGCTACTTACGATAAACTCGCATAACCTTGATTATGCAACAGCATAACCTTGCGAATATTTTGCGAGTGATTATTCCCTTTGCCGATGTGCTCTTTCTCGAATGCAGCTCGGTGTGTGATTGGATTTAGCTGAGAGCAGGGCGGCTTTGTGAGCGCAGAGAATATGAGTGGGCATCCTGGAAGCTTCTGTGCCACCACATAATGCTTGACTGATGTGAGGAGTGAGAGACAAAAAGAGAGAGAAAGAACGAGTTGCTGAAAGAAACAGAGGGAGGGAAGGAGAGGGAAGGGATAAAGGGATGGAGAAAGAAAGGGGGATCCGAAAACGGCAGAGCGTGAGAGAGGGATGAGGAAGACGGGTGAAAGAGGCCACATGTTTTATAGATGCCATTTAAAAGAGCGTGCTGGAGTGGAGGCAGACTGCAATGAACTGTAACCGCGACAAAACACCAAGACAATAAACAAACAAATTGGTTGCCTAGGAGTCGTCAGTGTGCCATCGCCGCCTCCCACCAGAGCGAGAACATCCCCTCATCCTGC
The DNA here is from genome assembly GCA_033026305.1 of Cirrhinus molitorella. Classification (NCBI taxonomy): domain Eukaryota; kingdom Metazoa; phylum Chordata; class Actinopteri; order Cypriniformes; family Cyprinidae; genus Cirrhinus; species Cirrhinus molitorella. The sequence continues at coordinate 31,553,231 of CM065130.1, forward strand.
ATGGTGTGTTCCTTTGAGATTAAAACAGGAAATACATCTCCACAGACTCATTCTTTCTCTCTTGGCCACCGGGTCTGGATCGCGCTCATTTTTTTCTTTTCTATCTCTCTCTGCCTCCTTATGTCCCCAAAGGAAAATGTTATTGCTCTGCGGTTGAGTTTTCATGGCTCATGAGATCTCAGTTATGTTTCATTCAAGGATGAACTTTGTGTCAGTTGTTTCTTTTTCAATTTCAATTGTTGATAAACACACACACACACACACACACACACACACACACACACACACGTTACAAAATCTAACATCTGACAAAGTGTAGAGTTAATCACTCGTTGTTCTATAGAAACGTTGTCGAACAACATCAGCAGGTAAAGTTACAGCAGGAGTCCACATCTCACTCGCCTCCCCTGTGCCCATTGAGTTTTAACAGACTCCCTAAAGTGTGCTGTGAGTTTGGTGGGGGGTTATTGAGAATTAATTGGAGGAAAGTCACATGAGAGGAGGCAATGCCTTCATCGCGATATGATTGGATATGACTGGTTATGATCGGCTGTGATTGGTTCATGCGATTAATCCCACCTCTTGTGTTCATGTACATTCTGCACGCAAACAACTCACAAATTTAGATATAAACACTTTGTTACATCAAAATAAGACTTAAAATGGCATGAAAACATGATTTTTTAGTGAGTAATCAGCTTGGTTAAATTTAAAGTAATAGTTTTTTGTCTGTGAACAATATTTACCGAGCTTTGATGACTGATGATCTAAAAAAATCAAAAATAGTTAAAAGTGAACTACACTGTAAAAAACTATTTGTTGAGTCAGATAAAATAATTTGTTACCTGGCTGCCTTAACATTTTAAGTTCAGTCAACTCGAAAAAGTTTGGTCAACTTGAAATGTTAAAGTGACAACTTAGATATTTGACTTGATTTAACTTAAAATTTTAAAGCAGCCAAGTAACAAACACAGCTGTAAAGTTTAACAAACATTTTTTTTTAGTTTAGTTTGGTTTAGTTTCAATACATTTTAAGGCAGCAGGGTAACAAATTATTTTAAGTTGACGCAACAAATTATGTTTTTTTTTTTTTTTTTTTTACAGTGTATTAAAAAGAATAGCTAAACATAAGTTAATAAAAATAAAAAAATCAAAAGTATTGTTTAAATTGTTACTGCCTTAAATGATTATTTTGGAATAAATGTAATATGCCCAAAAACACTAACTTGATGTGATTCATATTTGGCTTTAATAAATAGAATATTGATTACATTGTTAATGTAAAAATATAAAATAGATTTTTTTTTCTTTCTTTTTTCTTTTCTGATTGTAAAGTTAATGTTTATTTAACCAAGAAAATGTTACTGGGACATGAATTTACATTTAATTATGTAATAATTAATGAACACTACCACACATATATTCAGTATATACATTTTATTGTTCAAAAGTTCAAGGTTGGATTATTAAAAATGTATTTTATGCTCATAAAGGTCACATTTATTTGATGTAAAAACAGTAAACACTGTAATATTGTGAAATGTCATTAACAATTTTAATATATTTTAAAATATAATTTATTCTGGTGATGCAAAGCATCATTACTCCAGTCAAGTTAATACAGCTTTTTAAGGATTCTTTTATGCATAGAAATTCAAAATAACAGCATTTATTTGAAATAGATACATGATTATTTTTTTAAAAATTGCTAATTCAATTTAATGCATCACTGCTAGATAAAAATATTAATAATAAAAAAAAAAAAACATACTGTCCTCAGACTTTTGAACAGTATTATATGGATTTTTAGATAAATAAAGACCCCAGTAAATTAACTTTTAATATACATAATAAATATACATATAAATATAATATAATAAAAAAATTAATAATTCTACATTTGATCTCTATCTAACCTTACTGTCTACGAGAAGAAGCTGAGATATTAAAAAGATTTAATGTAGGAATTTTGTTTTTGTGTGTGCTTATATCTCCACAGGGCATTTTTATTGCTCAGAAGAAGCGCTTTCATAACTCGTACGTCTGTTTCACTGACATACCAGCTTCTTCTCAGATGTTTTTCCTTAAGAAATAAGAAGAAATAAAAAAGACATAAAAACCGACTCAAATGAGACAGTTGTTGGCTTATTTTACGAATTGAAAGCTTTAAGAAAACTTCAGTTCAGTCAGCAGCATAGTCCACATTATTCTGTTGAAGAATCTGATGAGAAATATTTGAGTTCACTCTCAGTTCTCTTTTTCGATTGCACACTTTTGTATCTTAGCAAATCTGAGCAGTTTGACATCTTTGACCCTGGTCCACATAACCAGTCATAAGGACCAATTTCTGGAAACTGAGATTTATACATCACCTGAAAGCTGAATAAATAAGCTTTCCATTGATCTGGAATCTGAAGGTGCAAAAAAAATCTAAATACTGAGACAATCACCTTTAAAGTTGTCCAAATTAAGTTTTTAGCAATACATATTACTAATCAAAAATTAAGTTTTTATATAATTACAGTAGGAAATTCACAGGAAATCTTAAAGGAACATCTTTACTTAATATTCAAATGATTTTTTACATAAAAGAAAAATTTTGACCTATACAATGTATTTTTGGCTATTGCTACAAATTATGACTGGTTTTTGTGTTCCAGGGTCACTTTTTTCTGAAACTCTAGAGGAGACACATGTATGTCTTTTTCTCAGTGGATAAATCTCCATTTAATCTCATTTCTCTGATCTGAAAGAGATTTCTAATTTTACTTTCCTCTGTATCTACATATAGTACTATCTCCACCTCCTGTTTTTGTTCCTACACGCAAATGCAATCGTGTATGTGCTATAGCAGTTGTGTTTTACTGCAATATAGCGTGTGTTGCTCTATTTTGAATGTAATTCTTACAGTCCGCTAGCCGGTCTGTGTGTGCCCACTGGTTGCCCTGGGCTCCATCAGGCTGAGTTTATGTGACAGTCTTGTTGTGAGGCGCTGTGTAAACACAGTGAAATTGCTCAGGGCCGGATTCCTCTCTCCACACTCTCTTTTCGATCCCACCGGACTTATTTTCAATATGCCACTCTCAAAGCAAACCATATTACCATAAGCTCTCTCAATATAGCTGGGCTGTGCAGAAAAATATCGTCCCAGGCTGAAATTTTGATGATCAGCTTAGCGTGACTTTTTCAATTTTCCTCCCTACCTGATTTCAGATCGCAGGCTCATTAGTTTACTTTCGCTTACATGTTCGGAAAGCACGGATGGACAAATTGAGATGCGGCTGGCATTTAGGATTCAATGATGTTTCTGGTACAGCTGTGTGGTTTCAATCACTGGGTCTAACAACGGTGCGACTTGGTGGCTTATTATTATTCTCAAAGCCGAGGTGAGAACTGATTTTGGTAATTAAACCGTGAAGACGTTAGATTAGGTTGTAAGGTCTATTTAAATGAAAAGCAAAGCAAAAATGCATTTCGGCCATTACAAATGAACCCTTGTCGCAATACAGATTGTTGATTATGAACACACAATCTAAAAAGCTTATATGTGACCCTGGACCACAAAACCAGCCATAAGTAGCATGGGTATATTTGAAGAATAGCCAAAATTGTATGGGTCAAAATGAGTGCTTTTTCTTTTATGCCAAAAATCATTAGGATATTAAGTAAAGATCATGTTCCATGAAGAGATTTTGTAAATTTCCTACCGTAAATATATCAAAACTAATTTTTGATTAGTAATATGCATTGCTCAGAACTTCATTTGGACAACTTTAAAGGTGATTTTCTCAATATTTAGATTTTTTTGCACTCTCAGATTCCAGATTTTCAAAAATTGTTGTATCCTAACAAACCATACATTAATGGAAAGCTTATTTATTCAGCATGATGTATATTTCTAAATGTAAAAATTGACCCTTATGAATGGTTTTGTTGTTTCAGGGTCACATGTATTAATAAAATCCAAAATATTATTGAACCTTGCTCTGTTGCCAGGCAAATTTCATCACCACAAATGAACTAGATTATTGAAAAATAGGTATTAAAGCATGATTCTGTAATATATAAAAAAAATGTTGATTGATTTTTCACCACACCTAAGTATATATACGCTACCATTCAAAAGTTTGGGGTTGATAAAATAGTTTTTGCCTTTTATGCTCACTGAAGCGGCATTTAGTTGATTTAAAATACAGTAAAAATGGGAATATTGTGAATTATTATTACAAAATTTATTTATATTTAAATATATTTTAAAATGTAATTTATTCCTGTGATTTTCAGATTCATTACTCCATCCTTCAGAAATCATTCTAATTTAAGCTCAAGAAACATTTCTTATTATTATCAATGTTGACAACAGTTGTGCTGGCTTATATTTTTGTGGAAACTTATTTTTTCAGGATTCTTTGCTATTGATTTTGATTAATGTACATTGTCCCTTTTTGTGAAATAAATAAAAACATAAAATAAAAAAATAATATATTCATATAAAAAGTGACCATATTTCAGTTTAAAAATCATAGTTTTAAAAATGTAACACTTCCTATTTTTATTAAATAAAAAAACATAGTTTTAAAAATGTAACACTTCCCATTTTTATGATGGAATAAATAAATAATAAATAAATAACAATATATTCACACATAAATATTATACCATATTTCACAGTTAAAAAAAATCATAGTTTTAAAAATGTAACACTTCCTATTTTAATACATACAATTTTTTGCACACATTAATTATTGTAACATATTTGACTGTGTAGAAGGCATTTCAAGAAACATTTCTTCTTATTATCAATGTTGAAAACAGTTGTGCTGACTAATTTTTTTGTGGAAACTGATTTTTCAGGATTCTTTGATAAATAGAAAGTTCAAAAGAACAGCATTTATTTGAAATAAACATCTTTTGTAACTTTATAAATGTCTTTACCATCACTTTTGATCAGTTTAATAAATCTGCTGAATAAAACCTCAAATTGCTTTAATAAGTAGTGCATAGTGTTAAAAATTGTAATATATACTGTTGTCTGCTGTTGTTTTTTGTTATACTTCCCACAGAGTATCAAATTTATGTTCATAAAAATTTGCCTGAGGAGGTATAACATTACGATTAGTATATGACAAGAAAAATTTGGTTTGCATGAGAATTGTCTCTACATGTAGAAATTCTTATAAAAAAAATCGAACTGACATCAATTACTGCCACTTTCGTTGGATGCAATTAAACCGAACATATTTCTAATGATCATCTCATTTGTTTACAGTGAGCACGACATATAATTGAGACATGAGGTGTTTGCAAATGGAGACCATACGCTGTAGAATTCTGCTCCTCCATTACAAGTCACGGATGTACCGCCCACGTTCCTGACAGCATAATCGCGGCAGAGCTGGAACCGGCCTCAGAGGCTGCCATCTAAGCTGGAGTCGTCCCACTTGCCCTCCCCTACTGCGGGTTCCCGCTCCTGCCACACACCCATGCCACGCTTGTTGTAGCGTGTCGGCGTTTGGCAGCTCTTATTCCTTCCCCTTTCTGTTTTCCCGAATCTCCATTATCTCCAATGCCGCAGAACGTCCTGAGGCCTTTACTGTCAGCTCTCCACACAGCGCTGAATGTTCGGTTGGCTTGGCGTTTTCAGATAAAGCGGGTGTTGATCTTGCGTTCTGTGATGGAACAGGAGTTGTTGTAATTGGGTGTTTCTGCAACTATGGGCACTTTTGCCCCATGGAAAATTAATTTCCTCAAAACATTTTTCAAAGTCTATACTTAGTTTGTCTACTAGCAGTGTCCAACAATGTACACACATGCATCACAGGAGACTTTGGTCATTTATTATAAATGCCATTTCTACCACAACTCAGATCACCATTATGTCTGGAAATGACAGCAATGGAAATTACATTTTATACATTTTTGGAAATAAATACACAGAAAAAAGGATTATAATATTGTCCACACTTTGACAAACCTTCGCTCAATCATAAATGACTCACAATAATTAATATTATAATAATAATAACAACAAGTAATTTTACTTATCTTTAATTTATTTTACTTTTCACACTAATATCGTACTTTTTAATTTATTTATTTTCCATCTCAAAGATGCTCTGCACTCATACTGTTGTCTCACCAAATGCAAATTTTGAAAAAACTTTATTATTGGCACAATTGTTGATTGTGATGGAAATTATGAAATGTATAATAATAATAATAATAATAATAATAATAATAATAATTTTTTTTTTCACACATTAAATACTGAAATATTTCTGTACCACATTCTTTTTTAGGTCAATTTTTATTTTTTGATGGATAAATGAATAACAACAACAACAACAACAACAACAACAACAACAACAACAACAACAACAACAACAACAATAATAATAATAATAATAATATAAATTTTCACACATTAAATACTGTACCATATTTCAATGTTAAAAAATAACTTAGTTTTAAAAATGTACCACTTACTATTTTGTATGATGGAATTAATTTAGGATAAATAAATAAATAAATAAATAAATATCAACAACAATAATATATTCACATTAAATGTTGTACCATATTTCACAGTTTTAAAAAAATCAGCTTTAAAAATGGAACACTTCCTATTTTTTTATAAAATATATAAATAAATAAATAAAACATAAAATATTGTACCATATTTCACTGTTCAAAAAAAAAAAAAAAATTATATATATATATATATATTCACACAGTAAATATTGTACTTGCACTTATCATATTTTTATTAAATAAATTACAATTTTCACACATTAAATATTGTAACATTTCACTGGTTAAAAAATTCTTAGATTTAAAAATTGAACATGTCCTATTTTTTATGATGAAATAAATAAATAAATAATATATCCACACATAAATATTGTAACATATTTTACAATAAAAAAAAAAAATCATAGTTTTAAAAATGTAACACTTCATATTTTTGATTAAATAAATTACAATTTTCGGTAACACTTTATTTTACAGTCTATTAATTAGTTGCTTATTAGCATGCATATTATTTGAATATTAGCCATTTATTAGTACTAATTAAGCACATATGAATGCCTTATTCTACATGACCTTATCCTACATCCCTAATACTACCCAATACCTAAATTTAACAACTACCTTACAAACTATTAATAAGCAGCAAAATAGGAATTTATTGCGGGAAAAGTCATAGTTAATAATGAATAAGTGTTCCCTATTCTAAAGTGTTACCCAATTTTCACATATTAAATAAATAATAAATTAATAATAAATAAATAAATACTGGCCTTCAGGCTAATTTGGGTACATTTACATTCATAAATGTTGATTTATGTCCATTGTCTCTTTTTGTGAAATAAATAAATACATAAATACAATTAACCAAGAATATATTCATATTACCATATTTCACAGTTTAAAAAAAATAATAGTTTTAAAAATTTAAATTAAATATTTAATTTTTGATTAAATAAAACAATAAGAAAATATGCACTCATAAAATATTGCACCATATTTCACTGTTTAAAAAAACTGTTTTAAAATGTAACACTTACTATTTTTGATTAATAAATAAACATTTTCACATATTAAATATTGTAACATATTTCACTGGTTAAAAAAAATTAGATTTAAAAATGTAACACTTCCTATTTTTATGATGAAATAAATAAATAATACTAGCATTTGGGCTAATTTGGGTACATTTACATTCATGAATGTTAATTAATGTACATTGTCCCTTTTTGTGAGATAAATAAATAAATAAATTAAACAATAATATATTTATATTAAATAATATTTCACAGTTTTAAAAAATCATAGTTTTGAAAATGTAACACATCCTATTTTTTTATTCATAAATAATTAAAACAATAAGAAAATATGCACACATAAAATATTGTACCATATTTCAGAGTTTTTTTTAAACATTTAAAAAAAGTAACACTTCCTATTTTTATGATTAAATAAATAAACAAATAAATAAACAATATATTCACACATAAATATTGTACCATATTTTACAGTTTAAAAAAATCATAATTTTAAAAAATGTAACACTTCCTATTTTTGATTAAATAAATAAATAAATTAAAATGTTCACACATAATATCATAATATAATATAATCATTTTTAAAAATGTAATAATAATGATGTATATAATATATTTAAATATATATACTGTATATATATATATATATATATATATAAATTCCAAAGAATTTTATGCCATCATATAACAAGAAATAAACAATAAATAAATAATTAAGATCCATACAATTAAATCTGCCTATAGCGAAAGAAACTGCGCTTCTCTGCACTTTCTCTCTCATCTCTTTGTCTCTCTGTTTCTCTCTCTCTCTCTCACTCAGGCAGCATTCATGCATCCCAGCAACCTCTGCCAGGTCCGCCCCACGCCTGTAATCATTAGGCTGCAATTTGGGGCTGAAAATCGCAATTATAGGCTACGGCAATCGGTTGTTATTTTTCTCTGATGCTTGTTATTTCTTTGTCGGGGCAGAAACGACCCCTCTCTGATTGTAATTAGGGGAATACGAGACAATAAAGCGCACAATTACGCGAAAGGTTTCCGCGTTTCGCGCTTGTCAGGCAGGGCTGGGGGCGGGAGTCCCCGGGTGCAAACCGCAGCACTGAAGAGTTGACAGATTGAAATGGGCGCCCCTGGCAGTTTTTGACCCTCTCATGTCTAATAAATAAGCTGGCAGAGCAGAGATCGAAAGATCGACAGAGGAAAGATTTCGCTCGCTTTTTCTCTCTCTTTTCCACCACCTGCTAGGGCACTTTCTTCTGACCTAACATAGAACGTCTTCAAGTTACTCATCGTCAGACAATTCTTTGAAAGAACAGCCAGAACTTCAAAGGAGGTCTCTGATCATAAATTCATTCCACGCCGCCTTGTCTTGGCCTTGATCTATGAAAAAGAATATGAAACACATATCGGAATATTCGCTTTTGTTATCTCTCTCCCCACCCCGAACCCCACCCACGACTTGGACTTGGCTCAAGGGCTGCTTTGGGCGCATGGCCTTTTGATCAAGTCGTTTTCTCTCATATGTATATGTGAATACGCTATAGCTACACGCAGAGATGGGACTAGATTTGACGATCGAAGCAATCCGCCAGTCGAAATGGAGCCGTTTGAAAAGCTAACGAGCGATCACAAAAAAGATTCCGTATCGCTGGCACGTTTCGCGGGGGAGGAAAGTCAAATCCTTCACGGTCCAATCGAGCCTGTCAGTTTTAGCAGTCAAACACAATATGGGCTTGTTTTGCCGTTCTTACGACTATCATGGCAGTCTAACACTGTGCTGAGATTTACAGGTCTTTCATTTACTCATGGGTGCTAGAAGGGAACAAATATGCTCTTTGGAGTGCAATCGTTAAATAGTTTCACCATGTGTCAGGACGTTATTAAAACTCATAAGTCATTGGTCCAGACTGTTGCTGTTGTATTTCTCTAAACGTCAAGCTTGGAAAGTCAAGTCAGAGTGGGGTTGTCTTAACAAAATGGAGGATAAATAATATTTATCTTTTGTTTTTTGATGCTTAAACACTATTTCCCACAGAGTCCCTAAAGGGACGTGGTGATGGGGAAAAATATTCAATTACATTTAAATGCTTCTGCACTCTTTTGTTTCCCTGAGAAACTCACAACTTTTGCATTCGCTCGCACAACTTTTGCCGTCCCCTGAGAAACTTTTGCATTCCCTCTCAAAACTTTTTGTGATGGAATAATAAGAGGTGGGAGGAAAAAACTATACCATACTACTTACTGCAAAAGTTTTGTGAGTGCATGTAAAGTCAGTGTGACAAAGTATTTAAATGCTCATGGCATTTCCATGCCAGGCCCATAGCTGGCGATATCATTATGTAATTGTTTGTTATTTTCCCCCAATGTTTAAAAAAGGAGAAAAAATAATAACAGAGATGAATGTCTCATAATACTCAAAAAGACATTTGCAAGTCGCCATCTACTGGTGAAATCACGTAACAACACTTGCTAGTCGCCATCTGCTGGTGAATTACAGGATTAGCTGAAATATTGGGGTTTGTCTAGATGTGGTGCATGTGTACAGTCTTAAGTACCATGGGTGTATTTGTAGCAATAGCCAAAAATACATTGTATGGGTCAAAATTATTGCTTTTTCTTTTACGCCCAAAATTAGGATATTAAGTAAAGATTATGTTCCATGAAGATATTTAGTAAATTTCCTACCGTAAATATATCAAAACTTAATTTTTGATTAGTAATATGCATTACTAAGAACTTCATTTGGGCACCTTTAAAGGCGATTTTCTCAATATTTAGATTTTTTTTTGCACCTTCAGATTCCAGATTTTCAAATAGTTGTATCTTGGCCAAATATTGACTTATCCTAACAAACCATACATGGAAGTTTATTTATTCTGAACCATTTTTGGTTCCACAAAGAACCATTCAGTTAAAGGTTCTTTAAAGAATCATCTTTTACTTACCTTTTATAATCTGAAGAACCTCCTTTCTCCACAAAGAATCTTTTGTGAAGCAGAAAGGTTCTTTAGATGTTAAAGGTTTTTATGGAACCATTTAAACATAAAAAGTTCTTCTATGGCATCGTGAAGCACCTTTAATTTTAAGAGTGTATGACTGGTTTTGTGGTCCTGGGTCACATATATAAAGTTCATGGTGATTTGAGAACAATTTTTATAACTTTTGAAACATTCTGACAGTGTCTGCTTAATATCTTTTATATCATAGTACAAGAATGCAAGGCAATGGAAAGACATTTTGTGCCCTTTCATATGCATATCTAATTTAAATGTCTAGGATAGATCTTCAAAAATGAGGCTTTCTGGAAATGAGTCTGAAGGAATTTGACACTTTTTTAACCTGAAACTTTTAATTCACACATTCATCTCATTGATTTTGATTTTCTATAAAATAGCATTAACCAACAAACACTCAAAACACACACCCCGTACAGCTATCTTTGTGAGGACGTTCATTGACACACGCAAGCTCCTTAAGCCTACCCATCAGAACTAAATGCCTCACCCAAACCCTTACTCTAAACCTAACTTTTACCCTTTAGACATAACCTGATCCTAAAACCAAGTCTTAACCCTCAAACAGGCCTTTAAAGAGGTCTCAGAAAGTGAGGACTGGCCAAAATGTCCTCACTTTACTCTCTTTGTTCTCACTCAGATGGCCTAAAACTCAAACCTCAAACTATCCTTTATGTGAGCTATCCTCACAAAGATAACTGTACAATTGCACACACACACACACACACACACACACACACACACACACACACACGCACAAATGTGTACCTCGTCAAAGGGACCACTCAAGGTACTGATATGCACATTGTAAGGATAGATAAGATAAAAAGTTGTCCCCCTAAAGGTACAGTTTTTGCCTTTTCATTCAATGATGAAATATACATATTGCTTATAGGGGTGTGGGTTACAAATTGTCTATGTTAAAATAGTAATTGTTGTTTAAATAATATACAAATGTAGGTTTGCTACTGCGCATGTGCATTTAGAGTTCACGCTTTCACTGCGTGATTTAGTCTAATAAAATACATTTAGAATTACCCTATAATTCAAGAGAAGGAGGGAAAAATGCCCCTGTGTGACTTTTTATGTCTTGTATATTTATAAATCATTTGATATATAGTTAATATCACATAAAATCAATTACACCTAATTGACCAAATGTGATACTGAATTGATAAACAGTTCAATAAACAAGAAACTAAATTTAATTGACTTACATTTTAGACACAAAATCCTGTTTTGTTATTTTATCAATGAAAATAGACACAATTGCAAAGACACAGTAGAACTGTGTTGCATCTCTGAGAAACACATGACAGTGTTTCATTACTGAATCAATCAGCCGTTTGAACGAATCAGTTGAATGAATAACTCAATGTTGTACCCCTAAAGGTACAGTTTTTGCCTTTTTGTTGCATTTTTTTGGTTTGTTTTGTTTTCATTCAATGGTGAAATATACATATTGCTTATGGGGTGTGGAATACAAATTGTCTATGTTAAAATAGTAATTGTTGTTTAAATAATATACAAATGTAGGTTTGACTACTGTGCATGTGCATTTAGAGTTCACGCTTTCACTGCGTGATTTAGTCTAATAAAATACATTTAGAATTACCCTATAATTCAAGATAAGCAGGGAAAAATGCCCCTGTGTGACTTTTTATGTCTTGTATATTTATAAATCATTTGATATATAGTTAATATCACATAAAATCAATTACTCCAAATTGATTACAAATGTGACACTGAATTGATAAACAGTTCAATAAACAAGAAACTAATTTTAATTGACTTACATTTTAGACACAAAATCCTTGTTTGTTATTTCGTCAGTAAAAATAGTTGCAAAGACACAGCAGAACTGTTTTGCATCTCTGAGAAACACATGACAGTGTTTCATTACTGAATCAATCAGCCGTTTGAACGAATCAGTTGAATGAATAACTCAATGACTCATTCACTCATGCAGTGATTTGCTGCCACTTACTGGTGATTTTAGGTTTATATTTGAAGTTTATTTTCTCAAATCATTTTAAATATCAGTATTCAATGTTTTTTTTAAACATCAAAAATTAATGACGCTTTTGTAACTGCAGGTTAAATGCATTCATGTCCTGCATTAGACATTGCGCATGCATCTAAATGCCACTTCAGACGCAAATTCTGTGCCACCTCTGCATTTCAAACAACAATTTAGTTGATACTGATTTCATTTGATCGATAACAGCCCTATAGTATCTTACAATGTAAGAATTTGACATAAAAGATGATGCGTACATTTAATCCGGTTAGAAAAAAAGACTTTATAAAGGAAAAAAAAAACCATGAAAGGTAAAAATCTATTTAAACTTAATAGCTCATTTCTGTTACTCAGAACATGAAGAATATCAAAAGCTATAAGAGTCAGCTATCCACAGCAGTCATAAACCTGCCAAAATACCAGCACAATAACACGCTCAGCAAAATATCGTCTAATTATCAAATCAACAAAATTCCAGAGATAGAGATGTCATTTTTTTTGTTATTACCGCACACCCCTAACTGCTAATTGAGAATAGGTGTAATAGGTCTATTACTTTTCCAAGCAAACTCATACTCATCTAGCAAGGGAAAAAACTGGTAAAAATCACAATAGCAACCATCTAGAACACCCTAGCAATCATACAGCAATGCACTAAATCACTCATAACACACTAGCAACCCCAGATGACCTCGTACAATAACTTAACATCATGGGCGAGTTTTGCAATGGACTTTTTCTTGAATAAAAAACTTGTTCTGTGACATGCCCTCTATTCTGTATAAATACATTCTTGCTACATGCATAAAAATACTTGGATTCACTCACGGATATATCACCAGGAAGCCAAAAATGCCGCTCTTTACAAATTAGGTCCATTAGGCATATTCGGTCAGACATCTTGAATATTTATGTCACAAACTTCTCAGCCATTACATTCTCCGGGTTTGCTTCAAGAAAGATTTTAAGAACAGTCCCAAAGGTTTTACTTTAGATTCCAGACATTGAGATGGGCTGAATTTTGAAGCAACATTTTGAGACAGTGTCAAGAATTATTATATAAGAAGAGAGAAGACAATGGCTTATCTGCAGTGCCTCTGCATCCGCGGAGGTGACTAATTTCTCCGAGCTACGGAACCATCACTTAGAGTTCAGCGAAGAAAAAAAAAAACGATAACGTGTGAGAGAAAGAGGCACGCCAAGATTGGATGAGCTCTGCTCTACTTTTCACAGGAAGGAAGAGCTGCCCACATCGCTGGAACCTGACATGCTCTCTTTTCCCACTCTATGGCCTCCTGTCTGTTTGACAGCCTGATCCGTGTTTACTTCCTCTCAAAAAATACGGACAAATCATAGACGGCCATGAACGCCTCCTCTTCCTCTCCCTCAATCTTTTTTTCTGCGTGCAAGTGTGTGTTCGAGGCGCCAACCCTGATGTTCCCTCTCTCCCTGCCGGTATTTCCACTTTCTCAATGTGTGTCAGACAAGTGGAAAAGACCTGTCAATCAAATAAAGCATGCACACACACACTAGTGTTTCCTGCAGAAATATATATTTTTTTTTGCAAAAACCTGTGCGACTCCATCTTATTTATCCTAACCACATACTTATTTTTAACAATTCATTTAACTCATTAATTTGGTTGCATTAAATATTGAAACGCATTAAAAAAATTATGCACCCTGATCAGTATGTGCAGTGGCATAAAAAGGAATTTTTCTACCATTAGAGCAATTTGGTTTCATGTTTGATTCATTAAAAGATTCCTCGCATTATGCAGCCTTCTTTTTGCTGTCTACAATGTTTTTTTTTTTTTTTTATATGCTATCACATTCAACTCACACTGCAAACTCACAACTTGGGTAAAATATAATTTCTTTTGTCATGGCGCTGTGCTGAAAACACTGGCATACACATAATTAAACGTCAAAGAACACATGCAGATCTTGCAGTAAAAGTAATTCCACACTTCTAAAATGACTCGAAATTTTGACAACAGACAGATGTTGCTATTGATTCGTGTCCTCAGCTGAAGGTGTTCTTCTGGACTTACACAAAACTCATTACACAAAACTTTCTAGATGATGTCTTTCCAAGAAGGCCACAATTAAATGTCTAATAATCACACACTACTGTTCAAAAGTTTGGGGTTTGCAAGTTTATGTTTTAGAAAGAAGACTTTTATGCTTACTAAGGCTGCATTTATTTATTAAAAATACAGTAAAAAGAGCAATATTGAGAAATATTACTCCAATTTTAAATAACTGTTTTCTATTATAATATATTTTAAAATATAATTTATTCCTATGATACAAAACTGAATTTTTAGCATTGTTAATTTGGAAATTTTAGAGAAATGCTTAATAAATGCATTGCACTGTAACTAAATACCTTTAAATTTTAGCCAACTAAATTTTCTGTAGATTTAGTCGACTAAAATCTTATGATATTTAGTCGACTAAAACTAAAAACAATTCAGATGACTAAAATGAGACTAAAACTAAATGGCATTTTAGTCAAAAGCCTAACACGATTATGATTTTTAGCATAATTACTTCAGTCATCAGTGTCACATGATTCTTCAGAAATCATACTAATATGCTAATTTGCTGCTTAAGAAACATTACTTAATATTATCAGTGTATGTTCGTTAATATGTTCTTAATATATATATATATATATATATATTAGGGCTGTCAAACGATTAATCGCGATTAATCGCATCCAAAATAAAAGTTTGTGTTTATATACTATATGTGTGTTTACTTTGTATATTTATTATGTACATATAAATACACACACATACATGTATATATTAAAACAAAATATTTATATGTATATATATTTATACCGGGATACAATTTAGGTTATAAATAAATATAAATATTTTAGATATAAATCTAAAATATTTTTCCTTAATATATACATGCATGTGTGTGTATTTATATATACATAATAAATATACACAGTACACAAATATATTGTATGTAAACATAAACTTTTATTTTAGATGTGATTAATCGCGATTAATCGTTTGACAGCCCTAATATATATATATATATATATATATATATATATATATATTATTATTATTTTTTTCCCCCCAGATTTTTTTTGTAACATTATAAATGTGTTTACTGTCACTTCTGACTCCAAAATATTTGAACAGTAGTATGCTATAATGATCCGTAAATCATAATGAAAAGATTATGGCTTTTATTATACATATAATGTTGTATCTAATTTTATTGAACATTAAAAATACACAGAGATAAAACTGAGGAAATCTTGTCTTTAATGACCACAGTGATGAATGCGTCTCACAGACGTCTGGCCATAAAGTTGTACGATACGCATAAATGGGCACTTAGAGGGTTTTTAGTGAGAAAAATCTTTCTAGGGCTAAATTAACTTTTAAACAGGGCTCTGACCTACAGCCCACATCTGCATATCCACTGACATCCCAGAAATAATTTTCCAAGGATGCTCAGTTTCTCAGTGTGTCCAAATGGCTTGTGTTAGTGGTGTTTTTTACTTAAACAAACCATTCTCACTTACTTCCATGCATTATATTTTGTTCATTGAACTCTCCTCCTGTGAAGCATACTGCTGCTTTGGCCTTTTCTCACTTCAAAGACTGACTATAGCACATTATATTACGGGCTGTCATTGGTTGGACATACTGAGTGAATATACCCATATACACTGAACGGGTTGGTGTTTTGAGGCTGAATAATTTGAGACAGCACTGAACTAGGGGGGAAATCCAGCATTATGGATGTGACATATAAATGTTTAGAGAATGTATGTGTTACCAATATACCTAACCATCTGTTTATGTTTTAATAAATCCTTATTGATGGAGTCTAAACATCAGAAAAAAAAATCAGTCTATGCACAAGTTATTTATGTTAAAAAAGTTAAATAATCATGCGTTATGGCTGTGACAACAAAGCACACTACAGACTACTACTTTGTTGGATTTATACAAATTAAAATGCACAAACCAGATGCAATAATACTCAAAAAACAGAGAAGTGATTTCTCTGCACAGAACATATAATTGTTACTTTATTTAATTTTAAAATTACCAGACTATGAAAAACTTTAAGAGAAACCTCACATAATAAAAACCTTTGGTAAAAACTTTATTTTTTTCATCATAAGGTTAACATTTGCATGGAATTACCCTAGGACATTATGCTTGTGAGCGAATTGACCAAATGAGATACGGCCGAATGAGAATCTGCTGACAGTGGCTGAATAAACTGGATAACTAAGAAAAGTTGGTCAAGAAGAACTCTGAATGACTTGACAAAGTCTTGACGAGAATTTAAAACATTTAAAAAAAGAGGCCTTTATATTTGAAGGTTATACAGACCTCACAGCCTGCAAGACAGACAGGCCGATATAGATAGAGTGCTACTGATAGATTGAAAGACATTAATGCACAATCTTAGGTCCAAGGCCCTCAGGCTGAGGGAGGGTTCTGGTACTGGAGAAAAGTTTGAATTATTCTAATAGATTGCTTTAAAACTTTTAAATAAAAAAATATATATATACTTTTCTATACAAGTTAGCAGTTTTTCTCGCTACAATAGAGAGTTTGCACTTACGTCATGATTTGTTCATACCTGGTGATACTCGGATGTAAACAACAGCATGGATTGGATGGTTAATGTACTACTGAATAGGTTGTTCTGCTAATTTATGCTGTCTAAACCACAGAAAAAAAAAAACGTGTGGAAGCTGCTAAATTATGCAGAGAAGGACATAGTAAGCAGGAAGAGCACAATATTTTGACAAACTAAAGTTAACATGTGGTAAAGAAAGGTACAAGCAGTATTATTAAGTTAAGACATTAGGCTAATATTTTACCTACCTGACCGAAAATGATAAGAACAAACACGAATATTGTCAAGATTCTTGCCCTGGATTTCTGGTTCAGTTTGGCCAATAAACGTCTTTTGTCTCAGACAGTTTTTGGACTCTTCTCCTTAATTTGTTATAACTTTTGGCAGTCTATAGTACTCCAAATATTTTTCCCGGTCTGACTGATTAGTAATAAATCTTTTGAGTCGGTTCACTCGTGTGAATTGGCCAAACGGCATATAACATTGTCTGAATCGATTCTTGAATAAGTTTGAATCTTTCGGATAGTTTACTCACGCACTGAATCGTTTCCGGTTTCTCTTTCTATAAAACAGACAAACGAAGTGAATACTCATATTCTTTATATTACATTATAAAATAACATTTTCTAATATGTCTTAGTGTAATATTCCAGCGTTATTTGCAGTTTTCCGTCAGCTGTTTAGAATCAGAACGAGAAATTCGCGATTCGGAACCGAATCAATGACTCGACCAAACGCCATACAAATATAGGCGGAATCACGATTCATTTCGAATCATTCAAGCTCTGTGACGCACCAAATGTCGTTTGAGGCGCTTTCTCATTCCATGAAACATAAACGAGATTTTTTGAGCCCATGGGACAAAAATAGCGCTGGATTAAGTGAATATATACCTACAGTCCATGGAAACTAAACCTGGAAATACCTACAATCGTTTACCAACGATGAAGAAGTTTCAACACCTGCACACGCCACACTCGAATGATTTGCCCCAGGTAAATAAAAAAGGTATCAAAACAATAGGTGAAATATCTAATGTCTCGCGAGTCGCGACAGTAGGGCTGGGCGATATGGGCAAAAAATGTATTACTATATATATTTTTTTCACATCAGTCGATATCGATAATTATCATGATAAAATGTCCTCTTTATTTCTTTAAAGTTTAAAGATTTTTGCTCCAAAGTGAAAGCTGTAGAAACCAGACCATTAATTCTCCTTAACAAAGAAAATATCTAAATAGAAAACTTATTTTCTTAGTTTCTGCATGTTGTTATTTGATAGTAGCTTGAGTTGGGATGCAAAGGTATATTTTTGTTCATTATCAAAATCAGTAACATCTGTAAAAATTGTAGCAACCTCGAAGTTTTGTATGGTTAAATTTATTCTGGTATCCATAGTAGCATACTTTTAAATCATGATAAACACAGTCAAACCCACTCGTAGGCCTATATGGTACTACCATGGTAAAAATCAGTGGCGTTGCGAGGGTGGGGCTTTGGGGGCTTAAGCCTCTGATGTTTTGCCAAAAGCCCTTGATCTTTATGAAGATGGACCATTCACTTTACAAATAAAATGTTTTATATATTTTTATTTACTCTACAAGTTCTATAAATGCAACTGCCCATGATGGAAAGCAGGCTTTAGTAGTTAGTTCACCGCCTACATTACGTTCATTCCACTAAAACACAGCTTGAAGCCCTCGTTTGATGTTTTTCGATATAAATAGCCAGATCGCGGACAGATTCAATCACCCATGCAATCTTGTTCCTAAATGACAGGAATCAGCTATGTCTATTGAAGCCTTGAATCACAATGTGAAATTCAAATCTCCGTCCCAGAGAGAAGAGTTTAATACATATGAAACATCTTTACATCTTTTGTATCACTGTTTCTGTGTTACAAACATTCAAATAATCACAGAAGTACTGAAATAAAAGTTTATAGTTCAGATATGAACACTGTTGTCTACAGTAACGAACAAAATCGAATAAATCACAATAAGTCACATTTTCAAAGTGACGACGCTTCAAATAAAAAGATTCACAGTGACGACGCTTCAAATAAAAGATTGTATCAATTACAACGTAACGCCAGCAGGTGGCGACAAGTGGCTGATGAAAAAGAGATTCGTTTCAAAAAATGTTGATTCATTCAGGAATGAAACAAGTGACTTCTTAATGAGCCAGTCCTTGAATCATTTGTTCCACTTATTATTATTATTTTTTTTATTAATTCGTTGAATATTGAATATGTTTTATAAATAGACTAGCAATTTTAGTAGGAGCTCTAGTAAATTACATGTTATTTTGTTTAGTTTTTTTTTCCAGAAGAAGAGTAAAATCTATTTTAAAAATAAAATTGTTATTCTCCATTTATCCAGAATCGCGCAGCTCTAGTTGGTCATTTATCCACATGTAATGGAGACAAATAAATGACTTTAATTTAACATAAAACATCAAAGATCTGGTCAGTGAGGTTCAGCATCAAGAACACATATGTTTATTTTGTGACAAGTATTCTATAAATACATTTACATATTTAAATGTTATTAATAATAAAAAATACCCTGCAATACTAAACTGGTATACCTAAAGTGTGCTAAATCGGAGCAATTAATTTTGTGCTTTTCTGCCACAATACCATGGTGCAGTGAGTGTTACTACAGTAAATCCACGGTAAATTATGGCAATGTGTAGATTTAAAAGCCTTCTGACTGTGTTGTTGCCCATAGCTTTAAACTAGTTTCAATCAGAATCATTATTTTGTAATTTGAACAAGAATTCATCTATATTTCATTTATACAGTTAAGACTACGCAGTAATATTTTACATTTGATTATCTGGTTTCTGTACCTGAACACTTATAAGCTTGGGGAAAAAAATGTGCAAATAGCACAAATAGAAAAAATATACTAATTAAACCATTTCAAACAGGGCTCACGGGTACAACCTGCACCGGGGCTCTGCAATCCCCAGCTAAACGCATCCACTCCTGTGAGCTCGGGTGCGCGCAGTTTAAACTTTGATCCGAGCAGATAAACGTGTGGTGCGCTGTTTTGTTTTGCTTTTGGCACATAAATATTTATATCGAACATTTATCAAACTCTTCATATCGTTTTATAGAGGAAAGTTATGTTGCGATAATTATCGTTATCAAATTATATTTGTGGTTATATATTGTGGTTCTTTAAAATGCACTAGACTAAGAGTAGCATGCAGATAACATTAAGCCTATATATGGTAATCATTCTGCAAATTATGTTATTACCATTTAAGCCGTTGTTTTGAAGGGTATTTTGAGAAACTATCAGGATGCACCCTGCATCTGTCTTGTTTGTTAACCACTCCTCACTTTCTCTCCTCATTAACACACCAGCTGGCAATCCAGGTTACTTTTAGATATGCTTTTTGTCTTCTAACAACCATTGGTTACTTTTAGTTCCATGTTTTTTAAGTATCTTAAGAATCATCTTAAATGTAGTTCAGCTTATATTTTGCAATGAATGAGTGTCAATTTTCCTGGTCAAATATATGTGACCCCGGACCACAAAATCAAAATTGAGATTTATACAATATATTGAGACTTGTACATAAGATTTCTTAAAAATTTGGAATCTGAAGGTACAAAAAAATTAAATATTGAGAAAATCACCTTTAAGTTTGTCGAAATAAAGTTCTTAGCAATGCATAGTACTAATTAAAAATTAAGTTTTGATATATTTATGGTAGGAGATGTACAAAATATCTTTATGGAGCATGATCTTTAAATCCTAATGAGTTTTGGCATAAAAGAAAAATCTATAATTTTGAACCCTACAATGTATTTTTGGCTATTGCTACAAATATACCCGTGCTACTTAAGATTGCTTTTGTTGTCCAGGGTCACATATAACACAGTGTCAAAAAATACAGATCTGGAAATCCCCAGCACTAGCTGCATATGCATCTACACACACCCACATCTCTGCATTCATTTTAAAAGCACTATTCTCCATTATTTATGGCCTTGTATCGCGGGCTTACAATTCAGACAATAGAAGAGTGGATCCTTGTGTGTGTGTGTTGATGAAGGCAAGAGTGCGTGTGGATGGACATGTCGTTTTGGCCCCTCATTAATGGCAGCGAGAGAGCGTGAGTCCTCTCTAATGCATTCTCCTACCTTGTTCTCTCTCCTCCGTAAGCGGCCTTTGCCTTCCCCCTGACAGGACAGAGCGGGTTCTCAACACAGGTGTGATGTTCGACAGACAATTTCCCAGGCTTTTTTTCTTCACCCTCCTTTTTTACCTTCATTCTCTTGGGTCCCAGGGAGCGCCGCCCCTGTGAGATGGAGGGATGAAGTGGGAAGAGCAGGGACCAGAGTGGGCAGGCGAGTGGATAAAAAGGCCGCTGTTCTTTTTCATTTGTGCCTCTTTTTTTCCTCCCTCTCATTTTTCCCTCTTCTCTCAGCCAGCTTTTTCTCTGGCTGTCCTGGTTTCTGGTTCTCCAGGGCCAGGGCCTATATTCGGCCGCCATCGGTGTGGGGCTGAGGTTTCTCTCAGATTCTTTGGTTTAATCAACAGTCAGCAGGCTGATAAAACTGAAAAATTCAAAGTGGAAATCCAGTTTAGTTGGACTGATGGACTGATATGTTTTTTCAATGGCTGAGGCTGGTATCTAGAGCACATGGTGGCCTATTGCTAATATAATACCAATTATTATGTGGGCTGAGCCTATATCAAATATTTATCATTTAGCCATGATGATTTTGATGGCAAAGTAAAATTATGCAACATCATGAATACTGTAGCGAGCTTAATGCACTTTTTATTTGGTTGTTAAATTTCCTGAAGAGTTGGTCCATAGTCTATTTTTGCAATTCTTTCTTGTCCCTGACTAAATTCTTTAGAGTTGTTAGCTTGATTCATTTCTGTTTAATGAAAAGTTTAGATTCATATCTCATTTAGTTTATACAGTCAAATCAAAAATTATTCAAACACCAGATAAAATTTCTGATATTTTAACTAGTAGGTGCAGGACACTATAGTTTATTTATGGAAGTGAGGATAGCAAAATAAACTAAACTGTGACACATTATACCCAAAAATTATTCATACAGTGGACTACCAGTAAAACTGATACAAATTTGGGACCAACAATTTAGACACTTTGACCATACCATGTTTTGCCCAAGCGTTTTTTCTTTAATTGCTAATGCGACCTTGTTACACCACAGACCGAACAAAATTGAGCATTGCTTGGTAATTGGCCGACGAAGTATTTATAGGCCACATACACACTGCAAGTTTCAGGAGTGACAACCGTGTTTAAATGCGGGAGTGAGTCCCACCATTTTTTGGCTAAAGACTCTTTTTGTCCAGTGATTTTAACTAAACTACTGCTGATAAACGTGCTGTGTTTTGTTTATGCCCGGGAGGCTGCATTAGAGATTGCTGTCTTGCAGTGTTGCCATGTCCTCGTATTTACAAGCGCTTTTAGGCATGTTGTTTGGTCTTAGCTAATAAAGCCAGGCACTTTAAAGAGTTAATAAAGTGGTCTGTGGTGGATGTGAGATATTAAATTTTTTTGGTGTTATAAAGCATTTGGGTGTTTTACTGTTTTTTTGCGCTTGTCCTTGTGTGTTGTTTTATTTCTCTGAAGATCTGGCAACACTGACACTTTACTGCAGGGCTCCTGAATGCAACTAGTCTAGCCTTGTGTCCAAATCAGATCAAGGATAAGACTTTTTTTTCACCGTTATTTTCTTGAATCTTACATACAGACGAAGACACATTTCTGATGCGCATTTAGATACATCATTAACAACTAGTTGTTCAGTTCGGTTTCGTACACACTGCATAGAATTTCTGTAAATGCAGTTGTCACTACCTGTATTTTTCGGGAGTTAATGCGGTTGTCGAATGTGGTTGTCACTCATGTATTTTAGTGAATTATGTGTGTACAAAAATTTAGCTTCAGTGTGTACGTGGCCATAGTAAATATTATCATACTAACAGTTGCCTGAATACTTTTTGGTTGTTCGTAATCCATTACATACCTTTATATCAAAGTTATCTGACATTATCAAAATGAATTCATTCTGACAGTTTAATATTAAGTTCTTTCTTGTAATATTTTATTACCATTTTTTAAACTATAGTGAATAATTTTTGATAATGTGAGAAATGATGAAGGTGTCTGAATAAATTTTAAATCATTCATTTTGTTCAAAATTATGGTTTCTGTGAGTGGGATAAAAAGTCCTTTCGGCCACTCAAGTCAACTTGATAATGGTACACTTAATTTTTGAATGTATCATTTCCTGGAATTATTGTCTAGTTAATATTAATAAAGCATGGGCAGATTTTATTTGAAAGTGCATATCACAATGCATATCAGAACTTTTAAAGGAACTGTTCATCCAAAAATATATTTATTTCTAAATATTTAGGCCATCCAAAATGTAGATGAGTGTGTTTCTTCATCGGAACAGATTAGGAATTTAGCATTACATCACTTGCTCACTGTTGGATCCTCTGCAGTGAATGAGTGCCATCAGAATGAAAAGAATTAAATTTTTTTTTTAAACAATGGCTATAATCAGTAGCTTTATATTGTGCAGTTGCTTACTTTGTGGGAGTATAGTTAATTCATAAAATAGTTTTGCACATTTTGACTTTTCTAGTGGTTTTCATTCTTTTTTTTTTTTTTTTTAAATGTTGTTACTCATCTCTGAGCTGATTGGTTTGGTTTATGTGTTTTTTTTTTTTTTTTTTTTTTTTTAAAGCTAATGGCTCTCAAGACTGCTAAAAATGGATGAGTACTGTTAATAAATGATCTCCTGTTACAAAATGAACCATCAGGGAACATGCTATCATAAACTGCACAATTACTTCCTTGAAGTGGCCGTTGTATGTACATTTCACTAATGGCCTTCGAATGGCGTCTCCTTCCTGCAGCAGTTCGGAAACTGCCACTTATAATTCACCCGTAATGTACGAAAAGATCTAAAATAATTGTGAATTGCTAGTAAAAATAAATTACTGTTTACGCTAGGTTGCAAATAGCATCTGCCAACCTTCATTTGTAAGGTTTTGTAGTAAGAGCTGTACTATAACATCTGTATCCGTAAACGACTATAATGCACAATGCTATAGTTCATTCAAAACACGGCTGTTCTCTTAGCCACAATTATTTTTTAAATGACAATAAGTAAACACAAGAGTGAAATAATCTCTCTTGCCTTCTGATTCTCTTCCAATCAGGCCACTATAATGAGACTTAGACTTGCGTAAGCCTTTGTAAATACCTGCAAGTATGTAAATGGCATAAAACGAGGGCTAGTGCACAATGGCTGTCAGCAGACTCTGCAGTGAGAACTGTATTAAACTTGCACGAGAAAATCAATTCGGAAAATATAGAGGCAATTATTTTGTCTCCCACACAGCCTGACAAAATAACTGCCAAGTGAAGCTGGGAGGAGAAATAAATAATGAAAGAGAGAGAATGAGAGCAAGCAGAGAGGAGACGCGACTACACAAGACACATTAAGAATCTCACAGCCACCCGCAGCCGCACAAACCCAAACAGCTGCTGGAACACGTCTATAGACATATGTGAATCCTATTGTGGAAAGTAATGTATTGTATTATTGTTTGTCCTGCTAAGTTATAAGTAATTGTTGTTTCGTAACTTTCTAAAATTCTAGCAATACTCGCCTTTGGCTGAGGGTTATGTTTTATTAATTAAAGTGATTTTAAAGTTTTCCTTACCCTTACCCTTTTTGGGGAAAAAAAACGTACCTGCCAACGTGAAATCTAAATAGATCCTGTTCACTGTCTTTATGCATGTTTCTTGTCTTATTAATGATTCATCACATATTATTCCAGAGATGATGTTTGCCTTTGTAATAATATGAATTTAGATAACTTGTTTGTCTTAAAATAAGTTATAGAAACCATCATGATGATTCAGTCAGTTGCTGATGGGAATTAAGTTTTTTTTTCTTTGTGTGTGTGAAGAAAAATGTTGATGATGTGAGTGAATAAAGGTATAGACACTGCGTTCTAAAGCTTTACACACACATATAAACATTTCTTTTTCACAAATATAACTAACATTTCAGTAATTAAATAATAATACAAAATAACAACTTGTTAAAGGGTTTAAGTGCTAAAAAAGTGACTAACACATCAGTCTAAATATTGATATATGAAGGTTGTTTTTTTTTTTTGTGCGTGTGAAGGATGATGGTGCCTGCAGTGTGGTGTTGCGGATATCTATTGTGAATTATTCAATAATTAGGTGAGTTTATTATTTTAAGACTGTATGCAGAAGCTTTTAAAAGACCAAGGTTAATGTAGATCTTTTGTAAAATTATGCTTTGTTATCATCTCTGAAGATTAACACTCTTTCTGACCCTATTTGAACAGCAAATCCTTGCACATCATCAGAGTATTGTGCAATGACAGTATTGACCGCAATGGTTTTTCAATGACTAACACTGTATTAAGAGAGCAGAATAATGCAGTATTTACAGTACATGGGTGTAATTTTTACAAACATACCGTTTGTGACGTCATTAAATGCCTTAGCTTATGAATATTATCTATATTAATCTATTTTGAGTCCAGGAGGTTTTGGGTTATAATTATCCCCGATATTACATTTATTTATTTATAGTAAACAAAAATTGCATTCATATATCACTGCATGGCAGGGGCACTTTCTGGCAGCAGTTATCAACTGTAGTAAAATGTCCTCAGATGACTTAAATATTTATTTTATAGTGCACATAAACCGTTTGATCTAATGTAGGGATGTAACGGTATTATCAATATTGTGTCTCGATATTGTCATTATTATTACAGTCACATGATGATATAAAATGATAGGTCTTCTGGGCAAGTGTATTTTTGAATATATATAGTTCTTATTCTAACGTAAAAGGTCTATAAGTTGTGCTGTGGGCCGTTATGCTTTGGCACAGTATCTGTCAAAAAAAAACCTACATCAAACATAGTCTGTTTTTCCTGCGCATTTCAAAGCAAAGCGTGCACTTCATTCAGGCGATCAGCTCATGCTTTAGTGTTTTCCACATTATTGCTTTATTTTCGCAGCAGATGATTGCAGAATTTCACTAGATTTGCAGTACATGCATTTTTGTAAGCCTGTTTTCACTGAAGCTGGAGTTTTCCGTCAAAATAAAAGCTCTACTGCCACTTCCTTAAAAGTGCAGTATGTATTGCTGACAACTAATGGTTTAAATGGGTAACTTTAGTTCAGTCCAGATTAGGGTTGTAAAGGGGTGGAAAATTTTCAGTAAATTTCCAGAAACTTTAAAAAAAAAATCCCTGGAAGATTCCAAAAAATCCTGGAAAGTTTCAAAAAATTTCTGGAATGTCTTGAAATTGACTGGAATTTTTCCACCTTTTTTGCAACCCTAGTCCAAATTCAAAATATCTATTTCAAGTGTAGAAATTATGAAAAAAGTATTGTAATTTTCCTATATAACAATAGTATAAAATAGTTGTTGTTGTTATTATTATTATTATATTCTAATTTGTTTGGCTTCCTGAAACACCAGTGTGAATGTAATTTAGACTGAGACAGTGTACCACAAAATAAAAAAGGGTTGAATTCCCTTTAAAGTTCAGGTAAAAATCAATTCAAGTCAGACTTTTTGCTGACTTAAGTTTTCTTAGTTAAGAACTTGGATTGCCGTTGTTCATTTCGAACTCTCAAAGTGCATTAGATAGAATAATTTAACTTTAAAATGTAATTTTTTTTTTTTTCTTCCAAATCTTCATGTGTCTTTTTTTTTTAATAAATATCCTATTATGGGCTTCATATTGTGGTATGAGATTTATGAGATTTTTTATATTGGTACATCCCTAATCTACTGTATACTGTAAGCTCAGGAGTCCCCTGTTAAAGCAGATATTGCTTAAAAAAAGATTTGTTTTCTATGTTGTAATGGAACTTATGTTCTTAGTGTAATCTTTAAGCTCATCTATATTTTACAAATAATTTTTCATGTCCATGCATTTGATTTTTTTTAATAAGTAACCAAATAACAAGTGGAATAATGTACAGTTAGATGGTCATTGTCCAAAAATAAACCCCTTTACAACTTTTTAACTCCAGTGTTTTCTTTGGTGATTTTAAAAGCAATGCACAAATACTAAAATACTCTAAAGAAGAAAAACTGATCTGCTTTAACAGGCCATTTCACCATGTAAGTGGAAGCATTGTGTATTGGTTTAGTGGATTTTTCAAATGGCCCTGCCGATGTTAAAACAGAACCTGTGTCCTTGGAATGAATTATGCTGTTTCTGTAGAATTTCCTTTTGATGGCATTGGCAATTATCGGGGAGCTTAAAAGCATTTTGTTGGGTGCACTTTTGGTAGAGCTGATGGAAATTACTTTGGGCTGTCGTGTTGGACGGAGAACGAGCCAGATGAAGGCTCAGGATCCATCAAGATGAACTCATTAACTTGCGCTCTACCGAGAGGTGATGAACGTTTGGAATGTATGATTTTTGGAGGTGTGTCTAATACACAGGCGCCTCCCATTTTCTGTCTGTCTGATGCTCCCTTTTTCTCTTTTTTTCCCCATTCTGCCTCTGTTTCTGGCCCTTTGGGTAGGCTGATGTAACCGTGTGACAGAATCGTGCAAATAGAGGAAAGAAAGAAGAGGATGGAGGGATGAATTTGTCAAAGATCGAGTGGGAGTTTGAGAGGACAGAAAGACACCAAGTGGGAAGATCAGGTGATCTGATTAGACCAGGAAAGCACGACTTGTTCTCAAGGGCTTGACTGTGTTCTCAGGGGTCTGATTATTTTTGTCTACATTTCACTTTGACCTTAGTGGTTATACATGACTGGCGAACCGTTCATCCAGTCAAAGACAGTAAGGCAGGTTGACTAAAGTGATGCTTTAGCTGATGCTTTTTTTCTTTTTTTTTAGTCGCTAACCATCCACAATTCAGCTGAACCAGTGAATCCATCAGTCAATAAGCTAATACAAACAGAAAGGCGATACTCATTCATGGTTAATTTTCACCGAAGTCAACATTTTGTCCTCCCACGTCTGCAGTAGGGGTTTTATTTTGAGTGATTCAGGGGTGAATTTTAAGTGAGGTCTCTTTAAACTCAAATCATATGGTGTGTGTGTGTTTGTGAAGGTTGTTATTTGATTTAATAGCCTGTATGTCAGCGAGCTTTGAAATATTCATATTTTTGGATGTGACAGCTCTGAGAGCTGGAATATGGGTATGCGTGCATTCATGACAGCTGACGCAGAGATAATGATAAAGGTGACAGAAAGAGAGGCAAAGTCGGTCAATTTTATGCCATTGAGTGACTCCTTTATTGACTTATTGCTGTTTTTGAATATAGCTGCTATAAAAAACACTTTGCTGTGAGTGAGTTACAACTTACAGTAGATACTAGAGCTGGGCAGTAAAGCTAAATTGATCTCAATATTTTTAGCCTTTGCAAGATATTTGTTTTATTGATATATCAAGATGCTTATCTTGATATATAAATATTTGATTTGATGTTTTAAATGGATATTTGTTATTTATTTAAAGTGCTGGGGGGTGTTCCATAAAACAAGTTTACAAAATAAGCCAGGCTTATTTCAGTAAGTCTGACTTATTGTCACTTGTTTTGGCTCAAAATAAGTCAGACTATCTGAAATAAGCCTGGCTTATTTTGTAAACTTGTTTTATGGAAGACCTCCCAGCAATTTAAATAAATAACAAATTTGTTACAATATTTACAAGTTGTTTAATTTGAAATGTATATACAATATCATTACTATAAAATAATGAGATGATATATATAAGAACTTATAGAAATAAATACTTCTATTTAGCAAGGATGCTTTAAATTGATCTTAAGTTATAATAAAGACATTTATAATTTTACAAAAGATTTATTTTTCAGATAAATGCTGTTTTTCTTTTCTTTTCATCATCATCATCATCATCATCATAATAATAATAATAATAAAAATAAATGTTTTTTGACCAGCAGATCAAAATATTAGAATGATTTCTGAAGGATCATGTGATGAGTAATGATGCTAAAAATTCAGCTTTGAAATCATAGGAATAAATGACATTTTAAAATATATTTAAATAGAAAACTGTTATTTTAAATAGTAAAAATATTTCAAAATACTGTTTTTTGCTGTACTTTGTATCAAATAAATTTAAGCTTGGTGAGCAGAAGACTTTGTTAAAAAACCTTTTGACTGGTAGTGTAAGTGCTTTAAAATCATTACAATATTTACAAAGTTGCTTAATTGTATATTTATATGCAATATCATTATATTGAATATCATTCTATTCATTATATGTTGTCTAGCCCTAGTAAATAAAATATTTAATTTGATAGAAATAAAAATGTGGCTGTTGGAGATAAACAGTCTTCTTTTCTATTTTTTTTTTGTGTGCTTTGGAAAAAAATATTTTTCAATGTTTCTACTGAGATATATTAAAGTATACAACACATTTATACATTTCTAAGGTCTAGGGCTTGTTGAAAGAATGGCTGTGAGGATAGAGATGTGTGAAAGTGTGATGTAATGAACAAATGCTCTCTGTTGTCTGCCTGTCAGTAGCTACTGTACGTTGCAGACTAACTTTGTGTAGATGGGAACATGTTCTTGGCTTATACATTTGAAACCGCAAACAGCAACACGTGTCATGATAAATATAATATGTCCGTTTAAACTGTAATACTGTCATGTCCTATGTCTTATTTAGGGAATATGTAATAGAGCGGTGTTCACTAAATAAACAACTATTCTCAGCACTTATAGTGAGCTGCATTTGCATGCCACAACAAATATTGAATTGGCTAAACCACACTTAAAATAACAAAATTATACACTCATACTCTAGTAGGACTAGGCTATAAATACCTTACCTTTACCATTGATGTTTTGTTTTTTTCTATAATGATGATAAATATATTTTGTACAAAGTGGAAAGTGGAATACAAACTGTTAAATTACTTTAACTGTGCAGACCCTTAATTTAACTTCTGTTTAATTAGCGCTAGCGATGTACCCTGTGAATTCTGGTATTTTTGGCCATTATTAGCAGGCGTTGCCTGAATCCACAAAAAGCGTGTTCAGAACTGAGATGACTTTGCATTATGTACTGATGATCACCTCATCTAAAAATACAGTAATCTACTGAGAAGTCATTTGCGTCGTGTGGATTCTCACGGCAACGTTTCTTTATTTGGTTTTATTTCCTCCGCTGTTTATCTTATATTTTAGCATTGTCTAGGGACTTGATTTGGTCTTAATGATGTGGCATCAGATTGTATAATGATGTGTTCATTCCTTCGAGCCACTTTCTTGTTTTCTTTTCTGTACTGTAGAAGAAGAGCACTGGAGAGGCCACCCGGTAAACAAGGCTAAAAATAATGATTCCTTAGCAAGGTTTGATTCGGCCGGCTCTGTCTTTTTTTTCCCACAGGAATTGCTCTCTGAATGTGCATGGCACCAGTTTTGCCTTGCATTTTCCTTTTCTATTCCTTAGAAACAAACAAATGCCCATTCAACGGCTTTGGTTTACTGAGCTAAGCGCTGACGTAAGAGTCCCCCTGGTTCTTCTGTGTGTGCGTATATATGAGAATACATACACATTCTACATTTATTGCTCCAACTGTGTTATTTTGCAGAAAACAAAGCAAGTTAAGCCTTGTAGAGATGAAGATGCAATATAATAGGGCTTTGTGTTATTGTGGTTTACCATGTTATTCAAATGGTTGATTTAACAGTGCTGTTTATATTGCAGTGTGTACCATTTGGGGTTGGTAAGATTTTTTTTTTTTTATCTTAAAAGTGTCTTATGTTCATCAAGGCTGCATTTATTTGATCAAATATTATAAAAAGAGTTACAATTTATAAATATTTATTTTGTTTTTAATAGACTTTTAGATGGAATTTATTCCTGTTATTTTTGTCAATATTGCAAACAATTGTTCTTTCAGTTTGATGCTACTTTGTTTAGATGTTTAGAACTTTTTAATTGATACATAATGCTTTTTTAACCTTTAGGGCTATATGATTTCCGCAATGTGGAGAACGCCGACAGAATCGCAGAATCCAGTCATAAAAATGGAATTTACTGTATAATGCGGAATGTCACGGAATTTGCCAAATTTTGGGTGAATAAATTAAAAGTAGGTCAGTACACTTAAATCAAAAAGCAATATGGGCTAGTGTCTGTGAAATATTAAATAAGGCAAGACACTGCAGGTGAATAGGGTAAAAAAAAAGGAGTATTTAAAAGAAGAAAATATTTATTTACCAGTAAAATGTAAAAACACAAAATATATATATATTTTTAATAAAATCAATTAATTAGAGATGCGTTTGATTGTAAAAATTTTATTAAACCATTACAATGGAACAGAATTTAGTAAAATTTCTAATAACGTTTTTTTATTTCATAGGAACTTAAAGTTACATTTTAATATAATTAATAATTATTAATTATTATTAATTAATTATTTTAATATAATTGTAATGAATTATTGTAAAATTGTGTATGAATTCAATTATTTGACATGCTTTTTATGTTCAATATTTTGCGTTTAATGTTTTTTAATTTTACCATTAAAACCTATTCTAAAAAAAATAATAAAACTGATGAAAACATAATCCTGATAAATGAATACGTAAAAAACGGAATTTGGGAAAAACATTAAACAGATCTTATAGGGCCTTTAACATTATACATGTCTTTACTGTCACTTTTGAACAATTTAAAATATTAACTGGCCCTAAACTTTTACTTTTTTTTTCTTCAGGCAGACAATATATTCTATACTCATATTCTGTGTATGTTAATTAGAAATGTCTTACAAATATACTTAATCATTATGAAAATAAACAAGATGGCTTGAAGAACACAGATAAACCATGTATTATTGCAGACGAGTGTTTATTAGACGAGTGTCTTTACATTTCATCATTCAAAAGGTTTAATGTTATATTATGTTTTTATTCAGTTACAGCAATAGCTATGCCTTTATCCATTTTTAAGAATTTACTTCTTTGATTCATATGTGGATTTTCTGCACAAGGGCGCCCTCTGGCATCCAGTATGAATGAAACAAATCCTATTCTGTGTTAAAAACTTGAAAAAATAATACCTCTCTCAAAAGAAATATTAGGCAGACATATAATGATACACGCTTTTTCCAGTGTTACAGAAGTATTTTGTTGTTAATTTGTTGCAAAACAAAACAAAACAAAAAAAACACTGATGTGGCAAGCTATCAGAACTGAACCGAACTGAAAACCGTGGTTAAAAACCGAGAACAGTCAAAAGTTTACATACACCTTGCAGAATCTGCAAATGTGCAAATCTGCAAAGAGGGATCATACAAAATGCTTTTTTTTTTTTAAGTACTGATCTGAAAAAGATATTTCACATAGAAAATATTCACACATAGTGCACAAGAGAAATAAATTGTTAAATTTATATAAACGACCCTGTTCAAAAGTTTACATACGCTTGATTATGAATACTGTGTTGTTGCCTGAATGATCCACAGCTGTGTTTTGTTTTGTTTAGTGATAGCTGTTCATGAGTTCCTCATTTGTCCAGAAGGAGCTGGGGAGTGAAAACTTTTTGAATTTGAAGATCAGAGTAAATTTAACTTATTTTGTGTTTTAGGAAAAATGTAAGTATCTTCTGTAGCTTCTGAAGGGCAGTACTAAATGGAAAAAAATATGATATTTAGGCAAATAAGAAAAATGTGCACCTCTTCATTCTGTTCAAAAGTTTACACCCCAGCTCATAATGCAACGTTTTTCCTTCTGAAGCATCAATGAGCATTTGAACCTTCTGTAATGGTTGCATATGAGTCCCTTAAAAATGCAGAAAAAACAAATAATTTATGCAGAAAAAACAAATAATTTATAAATATAAATTATTTATAATTTATATTTATATAAATAATTTATAATTTTTAAACCTAAAGGATTATTCTGAGGAGCAGCAGGCAGTTTAACTGTTCAGGACAAACAAGGGACTCATAAACAACTATCACTAAACAGTCACAGCTGTGGGTCATTCAGGTAACAACACAGTATTAAGAATCAAGTGTATGTAAACTTTTGAACAGGGTATTTTTTTTATAAATTCAACTTTTTTTTTCTCTTGTGGACTGTATATAAATGTGAAATGTGTATTTTTTGTGAAATATCTTATTCAAGTCAGTAATAAAATTAAAAATTACATGCATTTTGTATGATCCCTCTTATTTTGGTAAAATAATTAACATTTTGCAGATTCTGCAAGGTATGTAATCTTTTGACTTCAACTGTAGATTAGAAAATTAAGTTTGAATGCTGCATTTTCACATATGTGTTCAAAAATGGGAGTGACAGTTAAAGGGTTAAAGGAATAGTTCACCCAAACATTTTAGTTCTGGAGAGAAGAAACAAGTGCAAATGATTTTGGAGTGACATGAGGTTCAAGTAAATGTGCTCAATAGAAATGACGATATCGTAACGTGGTAAATGTTGGTACTATAAAACGGCAGCAATATCCATGCTATCAAACTGCAGATAGGCTCTATTACAGGGACACCCTGGGTAGTGACATTTCGAATTATGATTCATAAGTGAGTACTACACACAAGTGTGTGGCTTTACTTTGATAACTGTAGCTTTTGACTCCAGCTTTTAAGGGCCTTTCAAGTTTCAAGACTTCCCAGAATTCTCACGGTAGACTGGCTAAAGCATTTCCTGTGATGTAAAAATGGAGCTGTAGGATGACAGAGCTTGCTTTTGTTGAGATGACGCTCACCTCCCAGTAGGTTTGATCCATTTGAGAGCCTGTCTCGCTCGCGTTCTCCGCCGCGGAATTGAAACGGCTCCGTTTCCCCGAAGCCGAGACATCGGTCTCTTTCACAGCTCCGGCTGAAGACTCGACAAAGGCGCGATGATGTTTGCGTACCTGTCGTGTCAAAAGATAAAAGCCTCTCGTCTTTGTGGCGTCTGAATACAGATTGCAGTACGGTGACACCATCCTTTCTCTGACCTCCTGCCCCGGCATCTGCCGTGTTTTTTGCGCTAATGAATTGCCTTTGCGTAATTAGAAATGTCACGTTCTTCTCACAGACAGATAAGCCAGAATGACAGCTAATAAATAAAAGCCGAAGAAACAGAAAAAGCACAGGGTCTTCTGGATTAGAGAACAGATGCTGGGGCTGCTCGCGTCGTGCTGTATTTTTCCCGCGCTTGGCTGATACCCTGCGAGGAACGTTGCCAGCCGATTAACAGCTTCGTTTGGCAGGTTTTGTTGTTTTCGCACTCTCTGATGTGAAACAAAAAGGAAGTATGACATCACAGAAAGCTTGACGGGAACATGCAGAAACCGTGGCTGAAGGCTGCTTCCGCCTTTATTCGTGAGTTGCCCGTCTAATGTTCGCCCAAACTTTTGAGAAGAATGTCAAAGTTCATTGATCTCATATCCGAGTACAGCAGCACTGCAGCGTCTTGAAAGAAGAATCTGATCATTAAAGGTCATTGATCCTTTTCTAGCTCGAGAAAGACAAGAGCTCACCTCGGAGCTCACCTCCAAACCTCTTCAAACCTCCAGCTCTCCTTCACCACATCGCTGGTTAGCATTCAGCTCGCCGTCAGTTCCAGTCTGACAGGTCACAGCCTAACGGAGAATTAAAGATTTGTTTCCCTGCAAGGATGGAGTATCTGCTTTCAAGCTAATGAGAGGGGCTCAGGGCATTCCTGTCCTGGAGAAACATCTTCAGCATACTCATCCAGAGGTGCTGGCAGTGCCTGCGGTGTAAGCGGAGATGAACCGTTCTTCAAGGCTGTCATAAGTTAGCCTTGAGAGAGGCCTTTCTTCAGCAGAAGAATCTTGGTACCATTTGAATCATTTAATCGGATCCATTTGCTCTGTGATATTTCAGTGAAAAAACCTGTGGCTTGTTTACTTCACTATTTGCAATTTACAGTAATTTAACCCTACTGTTTAGATGTATTACTTTATATTATCATTTATTTTATTTTCCATCAATCCCTACTTCAAACTGTTTATCCTCTGTAGTGTTGCAGGAATTATTTTATTTTATGCTGTTTTATTTAATTTTATGTTTTTTGTTGCACCAGTTTCTGTCTTTATATTATTAGATTATTTTATTTAAATTCTTCATCCAAAAAAAAAAAAAAAAAAAAAAAAAATATATATATATATATATATGTGTGTGTGTGTATATGTTTTTTATTTTATTTAAACTGTTCAGCCAAAAATATTTTATTATTTTATTTTCTGCTTTTTTTAAGCTTTTTAATTTTACTATATTATTTTTGTTTTGTCCAATTTTATCCTTTATATTTTATATATTTTAAATGTATTTTACCGGTTTCTGTGTTTAATTTAGTTTTATTACTTTATTTGATTTAAATTGTTCAGCCAAAAATATTTTTTTTATTTTATTACTTTATTTAAATTTTTCATATTTTAGATACTTTATATTTATTTTACTGGTTTCCATCTTTTTATTTTATTTTATTTGAATTGTTCAGCCAAAAACATTTTATTTTATTTTATTTAAATTTTATACTTTTTAGTTTTAGTTTGTTTTGTCAATTTTTATCCTTTATCCTTTTTATTATTTTTATTTTACCAGTTTCTTTTCTTTTCTTTTCTTTTCTTTTTCTTATGCCGTTTTATTATTCTATGCTATGTTATGCTATTTTAGTATTTTTGTTTTTTCCATTTTATCCTTTATATTTTACATATTTTTTATTTATTTTACTGGGTTCTGTCTTTTTTTAATTTTTTATTTAGTTGAATTTAATTTTAATTTGTCACAAAAAATATTTATTTTATTTTTATTTATATTGTTCAGCCAAAAAAAATATTTTATTTTATTTTATGCTTTTTAGATTTATTTTGTTTGTTTTGTCCATTTTTATCCTTTATCCTTTATCTTTTTATTTGACCAGTTTCTGTCTGTCTCTATTTTATTTTATTTTATTTTATTTTATTTTATTTTTTGTCTATTTTTATCCTTTATATAATTTACTCACAAACTTTTTTCTTCTAAGGAGAAATATATGTAGATCTTTATATATTATATAATATATTATAATGTTAAGTGAATTCAGTACTATAGCAGCTGACTTACTTTAATATATATATATACTTTTTTACAGTTAAATTGGGGCTGTTTTAAGAAGGTAATAGAGGTATAGGTGATAATAAATTAAATATAATTTTGGCTAAACTACAGGTATTCTTCCAATGAATTTTAATTTTTTAAATTCAAAAATTGCAATCCTTTTTTTTTTTTTTTTTTTTTTAGCATCAGCGGACACAGTGTATTCTTGGTGAATAAACCAAAAAAAGTTGCACGTCTTTATAATGTCTTCCAAGTTCAAATCAAGCTTCCTTTTCTAAAATATGATAATTGCTGATGAATTGGTTGCTCAAAATGACAAACGTGCAGATTTTCCTCTGAACCAACAGTGCTGCAAAATACCAGAGAGATACTAATTATGCTAAAAATGCACCCATGGCACACAAACTGTTCACGGTGGGAGAATGCTAAATTTGCTGCAGTCTTTTGTTTATTTGATCCGTCAGTTTCCCCTGTTGTTTGCAGATGCAGTTCTGGAGGAAAAAAAAAGCCTCCGAAATAGGTTGGGAATTTTGCTGCTGTGCAAAGCAACATAATGTTCTGCCTCCAATTCCAAAGAGTTAGATATAATGCCTGATACATTCTAATGCTAGTATGCTAATATGCTTCGGGTTTGTTGCTGTCAGGAAATGAAAAACAGTTGGTCACACATTGAACTGTTTCCCTCACCTTATCTCTGAGCCCGGCCACAATACAGTAATGAAAACCGCAGGCTGTTCCTTTCAGAGCTCGCCTTTCTTACGGTGATAAGGTAGATGCGAATACAATGTGAAAGGCTAATGGATGAAGATGTCCAACAGGTTCATGCTGTCATGCGACTGAATTAAATAATGCCACCATAAATCAAAGAACGCTGCTATAAAACTATAAGTCTTTGTCATTGCTCTGACACACACACAGCAGGCTTTTAGTGTATTACGCAGACGTCTTCCCTGTAGTCATCATCGCGATGAATCATCTTCCTAATTAAAAAACACAAGATGCTTCTAAATTTTAATTTTTTTTTTTAGTGAATCATAAATGATACCTCAGAAAGTTGATCTTTAGGTGATCAGACTTGCTTTTCTCATGGCTGACATTAAAATGTTACATTCTATACACTTGCATAGATAAGGTTTTTTTTCTTTCAAAATGTTCCACTTTTTTCCACCCTTAAGCGACTGCATTGTAACATATTAGAAATATTACCAGTTTCTGGTAATTTTTAATTTAATTTTTATTACTTTTAATTGATTTAAATTGTTCAGCCAAATTTTATTTTATTTTATTACTTTATTTAAATTGTTCAGGCAAAAATATTTATTTTATTTTTTGCTATTTTATGATTTTTAGTTTTTATTATTTTTGTAATATTATTTTTATTATTTTTAACATTAGCAAACATTTTAGCATTTTGTTAGCTGATAATAGTAATAAAGGAATTATTATTACTTATGTAGTCATTTTAAATATATTTTTAAAAATGTTAATGCTGTTAGGTATGGATAGTTATAGTTTAAGATGTTTTAGATTTATAAAAGCACTTCAAAGCACTAATTTAAAAGTTTGTCATTCTTAAAGCAAATGTTCCCCGTCTGTCGTTCACGTTCGACGTTGTGTCGAAGTGACGACTAGGGGTCGCTCTTGAGAGCCCGAACACCTCTGACAGCTTTGAGAAAAGGCCAGTGAAATTGGTACGCAGTATTTGCATAGCCCGCTCCGCCCCGGAGATCCGGGCATAAGAGGGGGGGGCTAGGCAACACTCATTGTTCTGTTTCTTCGGAGCCGAATGCAGTATTCTCTTAGGGGAAAACAGCATTACTCACCTCTTCGTCGTTGGATCTATGGCACGAGCAGCGGTCTCTCCCTTTAACCCTTCTCTTGGTAAGCGAGAATACCCCTGGGTGCTTCGACGACGATCTCTAAAGAGCTTTTCCTCCTGAAAAGGAGTAATTTCTCTGAAAGAGCCGACACGGATGGATTGTGTTTACATTTGCCTTTCCGTCCGTGTCTTCCTGGTTGCGGTTTCCTCGTAAACAATAACAATCGGCACGATCGTTGTGCTCAGGGTTGAGCTAGTCTCACGCTGATACATCGCTTCGTTGATAGTTTGTGTTCTGCTTGCGGAAGGGAACATAACTATGGGTTGCTGCTCACGAGCCGCGAAGCCGCGGCTCACCGCGACCGCTTCCGTTCGGCCCTTCTACTTCCGGGTACGAGGGCCGCTGCGATGTGCGTCGATGGCGAGCAATAGGAAATGAGTTAGTTCCGCCGGGTTTTCCCCCCGCGGATCGCTCGTTCCTCGCGACCCCCGTTTAGGTTTTTGGACAGATTATTAGTTCT
The DNA here is from genome assembly GCA_033026305.1 of Cirrhinus molitorella. Lineage (NCBI taxonomy): Eukaryota > Metazoa > Chordata > Actinopteri > Cypriniformes > Cyprinidae > Cirrhinus > Cirrhinus molitorella. The sequence continues at coordinate 31,591,968 of CM065130.1, forward strand.
TTTTACAACTTTACTCTGTTCAAAACCTTAAAAGCTGGTTGAGAGGTTGGCTGCAGCATCGGAGGGAGGACTTAAACCATGGGAAGCTGATGCTTCGACTGAGCAAGCTGGGGAGCGAGTCTCAGTTTGAGCAGACGCTGAAGTGGTGGGCGTGCTTGAACAAGATAACCGAAACACATCAGGTTTGAGTGAGAAAAAACCCTCCGCCTCATCCTGTGTGTTCATGGCTTCGGTAACGTACGAGATTGACTATATCGTGATAGGCCTTTTTTTTTCGGCTGAAACACGATATATCAGGTCCTCCTCCCTCATTTCCCTCGATGGCGGTCCAGCGCGAGAGGCTTCGTGGATTCTCCAGGCGGGTGGGCGCTTCAGTACAGCGCCTGCATATCTGATGCCCTGCCCCCTGGTGGGACCACATAGGCTCTCGTCCAGAGCATGAAGGGGTTCACGTCTTCTGGACAGGCTGTGTCCACCATGCACACTTTTGCCATCCTGCTGGCTGCCAGGCAAAGTGTTATAAGATCTGCACGAGGGAGATCTCGCCTCAGAGTGTCGCAGGAACTGCGTTCAGTTCTGTGTATGCTTCCGAGCATCAAATGTCGCAACGCAGGCTCTGGGTAGAGCGATGTCCACTACGGTGGTCCAGGAGCGCCACCTTTGGCTAAATCTGGCGGAAATGAAGGACACTGAGAAAGTTCGCTTTCTTGACGCCCCCATTTCTCCAGACTGGTTCAGGGCCCGCCTCAGGCTGGTCCTGCACCCAAACCAGCCTTGCCGTCGAGTTCTCGCAAGAAGGTGGCGCCGTTAGCTCATTTTCAGGCCGCTAGGAACCCTCATCAGGCTTCGAAGCGCTCCTGAAGTGAGCCGCCGAGGGGAGAGAGATCTGCTGACCTGTCTAGATCCACACTCGGCGAGGGGACGAGTGTGGGCTTCGGCTCCATCCTGGCTGTCTGCCTCACGGCGGACAGCCACCACATGGTCAATTTAAGAGCAATTTCTTTCTTCTCTGGGCGTAAAAACCAGTGCGACTGCGTCCCTCCGGGGTACCCAGCCACTGAAGCACGTCAAAGCATGCTCGACCGCATCTCAGGCGCTTCTGCATGCTTTGACAAACCAAGTGCATCCTTCAGTCGACCCCCTGAACTCAGGCAGTCCTCCGTTGGATCCTTGTCGGTTACGATGATCGGTACACCCACCATGGTTGGGTCCCTCCGGGGTACCCAGCCACCAGAACACATCAAAGCATGCTCAACCGCAGGGCCTGCGCTTCGGCATGCTTTGACGAATCAAGTGCATCCATCAGTCGATCCCCTGAGCTCAGGCGATCTTCTGATGGATCCTTGTCTGTCGGTTCCGATGGTCGATCCTTCCATGGCTGGGTCCCTCCGGGGTACCCAGCCACCAAAACACACCAAAGCATGCTCAACCGCAAAACTTGCGCTTCTGCATACTTTGACAGAGAAACAAGCGCATCCGTCAGTCGATCCCCTGAGCTCAGGCGATCTTCTCACGGATCCTTGTATGTCGGTTATGGCGATCAAAGCACCTTGTGTCCTCCGGGACAGCACGCCCCCGAACAAAGGGCTTTCACCACAACTCAGTCACACCGTACCCACCCGAGGTACGTCGGTGGTCCCCCTGAGACCGTTGGCAGAGAGTTTTACAGCTTGGCTCGAGATACCCAACCTCTCTCGCTCGCTTCTCAGAACCATCCGACTCGGCTATGCTATCCAATTCGCACGCAATCTGCCCAAGTTCAGCGGCATCTTCTCTACCGAGGTTCGGGACGAGAATGCTGCGGTTCTTCGGGCGGAGATCGCGACCCTTCTGGCGAAGGACGCGATAGAGCCGGTCCCCTCGGCCGACATGAAGAAAGGGTTCTACAGCCCCTACTTCATTGTACCCAAGAAAGGTGGCGGTTTAAGACCAATCCTGGATCTGAGGATTCTGAATCGGGCCCTTCACAAGCTCCCCTTCAGAATGCTAATGCTCAAACGCATTCTCACGTGCATCAGATTCCAGGATTGGTTTGTGGCGATAGACCTGAAAGACGCGTACTTTCATGTCTCGATTCTTCCAAGACACAGGCCCTTCCTGCGGTTTGCCTTCGAAGGTCAAGCATTTCAGTACAAAGTCCTTCCATTTGGGCTCTCCCTGTCTCCCCGCGTCTTTACGAAAGTCGCAGAGGCAGCCCTTGCCCCTCTCCGGGAGAGGGGCATCCGCATTCTCAATTACCTCGACGACTGGCTGGTCATAGCACACTCTCGGGAGTTGGTATGCAAACACAGGGATGTGGTTCTCAACCATCTGGCCCATCTGGGGTTTCGGGTCAACTGGGAAAAGAGCAAGCTCGCCCCGGTACGGAGCATCTCTTTTCTCGGTATACAACTAGACTCGGTTGCCATGAGTGCACGGCTCTCCCCGGAGCGTGCACAGTCAGTGCTGAGCTGCGTCCAGAAGCTCTCACGCAGCCCGACGGTCCCCCTCAAACAATTTCAGAGGCTCCTGGGTCACATGGCATCCGCAGCCGCCGTCACGCCGCTGGGCCTGATGCACATGAGACCGTTACAACACTGGCTGCGTTCCCGAGTCCCGAGATGGCCATGGCGCCAGGGTTCATACCGGGTGCACGTCACACCCATATGTCTAAAAACCCTCGGTCCTTGGAAAGACATTTCGTTCCTACGGACCGGGGTGCCCTTAGGACAAGTGTCCAGGCGCATTTTGGTTACGACAGATGCATCCAACACAGGCTGGGGCGCCGTATGCAATGGGCAAGCAGCTGCAGGGCTCTGGTCGGGCCCTCGGCTGCATTGGCATATCAATTGCCTCGAGCTGCTGACAGTGTTTTTGGCCCTGAAGAGGTTCCGACCTTTGGTTCAGGGCAAACACGTGCTGGTCCGCACAGACAGCACTGCGACTGTAGCCTACATCAATCACCAGGGCGGTGTACGCTCCTTTCGCATGTCACAGCTAGCCCGCCATCTCCTCCTTTGGTGTCGAAACAATGTCAAGTCTCTACGAGCCACCCACATACCGGGTGAACTCAATTGGGTAGCGGACGCGCTCTCCCGACAGACTTCGCTTCGGGGCGAGTGGAGACTTCACCCTCAGACGGTTCAGCTGATCTGGAGTCTTTTCGGTCAGGCCCAGGTCGACCTGTTTGCCTCGATAGAGAACACTCACTCCCAGTTGTGGTACGGTCTGTCCGAGGCGCCCCTCGGCACAGATGCACTGGCACACAGCTGGCCTCAGGGCCTCCCCAAGTATGCGTTTCCACCAGTGAGCCTAATTGCACAGACCCTGTGCAAAGTCAGGGAGGACAGAGAACAGATCCTGCTGGTGGCCCCCTACTGGCCCAACAGGGTTTGGTTCTCAGAGCTGGTGCTCCTCTCCCCCGTTCCTCCCTGGCGCATTCCCCTGAGGAAGGACCTCCTTTCACAGGGGAAGGGCACGATATGGCACCCGCACCCAGATCTCTGGAACCTCCACGTATGGTCCCTGGACGCGACCAGGAGGATTTCAGAGATCTCCCACTGGCAGTGGTAAACACTCTGTTGCAGTCGAGAGCTCCCTCCACGAGGCGGCTGTACGACCTCAGATGGCGCAAATTCACAAACTGGTGTTCCTCCCGGGGGGAGAACCCACGGAGATGTGGCATCCGAACGGTGCTTTCCTTCCTCCAAGGAGGACTGGATAGACACCTTTCTGCTTCAACACTTAAGGTCCAGGTAGCCGCTATTGCCGCTAACCACGACCTGGTGGAAGGTAGATCGGTTGGGAAGCACAATTTGGTTATACGATTCCTTAAAGGTGCACGCAGGCTGAACCCCGTCAGACCGCGCCTTGCCCCCTCTTGGGATCTGTCTGTGGTCCTCCGGGGCCTACAGTCAGGTCCCTTCGAGCCGCTCCAGTCAGTCGAACTCAGTGCTCTCTCCCAAAAGACGGCTCTCCTGACTGCGCTCACATCGATCAAAAGAGTGGGAGACCTCCAAGCCCTCTCCGTCAGTGACTCGTGCCTCAAATTCGGGCCGGCTAACTCTCACGTTATCCTGAGACCCCGGCCCGGTTATGTGCCCAAAGTGCCCACCACTCCCTTCAGGGACCAGGTGGTCACTCTGCAAGCTATCCCTTCTCAGGAAGGCGACCCCAACCTCTCCTTGTTATGCCCAGTCCGTGCCCTGAGCATTTACTTGGAACGTACTGAAAGCTTCAGACGGTCGAGTCAGCTCTTTGTCTGTTTTGGAGGACAGCAGAAGGGGAAAGCTGTCTCCAAACAAAGAATTTCCCACTGGATTGTGGATGCGATTTGTTTGGCCTACCAGGCCACAGGGGTGCCCTGCCCGCTGGGGGTGCACGCCCACTCCACCAGGGGCGTCGCAGCGTCGGTTGCGCTGGCGAACGGGATCTCTTTAACAGACATTTGCAGAGCTGCAGGTTGGGCTACACCTAACACGTTTGCCAGGTTCTACAATCTGCGTGTAGAACCAGTCTCTTCGGGAGTCCTGAACGCAAGCCCAGTAACTCCTGAAGCTGACACGGTGTAGAAGCTTGCTGAAGCGTCGTTCCCCACGGGTGATGACGCTTCCCCAGTTCAGTAAGTTTCCTGGCGTGAACCCTGAACGACAATTTCCATCATGTTGCACCCGCAACGTAGCTATGTTCAGCGGAGGAACTAGCTATCAGAATCTAATATGAGGTTAGGTTGCCTCTTGTGAACTCTCATATTAGGTTGGTGCCCCACATGTAGTGGCTCCTAATGCGGCCCCATGTGTGTATCTCCACCTATACTCCCAGAGATGCGGTGTTTCCCTTAAGACAAAACTTGTCTCCGACCCTGAGCTCAGCAGTCTCTCCTCATGCGGAGCCTGCCTCAGGATCGTCCCCTTGTTGTGCTCCCCTAGTGCGAGCCCTCAAGTGTATTCTCCACACAAATACCTCCCTCCGGGCAGGGTGTGGTCTCCGTAGTGCCCATCCCCCCCCCGGGGAGGACGGACACTGGCCCAATGTTCTCCAAGATGTTCAACCAAAGGTGAGGAAAGGCTGGCTGAAGCTCTTGGGCATTGGAAGGTCACGTAGAGGTGAGTGACATTTATCTAACACGCAAGACCTGTTAATATTTGCACTCCATGCACTCGTGACGCGGTCCGCTGGTTGTGGCGTTTTCAACTGGGACCCCTAGTCGTCACTTCGACACAACGTCGAACGTGAACGACAGACGGGGAACGTCTTGGTTACGTATGGTAACCCTCGTTCCCTGATGGAGGGAACGGAGACGTTGTGTCCCCCTTGCCACAACCTCGGACCGCCTCTGAGTGTAGCCGGGTGCTTCGGCTCCTCAGATCAGAACAATGAGTGTTGCCTAGCCCCCCCCTCTTATGCCCGGATCTCCGGGGCGGAGCGGGCTATGCAAATACTGCGTACCAATTTCATTGGCCTTTTCTCAAAGCTGTCAGAGGTGTTCGGGCTCTCAAGAGCGACCCCTAGTCGTCACTTCGACACAACGTCTCCGTTCCCTCCATCAGGGAACGAGGGTTACCATACGTAACCAAGACGTTTCTTAGCTTTGACTATGGAAAGTATTTCTGGTCTTGTCTACTCAAAAGATTGGTCTTATATAAGGTAATCCTAAAAAATAATAAAAAGAAATAATATTAATAAATAATAAAAAGTAATAATATTTGCCTACTTTTATTGCATTATTAGTTTTATTTTTCCCCAAATTCAGTTTTTTTTTTTTTTTTTTTTCAAAATTATTTATTTATGTTAATTTTTCTGGATTCCATTTTTTTTTTTCCATTTAAATTTTCTAGACTCTGTTATAATGGTCAAATTAAATTAATATGAATCAAAAAGCATTTAAATCATGTTCAAATTTTATTTTCAAAGCTCTGTGAATGTTTCATTTTTTTCTCAAATTTGGTTTGATTTTTTTTATTTTGATTTATTTTTTAATCAAATTCTGTGTTTTAATTTTCTGGATTCCATTAAATTTTCTCTGATTAACTGTCTTTTTCTTTTTTAAAATAATTTGTTATGATTTGATTTTTATTTCTTTTTTTTCCAGAAATAATGTTTTGTTTTGTTTCTGTATGTGTTGTGTACATTTTTATGTCTCTGCATAAGGGTGCAAAAGGTAATATGAGTTCATCAGAGTTCTTTAGGGTTAGTCTAATTCCTGCATTTGTAAAAATAGCAAAAAAGTTCAACTAAGGGAGGGTTTGAGGTTTTACTCATCAGTTTTGTTTTGTTTTCAGGCACTGCCTATCGGGGATTATGGATCTTAACTAGGTTTTTACTTTGTCAATAAGAATGATCTTGTGCTATTTTGAGCGTTTGCTTGACAAATGATTCGGGCATTCAATGAAATTCATTTACTTTATCTTTTGGATGGAAGGGCTTAGCGTCTTTACATTAAATGTAAAATCAGATAAGCCCTCTGGAAATAAATCTGTAGAGCACACATTATATTTATGGATTTTTAAAATACAATTTTATAGCATCTGCCAGCACTGAGAGGAATTTGTTTCACTATTTATTAGTAAATATTTGGCTCTGCTGTTTCATAGCAAGAGATCTGAAGGAAATTAAATGACTTGCCATTTGCATTTTTTTTTAGGCCTGAAAATTACTCTTTGTGAAGTCAAGCACTTGTAGATACACAAGATTGATTGAACATAACTTCATGGGACTACAGTCCAAGCTGCTCTTTTCTACACAATGAAAATGACCATGGATTCACTGAACAGTGACTTAAATGATGGCCTGTTCTTCATGCAAAACTATCATATCCCTTCAAAAATGAAGTCTTGAAATGCAGTGCATAAGTCACAGTATTTATTTTGCTTTTATGGTGGATTTTTCTCGCAATTGTCCTTCCACTTTTATTGGGAAGAGCAGTGTGAACATTCTTCATGTCTATTTTTGTTAAACTAAATCATCCATTAAAATAAAATCATGCATTAGCAAAGCATTAGTTTTCATACACCACCAGTCAAAAGTTTTTGAACAGTAAGATTTTTAATGATTTTTAAAAAAGTCTCTTCTGCTCACCAAGCGTACATTTATTTGATCCAAAGTACAGCAAAAAAATAAAAAATTGTGACATATTTTTACTATTTAAAATAACTGTTTTCTATTTAAATAAATAAAAAAATGTAATTAATTCCTGTGATTTCAAAGCTGAATTTTTAGCATCATTACTCCAGTCACATCACTGTAATATTCTGATTTGCTGCTTAAACATATTTACTATTATTATTGTTGAAAACAGCTGAGTAGAATTTTTTTTCAAGTTTCTTTGATGAATAGAAAGTTCAGAAGAAGAGCATTTATCTGAAATAAAAAACTTTTATAACATTATATTTGTCTTTATCAACACTTTTGATCAATTTTAAAGCATCCTCGCTAAATAAAAGTATTAATTTCTGAAAAAACAAAAACAAAATTCTACTGATTCCAAGATTTTGAATGATATAGTGTCATAATATTACAAATGTTTTTTATTTTAGATAAATGCTGATCTTTGGATCTTTCTATTTATCAAAGTATCGTAAAAAAATCACTCAACTGATTTAAATATTGATATTAATAATAAAAAATGTTTCTTGAACAGCAAATCAGCATATTAGAATGATTTCTGAGGAAGACTGCAGGAATGATGCTGAAAATGTAGCTTTGATCACAGGAATAAATTCCATTTAAAAATATATTCAAATAGAAAGCAGTTATTTTAAATAGTAAAAATATTTCACAATATTACTGCTTTTGCTGTATATTGAATCAAATAAATGCAGGTTCGGTGAGCAGAAAAGACTTTTAAACACATTAAAGACTTTAAAAACATTTAAAAAGATGTTGAAGCTGCATTACCCATTTAAATTGCATTTAAGGGCAATGCAAGACATCTAAGCTTAAACCTCAGTGTCCCGACGTATTTGAAAACTCCTAAGGGCTGTCTGTGCACAGGCCAGATTTCAATGCCACTATGTTAAAGTCTGTATAATATTGAAAACGATGTCAAATCTGCCTTGGAGGCAAGTGAAAAGGAACAGAGGACGTGAGGAGCATGTTTCAGGACCACGGACAGCAGCCCAAATAGGCACTACATATTAGCAAGTGCTTAAAGTCTAGACTCTGCTCTTTCCCCAGAATGATAAAATTGGGTGCAAATGGTTTATAATTTTTTTTTAGTGTTCTTCAGTCTGCCAGCAGCACTTGTGTTTAGTGCAGTAATGAGGCTCTGTTGACGGGACCTTGTAGTCGAGGTAATAGAGCGTGGGATATATTTGACCGGCTCATCTCATTAATTGTGGCTGCGGTAGACACAAATGTGTGACATACTATTACCACCTCGACCCAGATTAAGTGGACTATATTTTAACATTCAGAGGTCAGCGGTGCTAGCTCGCTTCCAGATTGTCCCGGTCACTTTGACTTTTTAAAGTCAATGTGAAACGTGTTTGCAACCCATTTTACTCTCGTAATATGACATGTTTCCAAGTGAAAAAGAAATTTAATGAGGAGAACATTTTTTATGCGGGAGTTGTTTTTATCATTTAGATCATGACTGGTGGTCACACTGTAGGGACTATAATGAATCATTATAAAATTACATGATTACAAAATAAAAGATTATGATTATTCTTTGAAACACTGGTGAATCGTTCAGGTATTTATATGGAGAAGGGAACAGTTTGGATGTTTAAATCTGTCTCTCTCTCTGTTTTTGGCATGATCTAGTGCCCTATTTTTGCATGTGGAGTGCTGAAAGGATTCCAGCAGCAATATTGCCTTGAAGAGATAATTTATGTAGAGACAATTATGCAAATCTGTGATTTACATACACATTAATAATTGCTCTATATTAAGTTTAAAAGAATGTTCTGGGTTCAAAATAAGTTCTATCAGTAGATCATTTTGTCCTGCAGTTTGCTAAACGAACTTACAGTGGAAATCTAAGAGACATCATGTTCTGAAATGCTTAGAAACAGTGTTTGCATTAGCATAATGTATATATTTTTAGGTAGTTTCTGGGTTCAAAATAAGTAAAAAGACATCTTGGAAGTCTGTGGTTAAGGCACTGTGTAGAGTTTTTTTAGAGTGATTTTAATTCTGAAATTGAAGTGATACAAGTCATTCTTAGTTGTATTATACTGTTCTAGACAAAGGAATACTGACTTAAGTCACCAATTTTAACCTTTTGAATTGGATTTGAAATGACACAAGGGTGAGTAAATGATGACAGGATTTTCATTTTATGGTGAACAAATACTTTGAATCCACAACATTTTTTCATTATAAGCTAGGTTATTTGTTTATATATCTTCTTGTTCAGAGAAGTTAGAAAGACATAGAGAGTGAGAGTTTGATATTGAATAAATAAGAGGAAAAATAATGAGGGGGGGGGGGGGGGGGGGAGTTGGCATAAACAGAAATAAATAGACATTTCGCCCTCACCTGGGTGGCCCCTGGGCTACGCCCCTGAACTCTGCGCTTTGGAACTGCAATTGTGCAGGCAGCGCCCTGCCCCAGGCTACCTGCAAGGGGTTAACTGGCAATTATGTCTGTTTAATGCAATGTCAAGAGCATCTATTCACAAGCAATGAGAACGCTGTTCCCCTCCCAGCTCTTCCCTCTGTTCATTTTACACATAGGCAAGCACAGACTCATGCAGATGGCTTGCCGACAGCACAATCTTTCCCGGAATCCCTCAGTTGTTCTCTGATATTCAAAAGGAGTACATTTGTTAAAGGAGTATTAGCATTTGAAGTCCATCAAAGTGCACTTTGTTAGTAAAAATAAAATGCATGCCTTTTTAAAAAATGTGACTACTGGTATCTGTGAACTAGTAAATGGATGATTTTTTTTTTGTTATCCATAGTCATTCCAGTGTGTACCTGTATTAGGGCTGGGCAATGTATAAAAAATATGAGATATCGATATATATCTTGATATGTTTATATTTCTTTTGTCTACATTAATAAAAACGGCACAGCTATTAAATGCAAAATGTTTAGTGCAAATTTAAGCAGTTAAACCATCTAGACCAAATGATCACTTACTGCTTTTTATTAAATGTTTTCAGCTACGCAAGTCTGTCAGCTGTCTCCGAGTTAAGAAATGCTCTGTGGCATGAAACTATGTTCCCACTGGCACTAAAAATCCTCTCAGTTGGGGAGCTAGTTGCTGGAACACAGGTATTTCTTAGCTAATTTTGCAAATTTGGGGAAATGTGCTTCATGGAGCTCCACCATCATGAGCGTAACCTACGTCATCTACTGTACTGTTTCATTATAGGCTTTTTATATATATGTATATATAAATTAATACCAAAGACTTATGCACTCTCTGTCTACATTAAGAAAAATATTATAACAGTGAAATTCCTAATAGTAATTCCAAATTGCAAACAGCGGTTAAGTAAGTTCATTTATTCAGCGATCACAATTGCAAACAATACAGTCGAGATCTCATAACAGAACTCATCCTGGTTGAGTGACGCTTTAATTTCGATTGCTAAATCCCAGCTTGTTTGTCTGCGTTTTCAGATCGCCGACTCTTCCAGTGAGGGGTGAGCACGTGCACATGGTTGCCAGATTGCATAAAATAAGCAAAACATCGGGCATAAAATGTATCCTTGTAACAACGAACCTCTGATTCTGGGATTTGAACTCTTGATATCTGGCAACCGCACTCATGAATGTTCACATAGTAGAGTCGTGTACAGCAGTCCGCAATAACATTTTCTCCTTTTTTTTTTTTTTTTTTTTGCGAAAATACAAAGACCTTTTTGGTAAAGTTTTAATTTTTTTAAATGCATTTTAGTTAACGAATTTGCATATTGATGTAGTCATAGCTTTCGTTTATTGACCTTACTGTCGTCTTGTCTTAGTCATGGGAAAAAAGTTAATCAACAAGCAGTTTTGGTCATAGTTTTCATTAATGAAACCAACACTAGTCTCCATTTTGCTGATGTAAAAAAAAAAGAAGTACATATAGAGTAGTAATGTATCCTTAATATCTCCAAAAAGTCTTTAGTTTTATTATATTTATAAAAGAAAAATACAGCTTTCCGATTTGCTCAGGAAAAAGCCGAACTTCTGGAGGCGCGCCATGGGTGGAGCTAAGTTTGACGGTCACTCGCGCTGGGATTGCCAATAAAACAGACATCTGATGTTGTTTCACTTACCATCTGCAGTTCTGAATCGTTACCGGGATCTTTTATAGCTGGGACCACTCCATCTTTCAGTATCAAACAATGTGCAAATCCAGCGTCGAACTGGTCCTCGTATATGAATCACACACTTGCTAAACTCCATTGCTGCCCCGGAAAAAGGACCTGCATCCACTGTTCACGTAACGCTGGGTTCTTCGGGAAGCTGAGCAAAGTTATCTTTGCCTTACAACCATAACCACACTTCTTTAGAGACTTTCTTCCCGAATGAATCCCTTGCAGAGTGCAGCCGAATGAAACGCGTTGATGGCGAGCTCTTTCTCACGGTCTGGCCGACGTGATCGTGGGCGCCACGGATGCGCTTTTTCCGGGAGAAACGCTCATATAAGGAGTTCCACCACCAGATTACATCATTAATGCCACGATCAAAAAAAAAATCAGCCGAAACTTGTACCAACCTGGAAGTAAGATTTTCGGCAAAGAAATTCTCTGTCATTTGTGCAAATTATTTTTTTAAACTTTGGCCATGTTTAGCATGAGAATCCAACTCTTTAACACTTTAAACAACTCTGAATATACAAAACACCATTGTACCCCCCTTTAATATTGGATGTTCGAAGCGATGTTCACTTTTTTTGGGAAAGTATGCTTGAATTTGAAATATTCGATATTCACAATATTTTCAAATATTGAAAAAAATGTCAAACTTTATAAACTAGCTTCTGCTAACTGTCATATGAGCATGCGCGAGAGAGCGGCGTTTCAGCGGATGCTGTAGGATTTAGGTGTAAAACAAGCTTTTATAATTAGAAGTACAAAATGAGGATTTGTAAAGAAAAATGTAAGTATTTTGATATAAGTCAAGAGGACACTGGTTTTCCTTTGCTGTAAGCAAAACTTGGTTCTTGTGAGACTAGAGATTTACTTTTTTAAAGTTGTAAATATGGATATTTTTCTTACACAGACACATCAATTCACTTCAGAAAGCCATTATTAACTCGCAGGTGCTATGTGGAGCACTATTTATGATGGTTGGATGCACTTCATTGGGCTTCAAAATCTCAACAGCCATTCACTGCTATTATAAAGCTTGGAAGAGCCGGGAGATTTCGAATAACTTCAGTTGTATTTATCCGAAAGAAGAAGGTCATATACATCTAGGATGGCTTGAGGGTGAGTAAATCATGGGGTAATTTGCTATCCCTTTATCTCACCTCATATATGAAAATCCACATTTTCTAAAAGCTCAGCTTTGTGTGAGGGAAGAATAGCATAAATTAAAGTCTTTTTTTTAATTAATGCTTTTCCAGTGCCGGTTATTTGCATGTTCTAATATGGTTTGTCAAAATGTGTCAAATGTCATTGGTTCTTATGTTTCATAACCAATCACAATGTTCCAGTCTTGAATATGTGCATATTTTCAAGAATGAGTGACATGATCTCAACTTTTTATTGAAAAATTATTTAACCCTCTGGGGTCTGAGGGTGTTTTTGGGCCCTGAAGAAGTTTTGACATGCCCTGACATTTGTGCATTTTTCAGTATCTTAAAAACATATTTAGCAGATCGCGATCAGAGTATTACTAATAAACATGGTCTAAACATACACTCAGTATAAACACTCATAGACTATTTTTTTATTTTATTTAATTCATTTTGCGATAAATAAACAAATATGATCTTATAGTCATAAACACAAGCATGTTTTGTATGCAATACATGCTGTCTAAACATTCTTAGACTCTATCATTCAGTGTTGCAGTGTAAACGCTATTACTTTTATATCGCATCTTTTTCTAGAACGTTAAAAACATCCTTGCGTCGTGAGACATTTAGATGCAATGAAATGAAACCTACATCATAACGTTTTACTTGATGAGGTCAGTAATTATAGTTTGAAAAAAGTCTAACTAGTAAAATCTATACAACTTAGTCTGTCACAGTAACACAATAACAGCGAATGCAAGCAAGCTAATAAAAGAAAGTCTTACATGTAAATGTAGAATTTATTTTCTGTTGAATCTGCTGGCGCCACATCGCGTTCTTCTTCTGATGAGGTAAATATAAGATTTATTCCTCTCAGCACGTCTTCTTTCAGAAATGAACAGTAATCCTGATAAACTTGAAGTCTTGCCGTTTTGCTGACGGTGATGTGGGCGTTTAACTCCCGCGCTTCTCACGTGGCTAATTGTAATATGAAAGCGAAAGAAACTTATGGGCGGTGACAAATTAAAACTTAATTAGATCCAAGGGGGAGATTGGACATCGCGTTGTTTTCATAAGGATTACTTTATCACAAAATATTTGTTTTCGATAAGACTTACTTCGTTTAAGAGTAGAAATATCAAGGTATGTGTATAATGTCTCCATGTGCTGTTTTCGCCGAGTATTTGATCATTTAAGTGACGCGTTTCAAAATGAAGAGCACAGAGACCAACGCGGCACAGAGCACTCCCTGTATATTTTCTTTATTTGTCAAAAACTCACCGTTTCATTGTTATTATGTGTCTGTGCAAATAAAAGTAGACCCTTTACAGATTCGATTGATGTATTTATCTTATCTGTACGATCAAAACTGACGAAGTAATTTAAGTTTATATAGAGGGCTTTTTAAAAAAACGCACCAAAACGCGCCGGCGCGGTCTTCGACCCCAGAGGGTTAAATTACAGTCTGTCCCACCGCAAAGCTACTGTAATATTGTGCACAAGTCATATGGAGTTTTATGCTGCTTTTCTGGTCCCTCATTCATCATCTTTTTTTTTTTTTTGTGAAACTCAAAACAGATATGCAACAACATAGGTGTGAGTAAATGATGACAATTTGTGACTGTACTTTTCCTGTTAAGTGTTCGAATCCAGTTTGTGGGACGCTGTATGCTCAAACATATATTTCTGTTTGTCTGCTATATATACTTTTGTCTTTAGTGGTGTTTCCTCGCAGCTGAAATAAAGCCTTATGGTCTTTAATTAAATCATGAATAATATATGGAAAGAGTGTTTATTTCTCTAGTAATGTGTTGCGGAATCACGGTGATAACAGCAAAACATTTCGTGTGTCATAAAAGCAACTGCTGATTTAGTGCAGCGCTGGTAAGCACAGCTTTATGTAACACGTTCGTTTATGATGATATCCAGTAATGTTTTTTCGTAATGCTGCGGGGGAGTGTAAATTTGCAGCAACACCGCTATAGGCAAAATAAATATTACACTCTATGCATAGCATCAAATTTATACAAACATCAGAACTCTATGAATAAATGAAGGTGGAAAACTTTGAGTGCAAAATACTTGAAAAGGTCTACAAAGAGTCTTTGGAAAGCATGTTTGACTTTGAACTGCTTCATTTTTTCTGTTTTCTTTGTCTGTCAACTCTGAAAACTGTGTAAAACTTTTTTAATATGCATGCACACATATACTCTTAATTGGCATCTGTAGTTCCATGAACAACCTTTAACATCCATGAAACCTTTCCAATGCACAAAAACTTCTTTTTAACAAAAATTCTTCAAAGGTTCAAAAAATGAACACTTATTTTTAAATAAGTGTATATGCCTTAAATACTCACTTTTGGATTCTGTAGCTAGTTTTGGATAAGTGATTGTATTTGTGCCATGGTACATAGTGTCTCTTTATATCCCAGTGCTGGTCTGGCTGGGAAGCCAATCTGTATGCATCAGAAGTGGCCTGTGAAAAGTACGTAGTGATTGTAAAGAATTCAAGATTGTGGAACGTTAACCACTGAAATAAAGGAATAAAGGCTCAAAATTGCTTTGAGAATTAGCTTGTCTAAACATGCCAGAGAACTCAATTACATATCTAATTAATGTCAGCGGCGTCTCACAAGGCTAAGAGCTGGAGCGGTTTTCATTAGCTGCCCTTGAAAGGAATTTCACATTTCGCAAACAAGCAAGTATGTTGTGCTGATTCAGTATGAATGAATGTCATCTGCAAGGCTTTGAAAATTAGTCTGCTTGCTAAGGAACATATCATGATTACTATTGTTCATTTCTTAAGAATAGAAGAAAAACGAGTCCCACTGAGAGTATAATACTCAAGTGTAGTACTCATCCCGCACCGTTTGTGCTCCAGACATGAATAAAACCTCAAATCATGTGGCATGTTAGGGAGAGGTGTGCTATTACTTTTCTAAGTGGTTAGACTTACAATTTTCACCTGGCAGATGATAAAATGAGTAGTAAAATCCCACAGGGTTACATTGAAGGAGGAACTCGAACCATATCTAGAGACTTGAGGTTGTTCTTTTAACTTGAATTAATAAGCAACCACCCAGAACACCGTCAAACTTGTGCAGTCTCCATACTTTTAAAGGGATAGTTCATCCAAAAATGAAAATCTGTCATTAGTTACTCACCCTCACGTTTTTCCAAAACGCTTTCAGATCCTGCATAGACAGCAATGCAACTGACATGTTCAAGGCCCAGAAAGGTAGTAATGATATTATTAAAATAATCCATGTGACATCAGTGGTTCAACTGTAATGTCATTAAGCTACGAGAATACTTTTTTGTGTGCAAAGAAAACAAAAATAACAACTTTATTCAACAATTTCTTCTCTTCCGGGTCACCCTCCTCTGGCAGTCACAATAGTACCATGACGCATGCTCTCAGATTTAATCAAAAATATTTTAATTTGTGTTTAAAAAATGAAGGTCTTACAGGTTTGAAATGACACAAGGGTGAGTAATTAATGACAGAATTTTCATTTTTGGGAGAACTATCCCTATTTATGAATGAAAATGAAATGCTAGAAATGTTAACATTATATTTTATATAGCATACTATTCAGGCTTTTTTTTGATGTGACCTGCAGTAAAAAAAAAATGCAGTAAAAGCTGTAATATTGGGAAATATAACATTTTAAAATGACTGTTTTCTGTTTTTTAATTAATGGCATATTACATTCTAAAATGTAATTTCGACAAGATTATTACAAATATTAAGTAGCAAAAGCTATTTTAAAAGCGCTACAACCAGTGTTGCCAAGTCTGTGGTTTTCCCACGGAATTGGGCTACTGTTTACACGGAATTTACACTGTAGCAGTGGGTATTTTTTGATGTTCGAAGGTCGAAGAGACTCCAATAACATCATATTTAGCCCCTGAAATACCAATTTTACCAGGGAAACCCTGACAAAAAATGTGTATTTTATCCCCCAGAACTCAATTTTTAACTCAATTTCAAACTGTGATTGGGCTAGTTTTGAGTAGCAGTTGGGCCGGGTTTTGGTGTGAAAACCTGGCAACCCTGACTACAACAGCACAGTATTTTTTATTTTTTTTAGTTTTCACTGAAATAAATACAGTTTTTGAGCATAAGCATTTTTTTTTTTTTTTTTTTTTAAATAAGACATTTTAATTATTCAACATTTTTGACTGGTAGTATTAAATAGATTTTTTTTTTTATCATGTTTATAGTACAGTTGACAAGATACCACATGCAACACCTTCAAAAGCCTTTTTATCACATTTGTGACCCTGGACCACAAAACCAGTCATAAGGGTCTTTTTGTTTAATATTGGGATTTATACATCATCTGAAAGCTGAATAAA
Organism: Cirrhinus molitorella; assembly: GCA_033026305.1. Lineage (NCBI taxonomy): Eukaryota > Metazoa > Chordata > Actinopteri > Cypriniformes > Cyprinidae > Cirrhinus > Cirrhinus molitorella. Next base: position 31,608,716 of record CM065130.1, read on the forward strand.
TAAGCTTTTCATTGATGCATGGTTTGTAGGACAATATTTGGCCGAGATACTATTAAAAAATCTGGAATCTGAGGATGCAAAAAAATCCAAATATTGAGAAAATTACCTTAAGTTGTCCAAATGAAGTTCTTACCAATGCATTATTTTAATAAAAAATTAAGTTTTGATATATTTCCGGTAGGAAATTTACAAAATATCTTAATGGAACATGATCTTTAATTCATATCCTAATGATTTTTGGCATAAAAGCAAAATCAATATACAAATACACTCATGCTACTTACTGTATGACTGGTTTTGTGGTACAAGGTCACATTTACTATATAGAGATATAACTGGAAAAGAGAACAATATTTTAATATGAAAGGGTATTGTTGTTTTCTCCTGGCAGATGAAATGAGAAAAAATATCCCATATTCTTGACTCAAGTGGTCATGGATTGCATAAAGTCTTTTAATGATGTGATTTTATTTTTTAGTTTTAAATGAGGCCATGATTGCATTCTATTTTGTGATTTCGCTGGAAAAGAGAGTGGGTTGCAGAGCGAGGTGGATTGAGTGTGCTGCTCTAGAAAACCATGTCAGTTGAATTTGTTTGAGTCCATAAACCAGCTTAGGGTATCAAAAAAATAAAAACTTGAACAGGACAAGCACAAAAAGAAAATCCTTTGCCAGTTAAATTGTTAGTGTGTAATGACTTGCTGATGCCAGAAATCGAATAATCTTAGCGTGGTGGTGAAAGTGTAGGCCGTGGTAATTCTTCTACTTTATTTTGTGGTTCTATTATTCCTTCTGCTTACTCATCAAGTGGTGTTTTTTCCCATGGTACAATGGTGCAAAAAGCGCCTCTTTAAACTCTGATTATCCTGCTAACCCTTTTGTGGACTCTCCTGCTCTCTCTCTACCCCCCTTCGCTCGCTTTGCCTTTGCAAGCTGCATTGGTCAATAATGTAAGACTGCATGCTCGCTGCTTCTTGACAGCAGGGCAGCAAATGGAGCAGCGAAACCTGTCTGCTGGTACTGTGAATAATGCAAGGAGGCTGTTCACCAGGCAGCGTTGGTCTAGGGGCACACCGTCTTCTCTCCTCTTGCTGACTAAGACTAATGTGAAGAGAGAAAGATTCCTGATCCTAGATCAGCATTCTGGCTCTGCAGACCTTCACAGCAGGTGTTTTAAAGAGGCCTATTAACACAGCCAAAGCAAGGCTGAGAGTTCGTGCTTTGCCTTTCCCTCTTTCGCTTAGATTCAATTCTGCTGCTCTCAACCCATTAACGTGAATCATTTGTTTACTTACTAAAAGCTTAGTGCTTAATAAAACACAAGCTGATAGTAACGGTAGAACAATTTCTGGAGAGCAAGGCGGCCGGTGTAATGCTTATAAGTATGTATTTGTCAGTCCTGCTATGCATGTTCATGTCCCCATCATATTAGCAATGGGATAATTCATTGTAAGCATATTGGATAATTTTTTAAAAAGATTTATTTTTACGAATAACACTTTTCATACACTTTGGTAAGTCAAAGTGCTTCACATACAGTTGAAGTCAAAAGTTTACATACACCTTGCAGAATCTGCAAAATGTTAAATATTTTATCAAAATAAGAGGGATCATACAAAATGCATGTTATTTATTATTTCGTAACTTATTTTTGTTACCTGAATGATCCACAGCTGTGTTTTTTTTTTGTCATAGTTTTCCTGAACAGTTAAACTGCCTGCTGTTCTTCAGAAAAATCCTTCAGGTTTTTGGTTTTTCAGCATTTTTGTATATTTGAACCCTTGCCATGAATGACTGTATGATTTTGAGATCCATCTTTTCACACTGAGGACAACTGAGGGACTCTTATAGAAAGTTCAAACACTCACTGATGCTCCAGAATTTTTTTTTAAATTTGAAGTTTAGTTTATTTTTAACTAGGAAAACATGTAAGTATCTTCTGTAGCTTCTGAATGGCAGTACTAAATGGAAAAAAAAGATATTTATGCAAAATAAGAAAAAATGTACACACATTCTTTCAGTTCAAAAGTTTACACCCCTGGCTTCTGAAGCCTCAGTGAGCGTTTGAACCTTCGATAATAGTTGCATATGAGTCCCTCAGTTGTCCTCAGTGTGAAAAGATTTCAAAATTTTACATTTTTCCGAAGAACAGCGGGAAGCTATTCTATTCTATTCTAGTTTTGCCATTTTTTTTATTTATTATTATTATTATTATTATTATTATTATTATTATTATTATTATTTTTTAATAATCAAGTTTGAATTTTATGAAGTTTGTTTCTAAAAGTCTGATTTAGAAGGCACTGCATATCTGACCCGTATGATGCAATTGAATTAATACTGCTTCAGAATTTCCCCTAGAAAACAGGAAAGTGCATAATTGGAGTGACATTGGGCCATTTTTTTTCCACATTTCACAGGTACATTTTGAATATGTAGTGACATGTAGATAGCTGAAACCTGGTACAGTGTTTCAGACACTGTATGCCATTTATTGCATCATTCTTTCCTCTGTGGCTTGCAGTAAAAAAGTCTTGCTGTTATTGTCTGTACAGATGACAGGTGCAACAGAAAACCCAATTATCGATCAAACTCGCCGTCATAGAGTGAATATCACAGCACATCATTCTGTTTTAGCACTTCTCCAATATGAGCTCTGCAGTGTCCGACGTTTCATGGTGATCTACCTGTGATGGTAGAGCAGAGTGGTCTGATGTTAATAGACAGTAAAAAGTGGTTCCTGTTTGAGTGCATGAGAGAGCCGTGAGGTGATTGACCATCACAAGAGTAACAGCAAGGTGTAATGTGATGCTCAGTTACTAAGCCTCACTACAACATCACTTGCTCTGAGTTATTAGATATGTAAAGCTTTAAGAAATTGTTTTCTTTTCGTTGAATAGTCCCTGCACAAGGGTACATTGTGTTTAGACCTCTTTCTATTGCTAAATGTTCCCTGTGGAATGTTGGTTTTGCACCATTTATGGTTTTGTACACATGAATGTAATATGTACTCCATTTACTTTATACTGTATATAGCAATGTGTAGCCACTATTTGAGAATTAAAGATGGCAACGACAGCAGCAACTACATGACCATCACCATTAAAAAATGGAAGAACTACAATGTTTTAGATTAAATCCATGAATGTCCATGGCTGTATAGAATATCAGAGAGTAAACAGCTAAACAAAAGAAGCCCAAGCCTACTTGAATGAGTCACTTGGCATCTTTGTAATGCCATGATGTTTAACTAATTTTGGCCTTGCGTTTTTCTTTAAACAACAGTATGCAAACTGGAATGCAGTGCATCACAGAGTTTTTTTTTTTGTGGCTTTGTACACAACGCTCCACTGTAAAGCTTTACTTTGTGCAAAGTTTCAATTCAAGACTTTTTTTTAATGCCTCTAAGCAGGTATTTATTTCAACTCTTAACTCTGTCTCATGCCAGTTTATGGGTTTCTGTCATCAGCATTAGAGCTTTCAGACTCCAGGGCTCACAGTTCGAAGGAGGAGTATTTTCTTATGACTGACAAAAACAGAAGCATAATTTTCTGCTCAGGCAGACACAGTGTCAGCTGAAAAGCACAGGGGGAAGCCTGGAGATCCACTCAGCATGCCTTTGATCGCATTACGGCTCTTCTGGCCTTCAATATGCTTTCAATTTGTGTCAGATTTCCCCCTCGTGCTTTAGCATTAGCATTTAGCAATCATCTGCTTGAGTGAAATCTCGGTCGGCAGAGGAGCGAGCGGTTGGGCTTTGATGAGGAGAAAAAATACTAGTAGTTTGCAAACAGGGAAAGTGGGGAGGTTTTAAAAATAAGCCAGAGCCAAATTTTCAGATCAAAGAAACAGTTAAAAGCAGTCTGGGTCGCATACTGATTGCCCGGGTTATTCAGAATGCACTTCGCTGGGGTCCTAGAGACTTTGGCCTAGTGGAAAATGCACTAGATGATGACTCCTAGCTAAGGGTGTGTCGTTTTTCAATGTTGAAATATATTTCTTATTCTATATGTTCATGTGCAGAGACCGCTGTTAAGTAGGCCATTTGTAGGTTGATTTATCCCAACGTTGCTCTTGGTCTGACATAGCCACAGGCGTTTTTTGAATTCCACAAATAGTATAGAAATGACATTACCTTTAAAATAAATGGAATGAATAGAACAGCTTTCCTGTAACAAAACATGATGCGAAATAAAGGGGTATCCATGTGTTTTTATTCTCACAAATGGGGAGTAATTGTTGCTGTAATGTTGCTGTAATCTTGTCATGTCACATCTGGTTAGGACTAGGGCTGTCACTAATGGTTATTTTCTTAATTGAGTAATCTATTCGATTATACTGACGATTAATTGAGTAATTGGATAATTATAATAATTTTAGTGTAATAAAAATAGACCTAAGTGAACAGTAGCCTTAAAATGACTTAAATTATAATAGCAACGTGGTAACAATTAGTTCAAAGAAAGTATCAAAATCAAGTAATCAAATGGTTTTATTGAACAAAACTGTTAAAATACATGTTCTATGACGTACATTATGCATTTTAACAAATTACTTCAGTCAACAGCCTGGTGATTGTTTTTACACTTTACTGTGCAATCTAAGCCTTGTTTAATATTGACTAAACATTTAATCCAAATGTTCACTTAATCTTTAATATTTGGCCATTCCTTTATGTCAGTCACAAATGCTACAGCCAGTGTCATTTCTTGAATATGTGGACATCAAAACCTGTAAACTCAGAGCGAGGGTTTAAACATTTATTTTAAAATCGTGATGAACAGTTAGAATGTGTAGAAAGATATTGATGTATTCTACTGTGTTGGAGCAGGTTTATAAATTATTACGTTTAACAATTAATGTTATAATAAACCCAAACAGCAATATGCAGAGATGGCGCTTAAGATAACCGTTTGTGTGGAGCAGCATTTACTGATAATGGAGCCGCTTTGAGACACGTGCGCAAATAATTAAGCATATATTAAACCTCCATTGCATATATTTATTTAATTGAATCATACCGTTTGTGAATTCACACTAGCTTTATGCTTTCTTATGATTTTAAATGGGTTTAAAATACCATGCAACCTTGTAAAATGGTCTACTAATGCATGTCATGGATTCTCGTCCATGGAAAGCGCTACTTCCGGTATTTTGCCGGTTGCCCTATATCAGGGCTGCCCAACCCTGTTCATTGAGATCTACCTCCCTGCAGAGTTCAGTTCCAACCCTGATCAAACACACCTGTCTGTAATTATCAAGTGCTCCTTCAGATCCTAATTAATTGGTTGGATCAGGGTTGCAACTGAACTCTGCAGGAGGGTGGATCTCCAGGAACAGGGTTGGGCAGCCCTGCTCTATATGGTTTAATCGAGTACTCAAATTAAATCGAGAAATTGTGATATCCCTAGTTAAGACACAGATTTGAGCTGCTGTAAGACAATGTGACTACACTTATTTTTTTCTTTTTCCATAGTGCATTTCTATGAAAATATCATGATAGGGTCAGTTGTTATTGCTGGAAGATCTAATTAAAAAATCCATGGGGGCACATAATTGAAATAATAGGATTAAATTCTAGAATTAACAGCTAACTTAATGTAATATTTGATTTAAAATAAAATCAGGTCGGAACATAATCAAAGAGTTATTTTCTTAATCCATCTATCATTTTCCTTTCACACCATTTTTTTTTAATTATAAAGCAATTAATTAAAATTTAATTTAGAGTATGTAATCAGAATAAATAGCGTTGTTATTCCTTTTCTCATTAATTAACCTATTTATAGCGCTCCCCTGCAAAAAAAAGATTATACTTTTATTTTATTATTTTTTTTATAATTTAGTCATTTAGGTAGCAAAAAATGTCGTCTGATAATATCATATTTGACATTCTGCTCTTATTCTCTTTGAAGTTGTATGCTAGTCCAAAATCCAAAATCTTTCACCTCTGTTCCTCAGTGAGACCTATGAGAAGAGACCTAGAAAATGAGAGAATCCATAGGGTAGCCTGAGACTAACAAGTATGTGTTACTAATAATCACATCAAATGCTCTACTAAGCCTAGGTTTAGTAATATTGGTGTATGAAGATAAGGCAACTGGATGCTAACATGTCTGTACTTTCACCACTGTATACCAACAGGACCAAATCACTTTTGCACATCATTCCATTTGTCCTCAGTGTGAAATATACGGTCATTGTTGGAAAGTGTTCAAATACACAAAGATACTAAAAAAAAAAACAAGGAATTTACATTTACAGTAGACTAAAGACAGATTTTCAGTAGCTCAGTGTGTGTTGCAGAACCATTCGTCTGGAAATGAAGAATACAGGAGTATTTGTGAGGAGTTTCTGCTGTGCCACCAAGTGGAAAGATCACCCAGAAAAACAAAGAAACCCTTTGCATTCTCAGCTTGGTGAAATGCATGCAATCAGTGTGCGGTTTGGAGATATGCAAAGCTAGCTTTCCCTGTATTTTAACAACCACCTCCTGAAAAGCCATCTTGAAGCTGCTGGGAAAATGATGTTCAGTTCTCACATCCGTACAGGTGTGTAATCATACAGAATTCTTTTTCTTGTATCTGTATTGCATTCTCTCTCCTTTTTCTCATCTTTTTTTTTGATTCTAACAACAAAATGTTCCAGTCACTCAAAGTCATACTGACTGTTCTTTGAGTCAGAACTAGCTTCTGCATTTCATGTGATAACTGAGGTTGGGTCATCAATAGATTTTTATATTAGATGTTTGGCTAACTATGATATGAACATTTAAACTGAACAGATTGCATCACTACAATTTCTTAATTCCTTTAAAACATTGACAACTGAAAGCCATTGTTTTGCACATTGGTTTGAGCTCAAAACCAGTAGAATCTATTTATAAAAATCGTCACACATTGCGATTGATTTCACCAACTGCCATCAGACGCCAAGCTTTGAAGTTCCCATATTGCCTGGTGTTAGTACTTTTCACTGCGAGTGAATCAAAAGGCTTGTTTTACGTTTGACACTGTCAGAAAACACGTTCTGCCCACCATATGTTGTCCTATTAACTTCAAGACAAAAACATTTTGATAGTGTTTCTGATTCAAAAATGAATCGCATGAGTCAAGGAATAACAATACTGCCTGACAGTGATCTGTGGATGAATACATTTGTGTATTGTCCACATTCATTAAATTGTTCTTTGTTTAGAGCATCATGAAACAAAAGATCTAGTAGTTGAAAGTTATTTGTTGTCGAAATGCTTTGAAGAAAATGTAACATTAGGCCCACAATAGACTAGCTTCTATGAAGTGGAAGCTTCATTTAGGCTAAATGTACAACCCAGTTATCTATTCTGGTATATATACTGTATTGACCCGAATATAAGATGATGTTTTTATTGTCCTCTTATATTCAGGGTCTAGACTTTGACATGTCAATAAACCCCCCACAACAATAGGTACCAAATACGTGTAAAATAATTGTGCCAAGAAATACCTAATGTAATGTGTGCTGTAATGTTACAACATTGCGAGTGAAAACAAAAGAAAAAGAAAAGCTTACAGCAGCAGGAGTCGTGAGTGTAATGTTAGCCTGAAGAGACCAAACTTCCTCTCTAAGTGATTTTAAAACGTAAGACAGTACCCAGATTTGAAGACTACAATAAGATTTCACTTCTACTGTTAAGGAAATTTTGGTAGGCTACTGTGCGATTGATAGCCTATTTGCTATATAATTAAAGTATGGTATCAAAGAGTATGTATTTAAATGTGATTGTTAGTACATTTTACCAGTATTTAACATACTTTCAAAACAAAAATAGGACAAATGTGCAATATGAAAATAATAAATTAATTAACAAGATTTGTTTTTCATCTTGAAAAATGGGGGTCGTCTTATAATCAGGGTTGTCTTATATTTGTGTCATAACCGTAGTCTATTTAAAGGCATAGTCTACCAAAAAGTGAAAATCGTCAATTCAGTTAATCATGTTGTTCCAAACCTGTATGACTTACTTTCTTCTGTAATTAAAAAGGAGGTATTTGAACCAAATTTGAGTTGGTTTTGGCTGAAATACCCCCTTAATTTTGATGTTGATTTAAAGGGATAAAGTTCACCCAAAAATGAAAATTCTGGCATTAATTGCTCACCCTCATGTCATTCCAAACCTGTAAGACCTTTGTTCATCTTCAAAACACAAATTAAGATATTTTTTGATGAAGCAGCACCACACGCATGCGTCGCGGTACTTTCGAGAGTGCGTGTCAACTGACACGGAAGAGAAGAAATTGTTGAATAAATTAGTTCTTTTTGTTTTCTTTGCACACAAAATGTATATTTATAGCTTCATAACATTACGTTTAAACCACTGATGTCACATGGACTATTTTAACGACGTCCTTACTATATTTCTGAACGTGTCTATGCAGGTCAGAAAGCTTTTGGATTTCAAAAGAAATAGCTTAATTTGTGTTCCGAAGACAAACACAGGTCTTACAGATTTGACACGACATAAGGGTGAGCAATTAATGACAGAATTTTCTTTTTTGTGTGAACTGTCCCTTTAATCTTTATATGTAAATCAAAGTTTCAAATTGTATTGAGACATGTCCTAAATTTTTAAAGTTAATAGGATCACAAAAATCGAAAACCTCATAGAAAATATATGTAATGTAATATTTAGTACGTTTTGAAGGTTAAGCACATCCTTTGACTGAGCATTTGTAGAAAAAGGAAACTAATACAGTACTTCAGACCCATTTTGAATCCTATTTGTGGAAATTGCCTAGCGCCCAAACGTCTGTTTTTCCCCTCCTGGCTCTAGCTTGTCAAGGCCCATCAATGGTGCTGTGGACCCATAACTACACCTGAGGCCCTCCTTTCTTCCTGTGTGCACTTCTTCCTCCCTCTTTCCTTTCAGACCTTCTCCATCTTTGATTCCCCACTTCACCCAGCAGATGTCTAGATCTTAAGCTGCGCTCCCGCAGTTGGCAAGCTGGCAGACGTGAGTCTCGTGTGCCCGGTTCCTTCGAGCCCTGTGGGGAAACGCGTCTACCTGGGAGGCTCTGTAATTTTGTTTTCTCTTCGCTTCTTTCATATGAGCGCACTTACATCCACGCAGCAAGGTCAAGCGAGTCTGGAGAACTTGTATGACTCTACGTCTGCCGGATTAAATGCGTTTACCGCCTCCGTTCAGACGAAGAGGGTGAGTTTGAGAACTGGAGAAAGGAGAGATTTGACGAGAAGGACCAAAATAAATATGTCAGACATCTTGCCATCTGCACGAGGGGCATTCCAAAGGGACTAATTAGCCAGCCGTGGTGGGCTGGATTGCTCGTTTGAAAGTGATTCGCTCTTCTTGGGGAAAACAGGTGGAGGAGTTTTTTTTTTATTTTTTCCATCACTCGCTTTATTGCGTTTGAGTGGTTTGGCAATTGCACTTTTACTCTTAATGCTTGTTCTTTGAATGTTTCATAAAATGCCTTCATTGGTGTCTTTAATGCTGTCAATCAGCTGCTGTTGTTGGTGTCCCTTAGGTGTGTGGTGTTTTACACATATTGGAGCGAGATGATGAGTCAGGGGAGAAGCCGTTTAATAACTTGTTGGTTCTTTCCTCCCTCTGGTTTATGTGTTTATACGCTTTAAAAGTGAGTCATACTGCCTTAGAGCTAGAAGAGAATTGTGGGTCCACAAAGGAAAGATGGGATTTGGATCATTTGGAAAAGTATACGATTCTTATTTCGGCAGTATTCTAGTATGTGTAGTGTAATATTATTCGAAATTTAAAGTAGCTCTTTTCTATTTGAATATATTTGAAAATGTAATTTATTCCTCTGATGCAAAGCTGAATTTTCAGCATCATTACTCCAGTCGTCAGTGTAACATGATCCCTCAGAAATCATTCTAATATCCTGATTTGCTGCTTAAGACATGTTTTGTATTAGAGCAGTGTTGAAAACGGTGTAATATTTTTGTGTAAAATGTGATCTTTGATGAATAGAAAGTTCCGAAGGAAAGCATTTGCGACATTTTGTATCATCTCTGATAGTCTCTGCTCAATTAAATGCGTCCTTGCTTAAAAAAAAAAACTTACTGACCCCAAACTTTTCAACAATATTGTGTACATTTACTGTATATACGTTATGTAGTATGTGTGCAGTACGCAAATTATTGTACTGTTGTTTGAAATACTGCTTTTTACTGTTGGCTAATGTGTACAGCTTCACATTAGGGGTGAGCGATATGATCAAAATCTTATATCACGATATAAGCTATTTTATTTCACGGTAGCAAAATATATCTCAAAATAGTAATTTTAGCTTTAAATAAGGTCTTTTATGAGGTCCTTTATTAAGTTTTTGTTGCCATAGAAATTTTCATAATTCTTGTCACCAGTGTCAATTTCACAAAAAATTATATTAGCTTAATATTATTAAGAGATGATAGTCGAGAAACCGTTTGATTCACATATTTTTTAGCATACACTGCTTAGTATTCGAACTTAGCCATAATCACCAAATAAATAACATACTCATTGGCTGCCTCTATCATACCCATAATTAGGTCATGTGTTTTGCAGTAGAGGATTTGATTGGTCAACATGAGGGCTTGTCAAAGACTAAACTGTTTGTTTCTCAACACGTTAAAATGCAATTGAAGGTTTGTTCTGCCCTCAAAGCAAAACATGTCCACTCAGGAAAGGGCTGTTGCACACTTGGGTTTGTTAAAAAAAAAAGCATTCTGACCTCTTTGGCTCCTATTTACCCATGTCTCTCTTCAATCAATACGCGCAAGCCCTTTGGGTGCAAGCAGGGCGACGTCAGCTATTTACAGTGTGTGTGTTTTCAATACCTCAACTCCAGTGACTTGTCAACGACCTCATAAGCTTGTGAACCCCATCGGCTTTGTGCGGTTATTGCGGGCAGAGAGGCTAATTGTGCTTATGGGCGGGAGAAAGCAAGCACGAGGGAAAGAGTGAAAGAAAAGACGTCGACTTGATGAATGATGCTTATGAAGCTCTGACAATGTGTGCAAAGACTTGCATTTTCTAATCAGGTTTCGAAAAAAGCACAAATTTCTTTTTTATAAATTGTTGTTTTTCACTTTTATTATTTCTCTTAGGAGTTAAGAGGGCTTGTTGTAGACATGAATTTTACCTCAGATTGTGTGGCTTGTCAGTTTTCACCTGACAATGGTTAAAATGCAATTCTTAGCAACTCTAGCAATGGCATTCTAAAAGAAATCTGCCTTATCAACTGCATAACAACACCCTAGCAAACACCCAGAACACCTTAGCAACTCCTTCTGTAATAGTGCCTCGGATGTAATCCAGAACATCCTAGCAACTGCATAACATCATCTTATCAACCTCATTAAGACATGCTAAAATCAGCTCAGCCATCAGCACCTTGCCAACTGCATAGCAACAGGCTAACAATCATTCCTGGAACACTGTAACTGCTGCATAGCAACACCCTGGCAACCACTCAGACCATTCTAGTAACTGCATAGTGACATAGTAATGACATAGTGACATAGTAACACTCTAAGCACTATCAGCTGTATAGCAACACGCTGGCAACTACATAACAACCATATATCAAAGCCCTGGCAATCATCTGGAATGCTCTGTTAGTCAATAGAATACACTAGCAACAACTTTTCTGAATACCATCACCCTAGCAACCATGTAAAGTTGTGTTGGAAGCAACTTATAACACCTTACAAGCTGCATAGCAACACCCTGGTAACCACTCAGAACATGCTAGCAACTGCATAGTAACATGCATGCAACACTCTAGCTTTACCAGCAGCATAGCAACACCCTAACAATCACCAGAACACCCTGACAACTGAATAGCAACACCCTGGTAAGCACTCAGAACATGCTAGCAACTGCATAGTAACAGTTAAACATTTGAGCTTTACCAACTGCATAGTAACACCCTAGCAATCAATAGAACACCCTGGCAACTACATATCAACACCCTGGTAAAAACTCAGAACATGCTATCAACTGCATAGTAACAAAACACCCCAGCATTACCCTAGCAACCACCAAAATGCCCTGGTAACCCCTCAGAACATGCTAGCAACTACATGTTAGCAATTAAAACACTCTAGCAATACCAACTGCATTGTAACACCCTAGCAACCACATAGCAATGCCCTGGCAACCACTCAGAACATGCTGCATAGTAACAATTAAAACACTCTAGCATTACCAACTGCATAGCAACACCCTAACAATCAATAGAACACCATGGCAACAACATAGCAACACCCTGGCAACCACTCAGAACATGCTGGCAACTGCATAGTAACAATTAAAACACTCTAGCATTACCAACTGCATAGCAACACCCTAGGAATCAATAGAACACCCTGGCAACTACATAGCAACACCCTGGTAAAAACTCAGAACATGCTAGCAACTACACCCCAGCATTACCAACTGGATACCCTAGCAACCACCAAAATGGCCTGGCAACCCCTCAGAACATGCTGGCAACTGCATAGTAAATATTAAAACACTCTAGCATTACCAGCTGCATAACAACACCCTAGCAACCACCAGAACACCTTGGCACCTGCATAGCATCGGACTGGCAACCACTCAGAAGATGCTATCAACTGCATAGTGTCAATTAAAACACTCTAGTGTTACCAGCTGCATAGCAACACCCTAGCAACCACCAGAGCAACCTGGCAACCCCTCGGAACATGCTGGCAACTACATGGCAACACCCTGGCAACCACTCAGAACATGCAAGCAACTGCATAGTAACAATTAAAACACTCCAGCATTATCATCTGCATAGCAACACCCTAGCAACCATCAGAACACCCTGTCAACCGTATAGCAACACCTTGGCAACCACTCAGAACATGCTAGCAACTGTATAGCAAAACCTTGGCAGTTGTCCACAATTGTCTAGAACACCCCAGCAACACCCTGGCAACCATCCAGAATACACTTTATTGTGGCAGTCAGTTTTGCATGTGTAAGCACCAGTGTAGAGATCTAATTTTACTAAATATGTATATATTATATTGATGCAGTGTTCATTAACATGTTTAAAGTCATTTTTTTGGCTTGAAAAATGCAACAGATTTCCTCAAATCCAGTAGTACTGATTCATTAAATGTCTGCCTCAATCAGATCCTCCAATTGGGTTATTCACATGCATCTGCTGCGGCCACAAAAACCAAACCAGTGTTCTTTTAGTGTAGAGTAATGAAGGACAAAGAAACCTCCAGAGTCTGACTGAATACTGAACATATGCATAAAAAGCCTCACAGTCTCTGCCAAACACGCAGGCTCACAGCCCCTCATATGAAGCCCGTCTTTGCTGTAATTTGAGGAGAGATGCTGGCAAAAAACATGAAAAGATGGCTGTGATACTGCTGTTGTCCTCCCTTCACAAGTAGAACACAAGCTTGGCGTGGTGGCGCGATGATTGCTTTTGTGTGTTCTGGTCTCTCCGGACCCCTCAAAGACAGAGAGGGAATTACTGGCCTGCAGCCTCTGATAGTATATCAAGATTACTGTGTTTTCCAGACAAGAGCGGACCACCGCCAAAGAGCGAGATTGTGTCACTCGCTAACACATTTGAAGGATGGCTGATATTTGAGGAAATTAATGGATGTTTGGAATCGTGTCTGCCGCGTTCTAAACGATCTCGCAATTTGAGGATTTATGGGTCATGTTGTGCATCAGAGTCATTTGTTTGACTGACTATACTGACTATTTCAGAATAAAATGGGATATTTGGTCTGACATTTACATGGTAAATGGACTGTTTTCTGTGTGTTTGAGCCAATTAGGAGAAAGTATGAAATGTTTTGTTTGGCAAATGGGGTAAAATGAGAATGTTTCCTTTCAGAAAAGTAGCATGGCGTCACATTAAAATGAACGAGAAATCAAAATTGCTGACCTTTTGTAACAACATGCCCCAGTAGTTTACACAATATGGGGTAAGTTGTCACAATGACAGGTTAACAGTTTTTCAGTTACATTTTACACCGTAAAACAATTGATGAAACAACAACAACAAAAAAAATGTTATTGTAATATCTAGAAATAAACTTCTGTATTGTCTGCCAAATAAATAAAATAAATTATGAATTACACTACCAGTCAGAAGTTTCTTCTGCTCACCAAGCCTGCATTTATTTGAACTGTACAATTTTAAAACATTTGTACTACTTTAAATAACTGTTTTCTATATATGAATATATTTTAAAATTTAATTTGTTCCTGTGATTTCAATGCTGAATTTTTAGCATCATTACTCCAGTCATATGATTCTGCAGAAATAATTCTAATATTCTGATTTGCTGTTTATAAAACATTTTTTATTATTATTATTATTATTATTATTATTATGCTAAATAAATACTGAGATGAATAGAAAGTTTAGAAGAACAGTATTTATCTGAAATAGAAATTTTTTGTAATGTTATAAATTTCTTTATCATCACTTTGATCAATTTAAAGCATCCCTGCTAAATAAAAGTATTAATTTCCATAATTTCCCCTGCGGGCATAATTCCCTCCCCATAATTTGAATGGTATAGTGTATAATGTTATAAAAGCTTTTTATTCCATATAAATGCTGATCTTTGGAACTTCCTATTCATCAAAGAATCCTGAAGAAACTGTTTTAAATATTGATAATGATGTGGAAATTTTTGCTTTGATCACATAAATATTTTTAAATATATTTAAATAGAAATCTCTTATTTTAAATAGTAAAAATACTTCTAAATTGTACTGTTTTTACTGTACTTTGGATCAAATAAATGCAGGCTCGGTGAGCAGAAGAGACTTATTAAAAAAACACTACAAAAACTTATTGTTCAAAAACTTTTGACTAGTAGTGTACATCATTTAAAAATGATTATTTTGGTTAAAACCTACCTCTGTTGGCTGAATATGCTAATGTGGTTACTGCACCTGTGGCCTTGTTCAGACTGTCAGCAGGAAAACACATTTTTTTTTTCAAATTTGATTCGAACTACATTTGGATGTGGTTAAAAATGTGATTAAAATCTGATTTTTACAGATGTGTCTCAGTCTGGATGCTCTGGCTGCTCAAATCTGATTTCAAATCGTCTTTTGCATCACTCTTAACGTGATACACAATGATAACATCTAAAACCGGGGACAGAAATGCCAGAAGTATTCATACAGTATTCAAACAAAGCTGTAGCTGGAACATCACAGTGTGTACCAGTCTCCTCCATCAGTCTCAATGTTTTCTTGTGTAACAGAGGAGTTCTGCACCACAATTCGACAGGTGCTTATATGGAGATTGAGATGATACATCTTCATTTTTCCTGCATCTGTTTTGAAAACCTCTCCAAAAATGTAAATCGTAAGCAGCCCATACAGATAGGTTGGTTTAGTCTGGACTGACAAATCTGATTTGTTCACTTGTACATTAATAGTGCGGACAGTCTGATTTTAAAAAACAAAAAAACAAACATCTGATTTGAGAACAAAATCGGATTCGCCTGCACTCAGAATCTAGTCTGTGTGACAGCTAGCCCCAGTCTCCCTCATATCAAGTACTGTTTTTGATAGAATTACTAAACCATAGGACTTATTTCCATGTGTTTGATAGTGTATTTAAGATAAATTAGCTGTTTACTGTCTGTTATTTCCCATATGTCATTGAATCATATGTTAATTACGCCGCTTAAGTATAAACGCGTATTGTGTGTGTTTGTGTTTGTAGGATGCGGGAGCGGGAACTGCAGCGTGTGGGCAGGAGATTGCTGCTGTTGGGCATCTGTCTGCTGTCTCTCTGGGGTCAGCTGAGTCTGGCCTCAACACATCGCAGCCATATTGGTGAGTTGCATGCAAACATATACACATTAAGTTTAATGGGAAGCATTAGCGGAAACAGACTATCAACTGAGATTTTTGCCCACTCGACTGCTGTGTTTAACATAGAATGAGCTTGACCTCTGGTTTCTGAAGTCTATTTTTCTGGAAATTCATAGACAGTATTTGCTGCTTGTTGTACTAGGGGTTTAACAACCTTGTGCTGCTCATTTTCAAAACGACCCACTTGACCTTGTGAATAAATGATGTTCCAATTGGCTTTACCTTGAAAGAAAACAAACAAGAAAAAAGAACTGTGCTTGTTTTCTTGTGTTGGAGATGCAGGAAGAAGCTGTTGAATATTCTGTATGTTGCTCTTTTTAAGCTCTAGAGACTTATTGGAGGCCTCGATTATGGTTCTTTCTTTTAGATTTCTTGAGGAGAATTAAAACGAGAGACAGATTGTTGTCAAAGCAAAAATATAAAGCTGTAAAATGAAGGTGGATAACAGGTTTGTGACATTTGAGATTTGATAAATCAGAGTACTTTTTTCTCTAACTTGTGCAGCCCTCAAGAAACATTGTTAATATTAATTTTCATTGCAAATTAAACTGTAACTAATAAACAACTATTATAATTATTATTACTAAAAATATTAATAAGTAAAAAATATTTCAATTGTAATATGTGACCCTGGACCACAAAACCAGTCATAATGGTCAGTTTTTCGAAATTAAGATTTATACATCATCTGAAAGCTGAATAAATAATTGTTATAATATGACCATATTTGGCCAAGATGTAACTATTTGAAAATCTGAAATCTGAGGGTGCAAAAATATCTAAATATTGAGAAAACTGCCTTTAAAGTTGTCCAAATGAACTCAATATCTTCATGGAACATGACCTTTACTTAATATCCTAATGGTTTTTGGCATAAGAAAAAATCAATAATTTTGACCCATACAATGTATTTTTGGCTATTGCTACAAATATAGTCCAGCGACTTATGACTGGTTTTGTGGTCCAGGGTCAATAAAAAATTAGTGTTTAGGAAAAAGACTAGTAATAATAACAATAATAATGATAATTGAAATTTAATTATTTACATTATTATTTACAATAATAATGTAAAATTAAATTTTACAGTACAACTTGAAAATTACAGGACTAATATTTATGTCTTCATTTCTTCATTTTCAGACATTAAAACTTCATGCTTTTATTTTGGCAGAACACTGCAGGGAGCCCTTAAAGCTTCGCTTACAGCATATTAATTTATTTAATTCACAGCCTTTGTGATTTGATCATTGCATTAAGCCTTATCACAATTTTGGATTTTAATTAATCATGGAGCCCTAATTGTTGAGATCTGTTCTGCATTTGAGTCTTCACTTGATCTCTCTTTAATCTCATTGCTCCTGTCTCGGAGAAGCCATTGAGATATAAAAGTACTGTAAAATACATTTTGTGATTTCTCTTTCTAAAGTCCCCTGTCTTGATAGTAGGGCAGCGTTAGGTCAGTGAAGCCCAGTTTCGGGCCAACAGGGACGCCAGAGGAGAAGGTGTCAGGCTTGTCACGGAAATCTCATTGTAAGGAGAAAGCGGCAAAGTGAAAGAGAAGGAGAACCCTGGGCAAAAGGTGGAAGATGTGAATACACATCGCAATAATGAGACCCCGTCCACAGAGGCCGAGTGGCAAACAGTAGCGGACCAGGAGCGAATACACGCACAGACCCGAGTATATCCTTTCTCTATGCGCCGAAAGCCACAAAGACCCATTGGGGACAAAACGAAGCAACAGCGACAATTAATCTCCTGTTATCGAGTCAAAGGCCGACTCTAAATAAAATCATGCAGCTTTTCAGGCACAGCGACAAAGATAGCAACAAGTTTAGGAGGCCCCATCCTTCTCCCGGTGGATGTGTACGTGCGGTATGTCGGAGGTAGAAAGGGTGATTGATTACAGCACGAGTTGCCCAATCATTCACCCTGCGGTGGGGAGAGAGAGTGGCTTTCCACCCGACGCCGGTTCTTCGACTCCAGGCTAGCACAGAACTAATCACAGAGTAACTCCCAGCGGCTCGGCGAGGTCAGGCCAAGGTGTTACCCAGTAAACAAACCTCTTTAGCCCTGCTGTTTAAGAGAAGTGTGGGCCTCCTGCTGCTTTAGAGAGTCAACCTCTCAGCACACCCTTAAGAGAGCACAGATCAGCCCAATAACACCACAGGGACAACAGCAATGCCAGGACTCATTAGTTAGTCATGAGAGAGAGAGAGAGAGACTGGGTAAGTTTGGAAAGGAATGCGGAGATATATGGCAGGAGATGAGACTCTGGCAAAAAAAAAAAAAAAAAAATAGTAGAAAAGCCTTGGAGCTCTAATTGTTTTGGGGGTCTCGTTAATAAGCATGGCCAATTAAAATTTTCGTTTTTTTTTCCTAGAGAAAATTATTATAATTTTTTTTATGGCTTTGTCTGAAATATTTATTATGGATGCTGCTTTAAAAAATGCACTGCAAGGTACACTGCCGTTCAAAAGTTTTGGGTCAATAAGGCTGTGTGTAATGTTTTTTAAAGAAGTCTCTTATGCTCATCAAGGCTGCAGTTATTTGATCAAAAATACAGAAAAAGAACAGTAATATTGTGAAATGTTAGTACAATATAAAATAATGGTTTCTATACTTTTAAATATAATTTATTCCTGTGTGCAAAGCAGAATTTTCATCAGCCATTACTCCAGTCTTAAAGGAGCACTCCACTTTGTTTTGAAAATAGGCTAATTTTCCAACTCCTCTAGAGTTAAACAGATGAGTTTTACCATTACTGAATCAATTCAGCCAATCTCTGGGTCTGGCATTAGCACTTTTAGCATAGTTTAGCATAAATCAATGAATCTGATTAGACCGTTAACATCTCGCTCAACAATGACCAAAGAGTTTCAATATTTTTCCTATTTAAAACTTGACTCTTCTGTAGATACATTGTGTACTAAGACCGACAGAAAATGAAAAAATTCGATTTTCCAGGCTGATATGGACAGGAACTATACTTTCATTCTGCAGTAATAATCAAGGAACTTTGCTGCCATACCATGGGTGCAGCAGGTGCAATGATATTACACAGCGCCTGAAAATAGTCCCTATATGCTAACGGTCTAATCAGATTCAATTATTTATGCTAAGCTATGCTAAAAGTGTTACCGGCAGACCCAGAGATCGGCTGAATGGATTCAAAAATGGTAAAACTCAACTCTCGGGGAGTTGGAAATTGAGCATATTCTCAAAAAAAGTGTAGTGTTCACATGATCCTTCAGAATTTTAATATGCTGATTTATTATTAGAATGATCTATGAAGTCTTTGCGATCACTTTTAATCAATTTAACACATTCATTTCTTAAAAAAAAAAATAACAACAATATACTGACCCCCAAACTTTTGAATAGTATTTTTTATTAGAAAAAATCTATTTTAAATAAATGCTGTTCTTTTTAACTTTTTATTCATCAAAGAATCCCGAAAAAATGTATTTTGTAATGATTTTTGAAGGATCATGTGACCCTGAATACTGGAGTAATGATGCTGAATATTCAGCTTTGATCATAGGAATTAGATTTTTAATGTATATTAAAATTTCTGTATTTTTGATCAAATAAAAACAGCCTTGATGAGCATAAGAAACTTTTTTTAAAAAACAAAAAATTGTGCTGATCCCAGTTACTAAAGTTAGTCAAATATATAAACAAGACAATAAAATCACTTAAAAAAGAAATGCATAATTTTTTTTTTTTTCACACAATTATAATTTTTTTTCTTAGCCATTGGCATTTTTTGCCAAGCATAAATCTAACAATATTGTGAGGTTTATTTTCAGAACAAGACAGAAAAACAAAAACAAAAAACAATGCACTTGACTGTTAAGCAGTTGCGCAAAAAAAGCGCTTCTTGTTAGAAAAAATAAGTTCTTACTGGAAAAACAACACTATTTTGAAATACTTCCACATTGAAGAATAAGGTGGATATGGAAATTTCTGATATTTGATTATCGACTTGGGTGTATTGGTAAATTTGAGCTCAGTTTGAAAAACCCAAAGTTTAGATTACCAGCATTTATTTCTCATGAGAAATAGACATTTCTCCATTTGCTCAGCAATTAAACTAATTTCTGTATAGGAGAAACAGTTGAGATGGTGTTCATTTGTCATTTTTATGTCCTATGTGGTGATCTTAAAGGAGCTGTTGCATCAGTGCAAAATCTTTTTATAGAAATTCATAAAGCAATAAGATCATCTCTTACTGTTGATTAGATGGAATGTTTCCCTCCTCTTCTCCTTAAATAGATGTGTCTCCATATTAATACACAGCAATCAAGCACTTTCTGATTTGTTAGTCTCTAGCTGCAGGGGCAGATTCTGCAACGCATGCTGGAATAATGGAGGCGTAAAAACCACATTGCAAGAGCTGATTATCAGATTTAATCTGACAGCTGGTCTCTTTTCTTCAGATACTGGGCTTGAAGTGATACACTGTGCAGGTCATAAAGTTAGAGATGTAACTGATTCTGGAACAATGTTCTGTTGATGTTGAGATGAAAGATGGCCTCAAACTGAATTGAATTATTAAGACAATGAGATCATTAGAATATTTAACTCTGCAAGGTTTACCCACCTACACTTTAACGCTTGCATTTGTCTAATTACCTTCTTTGTTCAAATAAATAATGGATAACATAAAATTGTCAAGGCTTGGCTGCTTAGCATGGTGCAGTTAGCTTCTGCTGGTAGATTTCATAACTGCACCATTGATACTGTACCTCTCCTATTTTAGATGTTCTTGGTTAATATTATAAATTGCATAAGGTTCTTTGCTGGCATTGTTCAGTTAAATTTAACTTTTAAAGGCTTTCAAATTATTTTTTTAATTTCCATATTGATTCACATGTTGGCTGGCATGTCACTGACTGCTGAATTTCAGCCTAGAGTGGGCTTGCATGTCTACAAGGGAAATCTTGCATGCCTCAGTACCCTCTGTGTAGAATAGTGTAGCTATAGCTTGTAACAGAGGAAAGAGAGGAGAAAGACATCTCAACATTCGGACTGTGACATTTTGGTGTCTGCAGGGCAGGTCAGTGTTTCCTCTGGGACACCAAACCACGTGGAAGACTTTTCACAGCATGCTGGGGTGAAGACATGATGTAATATTTGAGGTGGTAAAAAAAAGATGATGGATGGATAGATAGATGGATAGATGGATTAGATAGACATGCAAAGCCATAGATTCTGTATAGACAGATATATACGATATATACGATTTGATATATATGATGTGAGAGATAATGTACAAAGCTACATATTTGATAGGAATATAGATAGATGATAGCTAATATATAATGCAATTTATTCTATAGATAGATAGATACAATGGGGTAGATAGACATACAATGCCATAGATTCTGTATAGATAGATACAATTGGACAGACATGATGGGATAGATGCTATACAAAGCTATGTATTTGACAGTTAGATAATATTCTATAGATATGGATAGCTATGATAGGACAGATAATATACAATTATAGATAGATAGATAGATAGATACAGTGGGTTAGATAGACATACAATGCCATAGATTCTGTATAGATAGATACAATTGGACAGACATGATGGGATAGATGCTATACAAAGCTATGTATTTGACAGTTAGATAATATTCTATAGATATGGATAGCTATGATAGGATAGATAATATACAATTATAGATAGATAGATACGATGGGATAGATACTATACAGTTCAATATATTCCATAGATAGATAATATACGATGTGATCACTTCTCTATAAATAGATAAGATGGGATAGATACTATACAAAGCTGTATATTTGATAGATAGGTAGATAGATAGATAGATAGATAGATAGATAGATAGATAGATAGATATTCTATAGATAGATACGATTGGATAGATATGATGCAATAGATAATGTACAAAGCTATATATTTGATAGAAATAGATGATAGACAATATATAATGCAATATATTCTATAGATAGATACAATGGGATAGATATGATAGGACAGATAATATACAATTATAGATAGATAGATAGATAGATAGATAGATACGATGGGTTAGATATACATACAATGCCATAGATTCTGTATAGATAGATACAATTGGACAGACATGATGGGATAGATGCTATACAAAGCTATGTATTTGACAGATAGATAATATTCTATAGATAGATACAATGGGATAGCTATGATAGGATAGATAATATACAATTAAAGATAGATAGATAGATAGATAGATAGATACGATGGGTTAGATAGACATACAATGCCATAGATTCTGTATAGATAGATAGATACAATTGGACAGGCATGATGGGATAGATGCTACAGATAATATACTATGCAATAGATTCTGTACAGATAGATACAGTTGGATAGATATTATATGATGCAATATATTCTATAGATAGATACAGTAGGATAGATATGATAGGACAGATAATATACAATTATAGATAGATAGATAGATACAATGGGTTAGATAGACATACAATGCCATAGATTCTGTATAGATAGATACAATTGGACAGACATGATGGGATAGATGCTATACAAAGCTATGTATTTGACAGTTAGATAATATTCTATAGATATGGATAGCTATGATAGGATAGATAATATACAATTATAGATAGATAGATAGATACGGTGGGTTAGATAGACATACAATGCCATAGATTCTGTATAGATAGATAGATACAGTTGGACAGGCATGATGGGATAGATGCTACAGATAATATACTATGCAATAGATTCTGTACAGATAGATACAGTTGGATAGATATTATATAATGCAATATATTCTATAGATAGATATATGGATGGGAAGGATAGATAATATATGATGTGATAGATTCTGTATAGGTACGTGGATGGATACGATGGGATAGATACTATTCAATGCATTATATTCGATAGAGGGGTAATATACGATGCAATAGTTTCTGTATCGGTAGATGGATAGATACAATGGGATAGATACTATCCGATGCAATATATTCGATAGATAAATAATATACGATGTGATAGATTCTGTATAGATGCGATGGAAAGATCTGATATGATGTAATATATTCTATAGTTAGATAGATGGATAGATATGATGCAACACATTCGATTAGATTGATGGGATATATACTATATGATGCAATATATTCTATAGATGGATGGATAGATACAATGGAATAAATACTATACAATGCAATATATTATATAGATAGATAATGTATGATGCAATTGATACTATATGATGTGACCGATTCTGTAGATGTGATAGATACTGTAGATATGATAATATAAGATACAATAGCCTAGTATAGTTGATATGGATGGATAGATAAACGGACAGATTCTACTCAATAAGATACAATAATGATACTGTAAAATACGATAGGTAGGTAATATAGATTTGACTATTTAGTTTAATTACTATTTAGATAGATACTATAGAGATGATAGATACTATATAGATAAATATTATAAGGCACTATAGTTTAGATAGATAGGCACTAGACAGACAGGCATGGCGTAAATGTTTGACCTAAAGTGCTCAAACTGTTTGACTCAAAGTGGTTTGACTCAAAGTACTGCATGTGACATTTAAGTAATAATTGTTTCAGTTGTCACAGATGGCATTTGCCTTTGGGTGATGTTTGACCATTTGTTTGACATGACACAGACAAGGTGAATGAAGTCAAGGAAAAGCAGCCAGCAGTTAAAAAAGAGTGGCTTCTTTTTGAAGCAGGAGTTTAGAAATATTTTAGCGTCTACTTAATAAACTTTCATATTGTTATTTATTACAGCCGTACTTTCCTGTAAAGCTGCTTTGAAACAATATCATTGTAAAAAATGCTGATATAAAAATGGCTATTCTTAAATGCAGACAATAGTAATAGTCGAGCATGAAAAGGTATGCTTAAACTGGAACTGTAGGTATGTAAACTTATGAAGACATATAGATACATTAATAACATGTTAAAGACAACACTGTTAGACATTTCTACAGTTGTTTACTGTATATCACCCAGTATAATACTGGAAATTCTTTTTACAGTAAATAACTGTTAGTAGTTTGCATTATGGGAATTTTCTGTGATGTCAGACCCCACATACAGAGACTAGAGACTGTATTTTTTTAAATTGCTTTATACTACTGTATTTGCTGTAACAACCTCTTTAGTACCATTTTTTTGAGGTTTATTTATTTTTCTCATTTCTTACATTTGGATTGACATTTGCCCTACACATTTGTGTCTACAGCACCACAACAGCTTGGGACTGACTACAGTAGACATGTTACATCGTTTGTAATAATTTGAAAATCCATTTGTCATTCATGTCAGAAACAGCACGAGCGCTTGGAGTACATCTGTATGGCAGAAATATACGGAGGCATCACTTTACTGTCCGCATCCACTGTAGATAGTATATGTAATGGGTTCTATATTGTGTGTTTGCTGAGTTTGCCAGTGAGTTACTGTAAAAAAAACCTTTGAAATGTCTAACAGTGAAGTTAACATAGTCAGTGTCAGTAAGCTAGTGTTCCTCTAGCACAAGTTTCTCATCATTATAACTCATCTGACTTATCATACAGTAATTCCTGCTCACACACCAAGGCTTCACCCGTGAGTAGCATCTCATTAGCAGCCATTGAGACTTCCTGACGGTCAGTCTGTGACTCCGAGCAACATGATTTTTTCTATTTTGGGCTGAAATAAAAGGGGAGCATAATGATTTTTAACTGATGGAGGCAATTAGCAGAGAAGTGCTGACAGCGGTCTAGCGGGCAGTGCTGGGAACAGCGTGTTAACTCCGCCATCACGAAGCTTTTAAAATTACTCACTGCAGTTTTTTTTGAAAAGGCTCACATTTATGTGTTCCAGGACCCTGCAATTCTAGCCATCAATTTTGAAATGATAAGTATGAGGGCTGAGTGTCATGCAAGATTGACCTATACATTTCTGCTCAAAAGTGAATACCCAACTCTATGTATGTTTTGCAAGACACCACTTTGCATTAAACTTGTTTTATTGGATAGTCTGGCAGTTATTGCTAGGAAACAATATTTTTATGTAGTAAGCTTGCATTTCACCAGAAAAATGTCTTCATTCATTTTTTTTAATCATATGTAAATGTAAAACATTGTATAATTGTAATTGTTGTGTTTTTATCTTGTATCTTGTATTAGTATCTTGTATATTTATCTTGTATTTTTGTCAGTTTCTTTAAATTTAGTTTACCATTCTGGACAGCATATAAATATTGACTATACTGAAAGCAATATTGCACAGTAAGGCTAAACAAGGAAACAAGCGCTCTGAATAGAGGTACAAAGGAGTGGAAAATTTCCGGTAAATTTCCGGAAACTTTCCAAAAATTCCCCAAAATCCTGGAAAGTTTCCAAAATTTCTGTAATGTTTCTGAAATTTACTGGAAATTTTCAACATTTTTGCAACACTAGCTCTAAATGATTTCTAATGCACACATATACCCTTTGCAATCAGAGTTTTGGGTCACTGATAATGCAGACTATTTTTTTTTCTCACAGTTCGTTTGCACACCTCCAGTCGAGTCGCATTTCATGATTTGAGCATGGTTATATTTCCACCCAGCTGAGGATATGTGAGGAAACTCAATATTTCTCTCTCAACTCTAATAAGGAATCCTTGCTGTTATTACTGGAACAGATTGATGGCCCCAGATCGTAAATTAAAGATATTTGCTTTAATAACTGTCCCTTTGAAACTACCCACTCAATAAGTGCAAGTAATAATACGATATCAATCCTGGAAGACGTTTACGAGCAGGCATCCTTCGCTAAAGGAGACGAGGCGAGAGATCTATTGTGAGAGATGCTCCAAAGGGTTTGTGGATTTCTCGGGTTGTTGGTTCCCTTCCTCTCTATATTAGTTTCCACTACACCTCAATCCCAAATGTGTTAAGTTCTGCTAGTTACCCACAATAGGTAGTTGGTGAAATTGGATGTTTTACTTTGAGACTTATGCTGTTTGTATAATGAATTCTATCAGTCGTCCATGAAGGCAGTTCATAGCAAGCAGCCTCAGCAATTCAAGCTAATTCTTGGTCTTATTGTACGTGATTCATTGGTACTTTGTCAAAGAAGAAGTTTTTGTCGTCTTGTTTTTAGTGAGTAAAACAATTATTTTATTTCACTTTATTTTAAATTCAGAAAGTTCAATAAAAATGAAAATTACCCCTTGATTTACTGATCCTCAAGCCGTCCTAAGTGTATATGATTTTCTCCTTTCACACAAATACAATCTGAGTTATATTAAACAATGTACTGGCTCTTCCATGCTTTATAATGGCAGTGAATGGCTGTTAAGATTCAATAGTCCAATAGAAATCCAATAACTGCGTCCATCTCTCATTAAAAAGTGCTCCACTCGACCCCAAGGGGTTTAATAAAGGCCTTCTGAAGCAAATCGATGTGTTTGTGTAAGAAAAATATCCATATTTAAAACCTTATAACTATAATCTCTAGCTTATTAGGATGTAGGCGTAGAGTGAGCTCCGATGAGCTTCCGATGAACTCAGAAGCACAGAGGAGAGAGCAAAACAGCGGTCACAAATTAGAAGTACAAAATGAGGATTTATGAAGAGAAATGTCTGAAGATTTCGATATAAGACAAGAGGAGACTGGTTTTCCTTTGCTGTAAACAAAACTTGGTTCTTGTAAGATTAGCATATGTAACCTGTGCTGGCACAATGAGTCTTATTTTGAGCTACAGGAAAAAAGAAGTGAAAAATGTGAAATTTGGTTGAATTTGAGGTTTTCACAAAAATTTGTTTATTAAGCCCTCTTCTAGCAATCCCAATCCTCCAAATAGTAATTGAACATATAAACTGATCTTTTTTTTGTTTTTTTTGTTTTTCTCTGGTCAGTTCTGGAAGACTGCTGCCACTTCTCATCAGAAGTTGTAGGTTGTTGCAAAAGTGCAGCATTCCAGCTTTTTGAATATCATATTGAATTATCAATGCCATTAAAAAACCATTAAAAATGCTGATAAAATAATTACGCTGACTGGCATTTCCAAAGCATGTGCATAAGACGTGCCTCTTTGAGATTATGCAATCTCCCTATAAAGTACATTATTGCGAAATATGTTTTGGAATATTCACACAAACATAGCTCTTATGTGTTACATGAATGTTTAGTTAATGGACGGGGGAAAATTTGTCAATGTTAATCATTAAAAGAAAATACAGAATTATTCACTGCTCTTGATTAAACTAATGTTTATTTGCATCTTTGTTTTTCATTTTTATTAACAAAGATAAAATGAACAAAAAAAAATAACTATGTTGTTATTAATAATATAATAATTATTATTTAAAAAAGAAAATTCAATGTTGCTTGGTGATTTTGCTTTGGAATCTTTAGAAAACTTTAACTCTTTGCTCAAAACTAACTCTGCTGTCTCTATTGCCTTCAAATGGCTGTAGCGTTTTGCCAGCCGGGTCACAAAATTTCACCAGGGCTTATGATTCACCGTTACGCAAACGCATCAATTCGCTTCATAAGACTTTTATTAACCCCCCTAGAGCCGTGAGAAGTACTTTTTTATGATGATAGATGCAGTTTTCACTGCCATTTTGAAGCTTGGATAAGCCAGGACATTTTTAACATAACTCTGATTGTATTCGTCTGAAAGAAAAAAGTCATATACACCTATGATGGGTGAGTCAATAAAACTGAATTATGTTTGTTCTATTTCCCAGAAATCTTTCTCCATAAGCCTCCGAGTTTGCTCTGAGAACATCTGTATGCTAGTGTACTCCTAAAATACCAGATATACAGTACGCATTTAAAATTTAAATGTCTTTCCCTTCCCGGAAAATGAACCAAAAATATTGATGACTCATCTTGTACACTGCAATTACATCTTATCCAGCATATGGTGGCCTTTGGAGCCAAAGATGCTTAGAAATGGGAATTACCATGAATCTACATAATAGCATGTTAGACTAACAATATTCCCTCACATTGTGTCCCAACGAGTTTAGAACAGTTTCCTTTTGAACAATGCCACTGATTGGTTAAGGGTCTGCAAGCTCTCGGCAAGCAATTCTACATGTGGTTACTGTCGTAGGATTATTGTTGCGCTTTTGCTGAATGTTTATTGTTGCTTCTAATAGTTATTTGTGTGATCATTTGAGGTCCTAACTATGCATGCAACGTTGTAAAATGTTGAAGTAGTAATTTACTTATTATTTCCTAGTAGTTATTAATATTTTTGTTTGTACTAGATACATGTGCTCAGTGTTTTCAGCACTCAACAATAGTTGAGCAGGGTTCCCACGGGAATTTCTGGAATATCATGGAATTTTAAAAGGTCTATTCCAGTCATTGAAAGTGAGGGAATTTAATATTTTTTTGGTCCAAGTCATAGAATATCAGGGATTTTTGTTTGTTGCTTTAAATTTTAGTTTCCATTTATCAAAATGTCATTTTTCTATACAGTTTTATCGCATTGATTTACACATTTTGCCTATTTTTATAGTTAGGCTATTTTTTAGTGCTGTTTTATTCCCTTTCCACACGTCAACTGGCAATCACTTAAGTCAAATGCAGTCGCCAGGCTGTATGTGATAACTAAGGCAAACAAGCCAGGAAAATGTAAATTTTAAGAGCTTGACCACTTAAAAGACCAGGTGTGAAAAGTAGGCAAAAACTAAATGTGAAGAACTAAAAAAAAAAATCTGAATAATGAACTTGATTACAAACAGAAAATCCTTCAGAGTGTTTAACCCCTGAAATCATAAAAGACATAAATTCATTTCTGTAGAAATAGTACAGAAAAAGCCAGTTTCCACCACTAAATAAAAGATAAAAAAGGTTATTGCGACTTCTCACAATTCTGACTTATTTTCTCACTATTGCGTGATACAAACTCGCAATTCTGAGAAATATAGTCAGAATTGTGAGATAAAAAGTTTAGCGAGTTTATATCATGCAATTCTGACTTTATAACTCACAGTTGCCACTTTTTATCTCACAATTCTGAGAAAAAAAGTCAGAATTGCGAGTTAAGTCAGAATTGTGTGATATAAACTTGCAATTCTGTGAACGTCAGTATTTTTCTCCTCAGAAATGAGTTTACAACTCACAATTCTAAGAAAAAAAGTCAGAGTTGCAAGATACAAACTCACAATTGCAAGAAAAAAGTCAGAATTACGAGTTTTATCTTTTTTTTATTTAGTGGCAGAAACGGCCTTCCATAGTTTTGTACTAAAAACGTCTGTAAACAAGTAAATAAAGCTTGCGAATGGATGGGTCTGTTCATTTTAGGTCATGGAAATTCAGCTTTTAATCAGTGAAAGACAGGGAAAAGTCAGGGAATTTGACATTTGGCTTAGAGTGGGAACCCTGGTTGAGTGTGAGACTGAGAATTAAACTAATGCTTTGCTCTCAACTGGACGCATATCAGTTTCGCAGGGATTAATTTAGCATTCATATCTTACATGCATTCTAATCCCTGTCTGGTGACCCACAGTGACCAGTGATACTACTAGAAAAGTGATGCTGGTTAAATTATGCAAAACAAAATGTTCAGTGCCACAGAGCGATGCGGTGTTCTCAAATGTGAATTAATTATGACCAGCAGCTACCATACAGTAGGTTAATGACTCTTGAACAGACCTCAGTTAAAGTAATTTAGACTATTAAGAATTCATAATTGTAATATTTCACCTCTGGCTGGCGGCAGCTTTGCTCAACACTCATTGTAATTGGGCCGATTAACAATTAGTACTTGCAATATTTCACCTTGACCCAAAATGCCGTAGTTGAATGAGTCAGAGCCAGTCGTGGAGGGTTTTTTGGTGGTTTTGTTTGGCAATCTACTCTGGACCTAGGACAAGTAACACTTTGTGAGTTTGTTATGGGTGATTCAAATTTAAAAGTTACATTTGAAAACCTAACACAGGCCAGTTTGAATGTTTTATTTGCATCATGCTTTATATTTTATTCCATTCTGGATAGGAGCGAGTTTGTTTATTTCAGTTCATGGGCTGTTTCCTTTCCACCTCAGTCTGTAGACGACAGCACAGGAAGCTGATTGGTGTTGTTTGTTACCACAGCAGCATGTGTGATGACATCTCCCCTGTCAGTCATGTTTTGCAGGCTCAGAGGAGAGTGTATGTTTGTGTGTGTACGTGTGCATATGTGAGATATAAAACACTACTGACACTTTGAGGGTGGGGAGAGCATGCTATTTAGAGCAAACATGACTGTAGTGAGAGGCAGGATGCATTCGGAATGAACTAACACGTGGAAAAACCAACGCTGATTTCTCTGCTCATTGTGGTATTAGGCCGAATGTGGCTCCAAAAATGGCACCACAAAAAAGTAGTCAACTTGAGTAGTCTTTGCGCATATTCTGATATGTTTCCTATCATAATTTCATTTATTTTATCAGCTTTGAGACTTTTGCACTGGCTAGAATCCACCATACTGTAATATCAAAGCTCAGCCTTTATAAAGAATGGGTTTATGTTTTCACGTCGTCATTTTGTCATTTTTATTCTCCCTTTATTTTCCAATAAAGTCAGGTGCTGTGATGCAAATGGTATTCAGGAAAGCTTCTGACCTTGGATGCTCCTTTAATGGATTGGGAAAGGAAAGTAACTAAATATTGAAGCTATCATCTTGAAAGCAAGACAAAACAAGAACACCCAGACAGGCAGGTGTAATAAAAGTCTCAGAAGTGAGAAAAGTAGAATTCACCCCTCAGTCCCTAAATAAACTATGGAGCAGCCAATGCTGCTATATATATTAAAATGTAAAGAGTGAACTTTGTATTATAGCACCTCTCATAACTCGCAACTTACTGCCATTTTAAGATGAAATAGTATTAATTTTGTAGGCCATTTTTTAAATTTAGTCTTGGCATTAGTCTAAGTCTCTTAAATTAGTCTTAGTCCTGTCAAATGTACTTTATAATTATCATATTTAGTCAATCTTGTCCTGTTTTTCTTTAGTCAAGTTTTAGTCAATGAAAACTTATTCATATTTTCATCATTTATTTCACCATTCATCATACTGAACATTATTTTTGTTCAAAGTTATAATCAAATGCAAATGAATAGAATGTCGACACATGGTCTAATTTACCTCATCTAGTGCACTGATTTATTATAGGCTATATATTATTCTGAATTAATATGAGACATATGCACTGTCTACATTATGACTGTAATTACGACTGTCAACTGGTAAAAACGAACAAAAAAATGTTCATATATTTCTGTAATTCCAAATCGCAAAAATGTTTCTCTGTTAAAACAGTGGTTACCACAGTGGTTGTCAGATAACAATAAATAAAGCAAAACACTAGACAGATAATGTATCCTATTAACAGAGAACCTCTGATCTAGATTTAAACTATTGATATCTGGCAACCGCATACATGAAAGCTCGCGTAGAAGAGTCAGTCGCAATAATGTTGACTTCTTTTTTTTGATGAAAATAAATGTTTAGTTTTTTTTAAATACACTTTAGTCTCTGAATACATTTAGTATTTTATCGTCAGTGATATTGCCTGTCGATATAGTCATTCTACAAAACAACAATCTTAATATGAAACATACAGACTTTGTCAGAGCCACAGAAATTATGCACAATACACACAGTCTTCCAGCTCAGGGTGAAGTCTTTATGTACATTTACATCTATTTGAGACTGATATGATGCATTTAATGTAAAACTTTGTGATGGCGCTCTATGATGCCACAGGATTTCTGTCAGCTGAATGAACAGTTTGTTTTCTCACATCACTAACTTTAAACATGCAACTTGCTAGCTAAGCTAACAAAGCTAACTAACGCTTGCTAGCTAACGCTTGCTAGCTAACGCTTGCTAGCGTGAGGTATCATGTGTGTAAACAAACAGCACGTGTTGTCAGTGATTTCCACCACTAGAGATACACTACCAGTCAAAAGTTTGGACACAACCTCTCATTTAAATGTTTTAAAGAATTCTCTTATGCTCATCAAGGCTGCATTTATTTGATGCAAAGCTGAATTTTCATCAGCTGTTACTCCAGTCTTAAGTGTCACATGATCCTTCAGAAATCATTCTAATATGCTGACCTGTGATTCTTTTGTCAGGATTTTTTGATGAATGCCAAGTTAAAAAGAACAGCATTTATTCAAAATATAAATCTTTTCTAACAATGTAAATCTGTGCTTTCACTTTTTATTAATTTAACATGTCCCTGGTGAATAAAAGTATTAATGTCTTTCAAAAAAAGAAAGAATAAAAATGTACTGACCCAAACTTTTGAACAGTAGTGTATATTGTTAGAAAACCTTTCTATTTTAAATAAATGCTGTTCTTTTTTAACCTTTTATTGATAAAAAAATCCTGAAAAAAGTATCACAGGTTCCAAAAAATATTAAGCAGTGCAACTGTTTCCAGCAGTGATAATAAATCAGCATATTAGAATGATTTTTGAAGGATCATGTGACACTGAAGGCTAGTATAATGATTCTGGAAATTAAAATTTAATTACAGATATAAATAAAAATGTAATGTATATTAATATAGAAAAACATTGATTTACATCGTAATAGTATTTCACAATATTAAATTTTTTTCTGTATTTTTGATCAAGTGAAAACAGCCTTAATAAGCATAAGAAACTTCTTTAAAAAACATTAAATGAAAAGGGTGTGTCCAAACTTTTGACTGGTAGTGTATATACATACATATATGGCTCTTGTACTGTTTAATGACAGTGGAGCCTTCTCAACCTCTTCAGCAACCAGAAAAAACTACTGGCATGTTTTTTTTCCAACAACCGATAGTTACGGCAGTCAACTATCGGTGCCGATTAATCGGCAAAACCGATACATCGGTCGACCTCTACTTACCAGTTTTTCAATCGGGTTTCGGATCAACCTTAGTTGGATCGTTTGAAGTGTTTTCAGTCTGATTGAGTCATTAATTGAGCCAATGGATTATTTGGGTGCATGTAAACATAGCTATTTTGTATATTGAAATTATAGTAGCTGTCCAACTGGTCCAACTAGTCATAATTAAATGTCTTTTATTTGCTGAATTGTTATAAATTAAAAATGGCACCTATCAAAGCTCTTTTTGCCTTTCTCCAGATTTAATGCCGTTTCTGAAATGCTGTAATAGCAGTATTCCTCACCTTTACTTTCATCCACCATTTGCCAAGTGCGTGTCAAACGGTGACAGCGACTCTATTAGTTTCAGGGTGTTGCTCTTTTTCACAACAACTGAAATGTAATAACATTTAGAAACCATTGACTGAGATAGGTGCGTGATTCCTCAAGGGAGGACCATTGATCAGTGGCAAGCCATTAATGGTGCAATGTAGAGATGGATGGTGTTGGACAGAGGTTCATTTGAGCCCTTGGCCGATGTGTTCTGAATCTGTCAGCTACAGCAATCTGTCAGCAAACCTTTGGCTTGACCACTATGTGCACCCTGGTGTCTGGGAAAGGATACAGCAGGGGAAGGAAAGAGAGAGCCAGGGAGATCTTTCAGATGGATAGCGCTATGATGAATGATATTTACAGAGGGAGAATGGTAAGCAATGATCTGTGGAGTATTTTGGAATCACTGTCCCTGCCTCATTAAGCGGTGCGGTTACATGTTGACCCAGATTGCGAATGTAATGTTTCTCAAACTGTTTAAGCATTCATGTAAATACAGATTTGTTGATTATTGCATTATGGTGATCTGGCATATTAGGAAGAAATCACTAATTTGTTTTTAAAGAGAAACAATGGCAATGGAAAACTCCGGTTGTGTTACATGATTATGATGCCGCTGGTGATGTCTCAAGGCATCATCAGCGCAAATGGATTTATTAATTATGTTGACTTGTGCTTAAAGGGATATAATGTTTGTTTGCAGAAGACTGTCTGGGAGATGAACTGATAGTACCTTGAATTTGTTATTAAGAAAAATATCGAAGACCACAGTGTTTCTGAAGAATAAAAACAGGAAAATGTACTTATTGTTGTAATGTAGATTTTAGTCTGTCATTCTATTGTTTATTTTTTTTAATAAATAAATAATAGTAGTCATAAGTAAATAAATAAATAAATGAAATGTTTTATTCACATTTTATATGAATTAACTTAAGATATAAACATAGATGTAATACAATTTTGTATTATATTTTGATATTTTAAAAATGCACACTTTATATTGTAGCATATAATACGGTTTATATATAGTTTATATTTAATAATATACAACTATTATTATTATTATTAAAATGAAAATTTCTTTAATTCATTTTAAGTGTTCTGCATGTCTGTGAAAGGTGTTTTTTTTTCATACACATCTAGAAAAATAATAATTTTTTTCCTGGTTCTTGTTTAAATCATGGGTATTTCAATCTTTAGATTCTGCGGACCTCCATCCTAATATTTTAAAGACAGCTATTTATTTTCTTGTTTGAAGACCCAATTTATATTGTGAGGTTTTATTGTTATAAATGTATAAAATATTATTTGAAAAATATTTGGTTTGCATTTAATTACATTATTACATTTTATTATACTCACTGAACTATACTGTGCTGTTAGATGTATCAAATTTGTGTAAAATGCATTTAAATTTGTATTCCTATATCAATAAAATATTGTATTATTTTAATAAATATTTGTTTTGTTTAACCTTGTTGAATATTTGTTTAAATACATTTTTATTATTATTTTTATTTGATTTAATTAAGAAATTGATCCTCCAACACAGCGTTTTCCAATCTTTTTCTGTTTTATCTAAATAATATAGAAAAAAGAATAATAATATAACCTAACAACCCCCTAACATTACTGTTCTCTATACTTTTTCTGTTCTGTGTACTTGTTTTCTTTTTATTTATTATAAATGTATATCTTGACCCTCTAGCACTAGCTCTATCTATTATATTTCTTTTCTATCTACTTTATATTGTTACTCTGTTGTTGGTTAGATGTTTGTAAGTCGCTTTGGATAAAAGTGTCTGCTAAAGGATTAAATAATAATAAATAATGAATATATTAAATGATATTAAGAAATTGTGACCCTGGACCACAAAACCTTAAATAGTCTTAAATAGGTCAGGTATATTTGTAGCAATAGCCAAAAATACATTGTATGGGTCAAAATGTTTGATTTTCTTTTTATACCAAAAATCTTTAGGTTAATTAAGTAAAGATCATGTTCCATGAACATATTTTGTAAATTTCCTACCACAGATGTATCAAAAATGTTTGATTAGTAATATGCATTGCTAAGAACTTCATTTGGACAACTTTAAAGGTGATTTTCTCAATATTTAGATTTTTTTTTTCACCCTCAGATTCCAGATTTTCAAATAGTTCTATGTTTGCTAAATATTGTCATATCCTAACAAACCATACATCAATGGAAAGCTTATTTAGACCCCTATGACTGGTTTGTGGTCCAGGGTCACAATTATTAAATTATATTAAATAATATATTAAATTTACATTTTCACCAACATTGCCAAAGACTTTCAAACTAGACATCTAACATTCAATATTGTACCATCAAAAGCGAACCTTTATCATTTACAGGTGCTCGTGTGTTTCTATTGTGTGCTTTTCAATTTCTGTTTACAACAGCATGAGATTTTGGACCTCTGCCCGGACTCACTCCTGTTTTGGGAGTGTTGACTTCATATTAGCCTTCGCTAACCACAGAGGTACTTTAGCAGTGTTTGTGTGTTGTTGTTGTTTTTTCAGCGGAACCTGAATGGCCATATCTTACAGGCGAAAATTTGCTGTCATCTCGCCAGCCCGGGCTTTCCACGGCTCGCTGGTTATCAGAGTGCGTCTTGTGTCAAGGAAAAACACAGAGTATTTGTGTCAAAGATCTGACCCGGTGAGGAACATTTGATGTGACATCTATTCATTTAGACTTTTTAGAGACCGTCTCGCCCCTCCCCGCACCCAAACACCTCTGATCAGGTAACCAGTGCGGCGTCGAGACGGAACGTTTGATCTTCCATTTTCTGCAGTCCGCAGATGGCTAGCTCTCCTATCGCCTCATAACAATTTCATAAGTGACTTGCTGTAAATTGCCATGGCGATGGTATGGTAATTGGGTTGCCACTCTGCTTCACATTCTCTCTCTGGTCAAAGAAAAAAAGAGAGAGAAGCATTTCTCTTTCTTTTCGCTGCAGTCACACTGAGTAATAAGTGTTAGGACAGACGGAGTGAAAGTGAGCTTGATCTCAGAGTCGAGGAAAAAGAGTGCACTCATTTCCCGCAGCGCAACTGGGAGAATGTGCTAGTAATGTGCTACTCAATGTAGTTTACTGAATGACGTTTTCTGTACTGCTTCAACTGACCACCCATAATCATCTACGAAAGTAGCTTTTCTTTTTTTGTCGAAATTTGATGTTTTGATGGGTCTTGGCACTTAAAATGAAGTGTACAGGTGTAGGTTATGTGGGAAATTTCTCGCTGTGTGTGTACAGTACTGTATAAAATTAAGGTTGGTAGCATTTAAATTTTTTTGACACAATTGACCAGTAAAAATTTGTCAACTGGTAAAGATTTAAGACTATGATCTCTATCACGGTTACACGCTCATGTGACATTGCTGTGCTACATGGTCACAAAAACATTTTTGCATGTTTTTAAGCATTGTGGTTTATAAACAAGTGATTTTTAAGCTGTTAAAGCACAATCAGCAGCGATATATAGCAATATATATAAATGAGTTCTCTTTCGCTGCTGATTGCACTTTAACAGCTTAAAAATCACTTGTTTTTAAACCACAATGCTTAAAAATGTGCTAAAACATAATAGTTTTGAACACCGTCTTCATGTGCGCGCGGTTCTCTGAACATTGTCAGAAAAGTGCGTGCACATGCAGACTGTTCATAGAACACATAAGTATTGAACAGAGTTATTTTTAATGCTTTATAGGCCGTGAACGGTTAAATACACACACTTGTGTGTCAAAATGCCCGTCTTTGCAGGTTTCCTTGTAAACAAAGTAATTTAGGTCTTAAGTGAATGCAAACAGCTGAGAGAGAAAACATGTGTAACAGTATATTGAATCTGGGTGGCTCTTAAAGTGACAGCAGTCTAATATTCCTGCTGTCTGTCATTCGTGTTAATCAAACAACAAAAGAGAGGAAATCTCTCACTGGTCTTGAGTCACTTTTGTAACTTTATTAAAAAGAAATATGTGTTTAATTAACACAGTGAAGAATATGCAGGGTTTTTGATTAGTTTAATTTGATTAGTTTATACAATGAATGTAGCATTTCTTATTTATTTGTTCTACTGTAGTTTTTTGTCCTATTGCTTGCAATTAGTTTATTTTTTAATCACTGACTGGTTACTTGTCTTTTGGTGATATTGACACTGGTGACAAGAATTATGAACTGTCTGTGATATTTAGATATCATAAAGACCTTATTTAAAGCAAAAATAACTGTATCGTAATATATATTGTTACCGTGAAATTAAATCACTTTTTTATTTGTTTTATTTTTTTTTCCGAAATTCTGTTTTTTTTCTATTTTATTTTTTCTCGACTCTGATTTAATATTAAAATTAAAAAATAATAATCAGAAAGCATGTCTGACTAATAGAAAACATGAAACATACACAATTTAACAGCAATTTATTAAAAGTTTAACTAAAATTTAAATTTTAGGCTCTATTAATTTTTTTTCTCAAATTAAGTTTTATTCATGTTAAATTCTGTTTTCCTTTAATTTTCTCGACTCCATTTTAATGGTTTTATTAAATTCTAACAATCAAAAGGATCCCTAATTAATTGATTTTACAAAAAAAAAACGTATTTTTTCTTCAGAAATACTAAGTAAATCATTTTTCTGGTAAATATCCCTTAGAAAATGTGTTTTCATTTTTATTAGTAATACTATGATTTTGTCACAGTTTCTTCAAGTTAAACCAAACTTTTATTTTGACGGGTTGCTGTGAAAACCTTTATGACGTTTTTTTTTTTTTTTCAAAAGAAAGGTAAAATGCTCATGCAGTGAGTCCATATTGTGTTTTGACTTAAGTGTACTGACCTACTTTTGATTTATTCATCCCAAATTTGACAAATTCCCTGACATTCCGCATTATACAGTAAATTCCATTTCTTTGGTTTGATTTCACAATTCCGTTCACGTTTTTTGCATCGTGGAAAAATAGGGCCCTAATATTGTGAAGATTTTGGTCATATGGCCCACCCCTAATCAGTGCTAGGTTTTTACTGCTAAGCGCACTGCATGTGTGAAAGTGTGACTTATGTGTTCTTTAGATTTTTTTTTTTTTTATTTTTTTAGTGAAGGTGTTCTGTGGATGTGCCCATGTGCTCTGGTCAGTGCACCATTAATGAATACTTCATGATGTTATTTAACTCTCGGATGACTAAATCAATATTACCCTTCCTTCTTCATTGAACATAGAACATTCATGGAGAAACAGATGGTTCTTTACAGCCGTGAAGAGTCAGTCCATCTTGGACGTATCAGACTCTGTACATCATGCAACACACACACACACACACACACACACACACACACACACACACAATTCCTGCTCCATTGAACCGGTGAGGCTGATATTGTCTGTCAAGCGCCTTGGGTTGGAGAGACTACCAAGACACTGGCGATGAATGTGTGTTTGGTTCCAGAAGGAACCTACTGACTTCATGAATGCTTTAATGAATGTTTTTTACGCATGTTGCATTATTGCAGGAGAAGTTTGCTTCTGCCTTCTTTTTAAAAAAAAAGAATAATTTAATCATATAATGCAATGACATTTAACATTTTTACATTTAACATTTTGGTTTAATACGTGGTTCAGTTTTTTTGTGCCACAATATAATGTGATTCAGGATTGAATCTGGTCTCCAATGGTTTATTTTTGTTCTTGGTTAAACAGACACTGTCACTGTAGTTATTAGCTTTGAGGCTGCAAACAGAGCTTTGCGTTTGAAACATATGAGGGGAGTTAACAGATATGAAGAGGCTTTGTTATTGCCAATGAGTAATTGTTGCCTGTCACATGAAACGAAAGCAGATTGTACCTTTAAGGACATCCCTTTATGCTTTTGTTTAGCATGGCAACATAATAGCTGTTCTGATGTGTCCTCGGCTAATGACGGTTTAATCATTTGTTTACTACGCTCGTCTGAGGTATACGGTGATATTTAGTCAGCCTTCGCTTTAACGGTTAAGCACCTCACACTTATTTTTTCATCCGCTGTCTCCATCACAGTGTTTCTGGGTGGAAAAACAACCTTTGAATAGTAATTTTGTGAACACAAAGTCTGTCATCTCTCTCTCTTGCACCAAAGCAGAGGGTGGCTGTGTTATGCTAATTCAATAGGAGCTTAGCAGGAACATTTTATATGTTTTCTCTCCTTTTTTGTTATTCGTCAATATGTTCGCTGACTATTTGTGGAAAAAGAGCAGCTCGGCTCTAAAAAGCCCATCAATGACAGACTGAAAAAGCACAGAAGTAAGGCGTAAGGGGTAAAAAATGCCTGCTTAATGCTCATACTTGCATCTGAGGCGGCAATCTGTTCTGTTTTATTTTTAAAATGGCCTTTGCCCTTGTGGAGAATGTCACACATCCCAATGTTAGATGATTTTACCCTTCAACTCGCATTAATGAGAAACTGCATGGAGACTCTTAGATCCTAACCACATCTGACAAGTGCCAGCAACATTTGCAAATCCTGTGAAATAACCATATGTTTGTCATTGCTTGAAAGACTGTTTGGGCTGTTG
Organism: Cirrhinus molitorella; assembly: GCA_033026305.1. Classification (NCBI taxonomy): domain Eukaryota; kingdom Metazoa; phylum Chordata; class Actinopteri; order Cypriniformes; family Cyprinidae; genus Cirrhinus; species Cirrhinus molitorella. The sequence goes on from CM065130.1 coordinate 31,648,388, forward strand.
GAAAAACCATATGTTTGGTTTTTTGGCTTTATTGTATTTGGAAAGGTGTTTGATAGTAGTAAGCAAAAGTATCTGGACACTTCATTCACACTTAAAGGTCCGCTAAAATGCTTTGAAACACGCAATGTTATTCTATATGTTGATATAATTTCCCTTTTTTTAATTTAGTTAGTTTCACAGCCTGGGCAAGAGCCGTTGAGCTCGGTAGAGCCGCATTTGACAGCGTATGACAGCCACAATCTCATCCATATTGCTAGAAAATATAGCATTCTGTGTAGAATTCAAATATGACATACCCTAACTATATTGACCCGGATCACACAGACTACACAATGCACATGGAAGAGATGAGACAAGATGAGCATTTGAGGTTAAAAAGCATATAAATTGTCAATTTGTTTTGAAAACAACTGATCGGTTCGCTAGATAAGACCCTTCTTACTCGGCTGGGACTGTTTAGAGCCCTTTGAAACTGCATTATGGAAGTTCAAACTTGGGGGCACCATACATATCTATTATATGGAGAGAAATCCTGAAATGTTTTTCCTTAAAAAACATAATTTCTTTATGACTTAAGAAATAAAGACGTGAACATCTTAAATGACAATGGGGGTGAGTACATTATCTGTAAATTTTTGTTCTGAAAGTGAACTAATCCTTTACGTCTAACATATTCGTACTAAAAAACTTCCATTTTGATTTCATGGAGACTTTTTTGTGAGTATCAATGCATTAGATCAAATAAAAGTAGCTTTTTAAGTAAGCCATAAAATAGAAGGTTATTAGATTTGGTGTCAGTAAGATATAAAAAAGAAGAAATTAATACTTGTATTCATCAAAAGCTCATTAAATTGATCAAAAGGGCAGTAAAAAGAGAATTTATATTTCAAATACATGCTGTTCTTTTGAACTTTCTATCCATCAAAGAATCCTGAAAAACGTGACACGGTTTCCACAAAAAAATATTACGCAGTGCAACTGTTTTCAACATTGAGAATAGTAAGTGTTTCTTGAGCAGCAAGAAATATTAGTATGATTTCTGAAGGATCATTGGAGTCTAAAGACTAAAGTAGTGATGCTGAAAATTCAGCTTTGCATCACAAGAATAAATAATATTTTTAAATATGTTCAAAGAGAACACAGATGTTTTAAATGTAGTAATATTGCACAATTTTAGTTTTGTTTTTATGCTATATTTTGATAAATGCAAGCTTGGTGAGACAACACACATGCAAACATTATACATGTATATATCATCATCATCATCCTTCTAGTTCATCCATTCCTCACAGTCTTCATTGGGATGATGATGCTTGTCAATGTGGGATCAATGGATGCGATTGTGGCCTTGAAAGCAGTGCCTAAGAGCCATGCCAGCTCCCATTACTGTTAGCGCCCCGATCGCGCCCCCTCCTGCTGCTGAGGCAGACGTTCCCAGACTCTGCCAGACGACCAGCCTGCACACCTTAAGTGAAACATATCGATCGCAGCTATTGCAAGTCCATGGAAATTTTGCACAGATGTCCAGAGCAAGACACAACGCCTTCTCAGAAAAGGTCTCACATCAGTCGAGTATACAGAGCCAAGAAGTAGCTGTTTAATTCTCTTTGTTGGTCCTCGGGCACCTTGCTAAACACTGCCCACTTAATCTTCACAGGAGCCGACTGCTCACGTACACACGCGTACTGCCTATGGATTTGGTTGGCTTGTTTATGACCTTGGTGAAAGGGTTATGGTTTAATCAGTAGTTCGCACTGTTTCTCCAGGCCCTGCCAACCTTATTCCTGCAGCGTAATGAAGGCTGCTATCCTGAGAGAAGCTTTCCCACAGCAGGTCGAGGGCTGATCCGGGATCAGGTGCTCCTGTGTTGGTGCTGATCTCTGTGGCTGTGCCAAAAACATTCTGTTCCAGGAACACGACACTTTCTTTGTTTCGCGAATTTGATTCGATTTCAGCGTGACCTCGAGTCAAGGAACAGATTTTGATCGGTGCCAAACATAGAAACTGTTAATTTTCACTGCCAAAATTGAACGCTTTTGAGTTTTCACAGAAGCTCTTGAGCAAATAGATGATAACATTTACATTTATTCATTTGGCAGGCACTTTTAAGCAAAAGCAAAGCAACTTGCAGTTCAGTCGAGGTACATAAATACTTGTGTTCTTAAGGATTGAACCCGTAACATTGACTCAAGGGTTTCAAACACATTTAAAAAGGGTGGGAAACATAATTTTATGCCTTTTTTCACAATGTTTTTTAAGAACAGTTTTAGGAATTTTCTTATTTACGAGGAATTACTTTCTTTTTATACATTTTTAACAGTTTCTTTATTTGTGAAAAATACTAAAATATGATTACAGAATCAAGTTTGCATCTAAATGTTTTTTTTTTGGACCCTCGACCACAGAACCTCTAAAGAACCATACATTGATTTGGAAAGCGTATTTATTATTAATGTATAAAACCCTTATGACTGATTTTGAGGTCCATGGTCACAATTTGGTCACAAAATTTAACCCATGACATTGACTCAAGATTGTCAAACTCATTTAAAAATGGCAGAAAACATAATTTTATGCCTTTTTCCACAATGTTTTTTTTTTTTTAAGAACAGTTTTAGGAATTTTCTTAATTATGAGAAATTACTTTCTTTTTATACATTTCTAACAATTTCTTTATTTGTGAAAATACTAAAATAGGATTACAGAATCAAGTTTCCATCTAAATGTTTTTTTTTTTTTCTCTTCTTTCATTTTTAAATTATTATATGTGACTGACCCTGGATCACAGAACCTCTCTTAAGTATCATGGATGTATTTGTAGCAATAGGCAACAATTACCAATTTTTTATGCCAAAAATTATTAGGCTATTAAGTAAAGATCATCTTCCATGAAGATATTTTGTACATTTTCTACCGTAAATATATCAACTTATTTTTTGATTAGTAATATGCATGGCTATGAACTTTAAAACCGATTTTCTTTTAGCACCGTCAGATTCCAGATTTTTAAATAGTTGTATCTCAGCCAAATATTGTCCTATCCTACTTAAACCATACATCAATGGAAAGCTTATTTATTATAAATGTATAAAACCCTTATGACTGGTTTTGTGGTCCATGGTCGCATATGAATATATAAATTTGTACAATAAATATACATTTTATTTCAGAAGTTATGTGCTGTCTTTAGGTTAAATAGTGTGAATGTGTGTGTGTATAACAGAGAGCATGAAAATATTATTGCATATTTTTTATATAATCATTTATTGCCTAATTTATGAATAGCTTGTTATGAAATATTATGAATATATCATGGATGCAAAATGCATTTTTAATGCTTAAACCATTTCTCACATCACCGCTCTACTAGTTAAGCCAGACTCATATCATGTTAAACTCCGGCTGCTGGAGTAACCCATCGCAGTTTGTTTCTCTGATAGATTTTTTACAAGCACGGTGCGGTTTGAAGGTACACAAATAAAGGCGGTAATGCACATTGAATGAGTCAAAGCAATCATTTTCTATAAGCTGTTGGAACAAACTCCAGCATTGAATATTCAATTTGCATCCGCTCAAACTTTTTGAAATTAACTTTGGCCCTGCAGTGTGTTCGGGCTGAGAGATAATCACACAAAGGGGGTTCAGCCCTTCACCCGGCAGCGTTTGCATCGGTAAATCTCTGTTTTTCTTTTCCAAGCCCACAATCGGCCTGCCGCTCGACAGAGCCTTTTGTGCGCACGTTAAAGGCTCTTTATTGATTGGAGGCAAAATGTTTTTAATGTTGTTGATGAGATTTTGAGATTGGCCAGCTAATGGGAAAATGGAGGCCCCTTTTTCAATCAATTTTTAACTCAAGTCTTAAATTGAAAATCTTTAGCAATGCAATTAAGGCTGATTTGAAAGGTACACTAAAACTTTCGAAATGTTTTTATACTCTTTTCTTTTTTAAACTCCTCAATTTAGAGCTTCAGAATACACGCTTTTATATGCTAAGTAACATTCCTCCCCGCTGCTGTTCAGTCATAGGTGAAGGATAAACAAAACAAAAAAATGAATAAATAATTTGCCTGAAAGGCCCTTCAAGATGCATAAAGGTCCATGATTATCAATTAGCCGTTTTACTTCTAATTGCTAAAGTGAATCATAAAACCCAACCCGTTGATCACAGCGAACATTTTCTTCTGATTCCTGACCTGAGACAAATCAAACTGCTTGCATTAGCATTAATTAAATTGTAAGCTGCCTCCACATCAACAAATTCATTTCTATTGCAGCCACCGGCAGCAACAGAATATGCATTAGTGCCTCGCCGTTTCCTTTGTCGGCGAGGAGAGTTTGAAACAGCTGGTTGATTTTAATAGACTCTGTGTCCTTGTTGTTTTTCCTCAGTGCACGTCAAAGCGGGAACCTGTGAGGTCATTGCAGCCCACCGCTGCTGTAACAAGAACAAAATCGAGGAGCGCTCCCAAACTGTCAAGTGTTCTTGCTTCCCTGGGCAAGTTGCTGGGACAACAAGAGCGGCTCCTTCCTGTGTGGACGGTAAGACTGTTTTCATTTGTTTGTGTGTGTGTGTGTGTGTGTGTGTGTGTGAGAGAGAGAGAGAGAGAGAGTCTTTCTGCTATTTGATTCTGTTAAACAAAGTAGCATGTTATTTCTGTAATACTAGAAATAATATTAAATAAAAAAGCATTTTTTAGCTTTAAAAACCACAGGGAAGTTATGATTTAAAATAAAGAAATTTTTTTCGTTCACTAATTAATCAAATTTGTGATTATTGACCATGAACTCCGGTCAACCATCATCTTTTCACTCACTGGTTGTCTAAAAATACCATTTGTAATAAAAATCTGAATAGAATTAGAAAGTTATGTCTTGTAAAGTGTAATATTAATGATGTTCTCTCTTTATATTTAGCATTAACTTCACAGAATATTTATATGTACAGTGGTATCCAAAATTATTAGAACACTAGTATTTTCACCAGCTTTAAGTAAGTTATTTCTATCTTTTGCTGTAGTGTGTCAGTAGGAAATTTCAGTTTACATTTCCAAACATTCCTTTTGCCATTTAATTGTAATAATCCAGTGAGATTTTTGTTTTCACAAGGAGTCTGAAAACAGCCAGTGCTCCACACAGAGATCTGATCTGATCTCATCATCATCCAGTCTGTCTGGAAAGACATGAAGAAACAGAACAAACTAGGACAGACTAAACAGTGGCAACGTCTTCAAGATGCTTCAAGAGACATACCTGCAAAGCAACCAGAAAAACTGCACAAGTGCACCTAGGGCAAAAGCTGCTTTAAATGCAAAGGATGAGTCACACAAAATGTTGATTTAATTTAGTTAGTAGAAGTTAATTGATAAAATCTATTTATGCCATTATTTTTGACAGCATCCTCATTTTACGGCATTTTTAGTGCCAAAAACTTTTAACAGTAATGTAGCTTTGCAGGTAGGTTTTTTGAAGCATCTTGTAGACATTGCCACAGTTCTTCTGGATTTAGTCTGTCTCAGTTTGTTCTGTTTCTTCATATCATTCCAGACAGACTGGATGATAATGAGATCAGATCTGTGTGTGGAGCGCTGGCTGTTGTCAGACTCCTTGTGCAAACAAAAATCTTACTGGATTATTACAATTAATAGCAAAATGAATGTTTGGAAATGCAAACTGATATTACTGGCACTACAGCAAAAGATAGAAATAATTGACTTAAAACCATTTTAACTAGTGAAAATACTAGTGTTCTAATACTTTTGGCCACCACTGTATAAATAAAACCTTGTCTTTGTTTATTTTGGCAACTACAGAAAAGCTATGGTCATACAATGGTGGTTTAACGTAAACATCAAAAAACAGCATGCTACTATCAGGTTAAAGGTCTAAAAAACATGATAGCAGAAAATACACAAGACGTAACTTGTTGCTTTTTGACTGTTTTATTGTTTTAAGGATTAATGCTCTTAAATTAAACCATCATTTTAAAGTAGGCTGTCCGTTTTTTAAGTCTAGCCCACCCCTCTTTATCTCAGTCTCATCTCTCTGGGCTGTCACTTCTGAGTCTGGGTCCGTTTGAGTGTGACACCGTCATCCTGCTGTTCGCTCGAGTGCAGCGTGGGCTGCTTGTCTAATAACATGTCAGCGGCCCCCTCGCTGGACAGGTCAATCGATCTTGATCTTCTTTTCTGCCCTCTAATGCATCTGACAGGTGCTGCCACCCCCTGCTGAGCACCGAGACCACAGCACATGATTCTACCTCCTGTATGAGGACAAAAGCCACTACACTTAAGACTGAAAAACACTTGACCTCTCTATTTTTTTGCTGTAGATTGTGTCATTGGTTGTAAAAGTCTGAGACAACATCTGGGATTTTTTCATGTCTTTTTACTTATGTCGATAATGTAATTTGTATAGGAAAAAAATATTTTACTAGTGGTCTCAGACTTTTGGACCCCAAAAACACAATCCTAATTTTTTAAGAACCACTTGTAGAAAATCTAGAAACTCTATAAATCTAACAATGTTAATTATACAGTCAAAATTTACTTTAACACCTTCAACATTTCTCACAGTTTATTTGTTATAGTACTACAGAAAATGGTAATAAATATGACAAGAACTGTCATAAATGGTATGTAACGGATTACAGTCAACCAAAAATTCAGACAACTTTTAGTATGAGAATATTTACACAACTATCACTACTTTGTTGACCAACTACCATGCTTAATTTTGTTCAGTCTGTGGTGTAAAAAGGTCACATTAGCAATTAAAGAAAAAACACTTAAGCAATACTTCAAAATAATAATAAAGTAGTAGAATCAGAATTTCATCTCAAATAATATCTCAAAATCGATTCAGAATCATTCTCAATTTGCGATGCATCAATTTATTTAGTAGCAACTATTTTGGTAGTTTTGGTAGTGTATTCAGATGGAACTATATATGCGTGTCTACATTTTAAAAGAATTAGGAAATAGTTCTGATAATCAGTGTTCTTTTCAATGTTTCCCGTATTTGCAATTGAAACAAATTTGGGACGGAAGATTGTAGATTAAAGGGATCATTCTTGTTTTTAAAATCTCTGGTAGTTTTTTAATTGCTAATTGCAAATGTTTTTTTTTTTTTTTTTGGGAAGAAGGGACATTCTCATCTAAGAAAGCATTTTATTGGACAGAAAATGTATGTACAGTGAATATTTGTGGTCTGTTTTCATAAATATACAGTATACAGTCAAACCAAATTTATTCAGACACCAGATATAATTTTCAATCTTTTTTATTACTAGTGGATGCAAGACACTATAGTTCATTTATGTAAGTGAGGATGGCTAAATAAACTGGGATATATTATACCCAAAGATTCTTCATACAGTGGACTACCAGTGAAATTTTTTCTTAAATGTTTTTCTTTAATTGCTAATGCGACCCTTTTACACCACGGACTGAACAAAATTACGCATTGCTTGGTAACTGGTCAGCAAAGTATTGATAGTTGTGTAAATATTGTCATACTAAATGAATTTTTGGTTAATTGTAATCCATTTCATACCTTTCTATCAAAGATATCTAGTAAAAGTTATCAAGTACATGGCTCTGTGTTGCAAGCACAAAGCTGTACCGGGTGGACTACCGAGCAAGTTTACTACACTAAAAAAGCCATATGTATGGACTTGGTTATGTCATGCAAACCTGAAAATGTATTACTTTGCAAATCATGCAGTATGGTACTAAATTACACTAAAATATATTATACTAAATTATCTTATTAATCAATAATTTGTAATCATACTTTGTATCAAAAGGAATAAAAATTGCATGTTTTTCCACTGAGCCTAAAAGTTTATTTTATCACACAGTCGAATTCAGCTGACAGATGCCACACACACGGCATGGTGCGCTATTGTTAGGCCACAGCATAATATTGTGCAAGGAATCGTGTGTAAATAATCTATTAAATTTATATTATACTAATAATCATAATTTGTGTGCAAAGGAACAAAAGTTGCACTTTTTTTTTAGCCTAAAAGTTTGTTTTATCACATAGTCGAATTCAGCTGATAGATGCCCCACAACTTTGATTTTGATATCCTGCGATCTTAAAAAGTTTATAGCTGCTTTCTCTCTGCCCCATATTAAAAGTTGAGGCCTCAAGCTTGACAATGTCTTCCCTCTACTTCTCAATTCCTCTTAACCCTCAACATTGTGCCAATCCCCCAGACCGCAACTCTTGTCATCTTGACATGAAGGAAGAACTTTATCCCGAAAGACATACAGTGAGCGCTGAGCCCACATCGAATTGATGGATTCAAACCGTCAGCTTTGAATCAAAGACCTCCTCCCTGACTAGCCTCATTGTTTTCGTGAGAAAGAGATACAAAGACATAGTTTCATTTCTTTTGACAGTGGACGTGAGCGAGAGATCTTCTGAGGTTTTCTCCTCCTCTCAATCTTCATTGCTGCATCTTTCAAATTCTTGGATGCGTGCTGATTTGGGCATGTTTCTTTCCTGTTTTGGCAGTTCCCACGGACTGAGCTGAGTGCTGAGATTCTCTCTTCTTTCTGTCTTTCTCTCTGTTTGCGCAGCTTCTATAGTAGCACAGAAGTGGTGGTGTCAGATGCAGCCGTGTATGGAGGGCGAGGAGTGTAAGGTGTTGCCGGATCTAAAAGGTTGGAGCTGCAGCACGGGAAACAAAGTCAAGACGACTAAGGTGAGTGGAAGATATCCAATTACAGCACAGTCTTATAGCCATCATAGTAATGCCAATACCAGCTTGCAAAAAAAATTTATCCTAATAATTATAATAATATGTGACCCCGGACCACAAAACCAGTTTTAAATAGCATGGGTATATTTGTAGCAATAGCCAAAAATACATGTGTGGGTCAAAATTATAGATTTTTCTTTTATACCAAAAATCCTTAGGAAGATCATGTTCCATGAAGATATTTTGTAAATTCCTACCGTAAATATATAAAAAATGTAATTTTTATTTAGTAATATGCATTGCTAAGAATTTCATTTGGACAACTTTAAAAGTGATTTTCTTAATATTTTTGCACCCTTAGATTCCACATTTTTAAATAGTTGTATCTTGGCCAAATATTGTCCTCTCCTAACAATACATCAACCATACATCA